>CM068368.1:415411342-416011342 GCA_034769895.1 Magicicada septendecula
ACTGATCTTCGAATTACTGACCAAGCAACCCAATGGAATAGAAGGAGGTATTAAAATTAAATGAAGCCACTGAACAATCACCAAAACAAGAGGGTACAAGAAACGACTAAGACGAATTAAATAAGAAAAATTAAACTATAATAAACAAACTCTACTCCTTCATTAAATTCAAACAAAAAAGAAATTAATAATTATCCAGAATAAGTGTGAATATCAAACACTTGAAGGAGAAGAGGGGAAGAACAACGAAGTGTCGAATACAAAAGGAGAAGGCTATAATATGGAATGGAAATGATAGAGATAATAATATAAGGAGCACACAACCAAAAGAGAGTTGAGATAACAAAGGTAAAAATGAACAATTGATAAACCAAAATAAACTAATGTCTAAACCCGATATACTATCAGACAAAAAAGTATAAAAAACATGGACCGATATATAGTAATAGCATATAAACTAATGTATAATAATATGTAGGTCCATATGTCATCACAAAGGACAATGGAAACAATACTTATAAGATAAGTAATATAACCACCAAAAAAGTAAAAGGAGTTTACAACCAAGCTTCAATAAAGAAGTTCTATGAAGAAAACTAAGTGACAGTAAATAAAAATAAAAAATGCCAAAATTCAAAAATTATGTGAGCACAACTTGCAACAATATTTCAATGACTTATGAGGCCTAAAATAAAAAATATAAAAACAAAGGAATGAGTTACATAAATTCCTACTAATTGAAATCAACTTACAATCTATTAAAAAGTTGATATATGAAGTATATAAAATAATTAAACAAAATGTACCAAAATAGGAATACGCTACAAAAATTCCTATGATGTAAGAGGATTAACTTACAAAGAATTATCAAAAATGATATTTAATACAAACTAAAATAAACAAAAATAAAATCAAACTAAAAACTGATACCTGAAATTATAATGAATCAAAGGTATTCAAAGAAAAAAAAAATCTAAACTGGTACAAAGAAAAAGAGAAGTTATGTATGAATCAAATATACAAGCTATGGCTAAAGCAAAATATTGCTAAATAACTGAAAAAAGAATAAAGATGTCTAAGATAATTAAAATGATCACAACGAGAATTGAAAACAAAATAATGAAAAGTTAGATATGATGAAATTAACATATGAATAAATAAAAAACAATCAATTGTATGAGCAAATGATGGTATATAGCAAAGGTACAGCGGAAGGAAGAATGAGTAAAAGGCCAAAGTGATCTAAAAACAAACCACAAGGTGGACAATCCCAAAATATTTTATTATTATTAATTTAAGTCACGAGTTGACAAAAAAGGTATTTAAGATTGACTGTTGAAAAGTCCAGCAATCCAAATAAACTGAGCAGAGATGATGTTCTTCTGGTCTCAGAAAAATGAGTAGTAATGGGAGAAACCAGCTACTAAAGTTAGGAAAAAAAATTGTGTATAAAGGAGAACACACCAATGGAAAGAAAATAAAAAACAGATCCAAATAAAATGGAATGAATTAAGTAAGAAGAGATATAAATAATGGAGAAACAAACAAGAAAGAAAAGGAAAAAGATTATGTATAACTGATAATTTCATAAAAAACTATGCTAGTGTTTTATCAAAATGATCAATTTTAAAGGAGAGGCATTATGTTACAACACAAATAAGCCAACCCAGTACCAGAGATAAAAACTATATTTATAAATGTAAAAATACTTCATATCAAATAAACTGATTAATTCAAATAAAAAATAAAGAATATGACTCGACAAACGACGACTTTGTCCTAACCCAAGTGATTGACCCAACAACAGGAAACAAATGAAGAAGGGAACCACACAAATAACCAACGAGAATAAGAGAAGAAAGTGATAAACCCAAACAAAAAGGAAACAAGTTCATGGGATTAAACGACCCCAAAATACCCAAAGAAAAGGATAGAAAAACCAAAGTATTAATCAAATAATGAAAATGAAGAAGGAGGGAGATAGGTAGAAGTGAAAACCAATAATGATTCACAAAATGAGTAATAAAGCATAGGAGAAGGAGAAATAAAGCACTCAAGAAGAATATTGGAACCAAACCAATGGTTATCCTGAGAAAGGAAAAAGTAATGGTTACTACCATTAATGGACAAAATGATCTACAGAAGAAACACTATTAAAAACGATTAAGGATCAAGGTGATAAAAAAGCAACCTAAACCACAAATAAAATTGTTATTAATTATTAAGTATTAATTGTTATTAATTAATTGTTATTAGTATTAAGAATATATTGTAATGAAAGAGAAATAAGTATAGGGATCACCCACAAAAAACACATAGTATAAACAGTGATACAGTGCAATAGTGTATGTGTAAAAACCCCAAAGTGAAGTGATAAGATACGCTAGTTAAATTATAATTAACCATAGATAATTTAAAAGTGAAGGTGAGATATAAGTGGGAATAGGGTAAGATTTAGAATATAACTATTATAAGAAATAGTGAATAATGAAGAAAGTAGACACTTCATAAATCTGTGAAAAAACACTAAAGGTTTAAAAGTGGAAAAATAACAGTGAATGAATAGCTGGTGAAAAATAGTATTAAGTGTGAATTGTAGAATAAGATAGGATAAACACTAGAAAGTGATGATGACATTATTATTTAAGAAAAGATGTTTAATAGAGTTAAGTTTAATTATAGCCGGTAGTAAGTAAAAAGGGAGGATTCCAGGAAAGAATAAATTGAAGGTGTTGACATGGAGAGAATGTAAAAATTGTTTAAAGATTAAGAAATCAAAGACAGAACAAAGACACCTATGTTATAAGGGACTGTTATAAATTTAATAAAGTGATGTTGTTTATCACAATAAAAATAATATGTATTGTAAACAAAAAAAATTAGCAAATAATGATAAGTTGGAAGGAAGTGATGATATTTCTCACTCAAAATAATAACTCTAATAACTTATAATGAATTGTTCATGTTAATGTTATGAATAGGATATGGCTGAATGAAATTTGCAGTCCATAAGCCTAATGTTATGTTTTAAAGATTAAAATAGAGAAAGCAATATTGACATGTAATCAACACACCAACAGACTCAAAATACAACACAACCAATAAGAATAACAAAGTAAAGCCCATTAGGCTGAAACAAAATGTGATTTAAATGGAATAAGTAAAATACTATAATGGCTACTCAGGCCTAGGAAAGGCATAACTGTCAGAACCAAACAACCAAAAATTATAACAAATTGAATAAGAATTTAGAAAATCTGAGGTGAAGGAATCACCAAGAATAAATTGTAAATCATTTGTAACACAAAATATTGTAATAAGCATTTTTATACAAAAAGAAATGTAATTAACAGGCATTAACATAATTGTAAAAACATAAAATCTAAAATTACCCAAACTTGTGGGGTATCAAAATAATCTATGGAAGGAAATAAATACTATAGTGACAATATTTAATAACCAGGAAGGAAGATGGAGGAATAACAGCAATCAGAAGATATACGAAGAATTCGAATTTTGATAACAATACATCATCTCAAAATCAACCAACCAAAAATCATACAGTTACCATGGAAACGGCAGTTGAAGAAAAAATTACCGTTGGAATTAAAGGAGAAGCGAAGCGTCATTAAGCGAATACAGATGCCAATATTTGGAAGAACGTTTTTTCAGTGAAAATAATGCAAACAAGTATTAAAAGTTACTAACCATGATAGATTGAGAAGCAGACGACCGTTTGTAGCAGCCAATTCAAGACCCAAGGCCAATTAAACGGAAAATATACGTGAAAAGAACATCTAGACCCATGACGAAAAAGACGCTCAATCCATTGAAGCCCCAAAGTCCATGAAAACTGAACTTATGCAGACGTTCAGGAAAACCAACCAGAAAATCCAACTCAACCAGAACCGGAAGTGGAAGTCATGGTAGGGGAACAACCTAGTAAACCCACGCAGAAAGAAGACCTGAGCACGCAGGAGATGTTCCGGATGCTAATGGAAGACAACAAGAGATCCACGGAAGAATTGAATACAAAATTAGAATCACTGCAAGAGGGAAGTAAACAAGACAAAGAAGAATTGAATAAAAAACTAGAATCAGACAAGGAAGAATTGAATAAAAAGTTAGAAAAACTGGATCAAAACAATGAAGAATTGAAGAAGCAAATCAAGGAGGACATAGAGCTCTTGAATAACAAAATACAAAGCAACCAAGAAACCCTGAAGAGAAGCCAGGAAATATTAGAAGAGAAGGGGGAGGAGCTGAAGAGGCAGATAAAAAAGGATCTTGAAGTGTTAAATAACAAGATTGAAAATAATTGTGAGACACTCCTACAGCAAATAAAGGAAGATGGTGAGAAGAACAGAGAAGAATTAAGATTCATGCTAGTAGGGTTTCGTGAAGAAGTAAAACCGGCGAAAACGGGGATGAACAAGAGATGGGAAGAAACGAGTTACCCAGCAGACCAACTTAAAGAAACATTAGACAGCGATTTCAAACCAGTGGATGAAAAACCAGACACCACTTCTGAAAGTATCAAAGAAACGTTGAATGAGAACAGGGACCCGGGTAGTCAGAATATAACACAGAAGGAGATGGAAAATGTAGAGGAATCAAGTGTATTGTTTTCTGAAAATAAAGGTAACAATAACACTGAGAAAATCAAGCACATAAAAACTAACAACAGAAGAGGAAGAAAGAAGAACCGAATAATTAAGAAAATTAAGAAAACAGAGGAATGGGGAAGAGTGTATAAAAAGAAACTGATAAAAACCAGAGAAGAATTAGAAATGATGAAGAGCGGACTCATTGACGTGTTTAATTTGCCACTTACCTACCAAAGCAAATTAATGAAATATAAAGATTGTAGGAGGACTCCGAGGAAAATTATAAAAGGAATTCACAACCAACCAGTGGATGAAAAATTCAGCAAACCTATGCCTAAATGGGAAATACAAGAAATAGGAAGGACCCACAACAGAATAGTGTGTCACAAATTACACAGGTTTCCAAAGCACAGAAATCCACGAGCATTGGAAATGCAAAATAAAAATTTAATGACAACATTAATGAGGGAGGTACCATTCACTCCTTTGATTAATAAACCACGTCAAGAAGTGAACGATGGAACCATGGACACAAATGAACAAATGATGTTAGAAGAATTTTGGTACAAGATAGAAGATACCTATTTCACCAGCAAGGAAATAGTTATACGCACCCAGATTATCCGACAAGTGCAGAGGAAATGATGGACCATGGGTAAGCTAAGCGAAGATACCACACTCCAAGAAAAGGGACTGATCTTCGAATTACTGACCAAGCAACCCAATGGAATAGAAGGAGGTATTAAAATTAAATGAAGCCACTGAACAATCACCAAAACAAGAGGGTACAAGAAACGACTAAGACGAATTAAATAAGAAAAATTAAACTATAATAAACAAACTCTACTCCTTCATTAAATTCAAACAAAAAAGAAATTAATAATTATCCAGAATAAGTGTGAATATCAAACACTTGAAGGAGAAGAGGGGAAGAACAACGAAGTGTCGAATACAAAAGGAGAAGGCTATAATATGGAATGGAAATGATAGAGATAATAATATAAGGAGCACACAACCAAAAGAGAGTTGAGATAACAAAGGTAAAAATGAACAATTGATAAACCAAAATAAACTAATGTCTAAACCCGATATACTATCAGACAAAAAAGTATAAAAAACATGGACCGATATATAGTAATAGCATATAAACTAATGTATAATAATATGTAGGTCCATATGTCATCACAAAGGACAATGGAAACAATACTTATAAGATAAGTAATATAACCACCAAAAAAGTAAAAGGAGTTTACAACCAAGCTTCAATAAAGAAGTTCTATGAAGAAAACTAAGTGACAGTAAATAAAAATAAAAAATGCCAAAATTCAAAAATTATGTGAGCACAACTTGCAACAATATTTCAATGACTTATGAGGCCTAAAATAAAAAATATAAAAACAAAGGAATGAGTTACATAAATTCCTACTAATTGAAATCAACTTACAATCTATTAAAAAGTTGATATATGAAGTATATAAAATAATTAAACAAAATGTACCAAAATAGGAATACGCTACAAAAATTCCTATGATGTAAGAGGATTAACTTACAAAGAATTATCAAAAATGATATTTAATACAAACTAAAATAAACAAAAATAAAATCAAACTAAAAACTGATACCTGAAATTATAATGAATCAAAGGTATTCAAAGAAAAAAAAAATCTAAACTGGTACAAAGAAAAAGAGAAGTTATGTATGAATCAAATATACAAGCTATGGCTAAAGCAAAATATTGCTAAATAACTGAAAAAAGAATAAAGATGTCTAAGATAATTAAAATGATCACAACGAGAATTGAAAACAAAATAATGAAAAGTTAGATATGATGAAATTAACATATGAATAAATAAAAAACAATCAATTGTATGAGCAAATGATAGTATATAGCAAAGGTACAGCGGAAGGAAGAATGAGTAAAAGGCCAAAGTGATCTAAAAACAAACCACAAGGTGGACAATCCCAAAATATTTTATTATTATTAATTTAAGTCACGAGTTGACAAAAAAGGTATTTAAGATTGACTGTTGAAAAGTCCAGCAATCCAAATAAACTGAGCAGAGATGATGTTCTTCTGGTCTCAGAAAAATGAGTAGTAATGGGAGAAACCAGCTACTAAAGTTAGGAAAAAAAATTGTGTATAAAGGAGAACACACCAATGGAAAGAAAATAAAAAACAGATCCAAATAAAATGGAATGAATTAAGTAAGAAGAGATATAAATAATGGAGAAACAAACAAGAAAGAAAAGGAAAAAGATTATGTATAACTGATAATTTCATAAAAAACTATGCTAGTGTTTTATCAAAATGATCAATTTTAAAGGAGAGGCATTATGTTACAACACAAATAAGCCAACCCAGTACCAGAGATAAAAACTATATTTATAAATGTAAAAATACTTCATATCAAATAAACTGATTAATTCAAATAAAAAATAAAGAATATGACTCGACAAACGACGACTTTGTCCTAACCCAAGTGATTGACCCAACAACAGGAAACAAATGAAGAAGGGAACCACACAAATAACCAACGAGAATAAGAGAAGAAAGTGATAAACCCAAACAAAAAGGAAACAAGTTCATGGGATTAAACGACCCCAAAATACCCAAAGAAAAGGATAGAAAAACCAAAGTATTAATCAAATAATGAAAATGAAGAAGGAGGGAGATAGGTAGAAGTGAAAACCAATAATGATTCACAAAATGAGTAATAAAGCATAGGAGAAGGAGAAATAAAGCACTCAAGAAGAATATTGGAACCAAACCAATGGTTATCCTGAGAAAGGAAAAAGTAACGGTTACTACCATTAATGGACAAAATGATCTACAGAAGAAACACTATTAAAAACGATTAAGGATCAAGGTGATAAAAAAGCAACCTAAACCACAAATAAAATTGTTATTAATTATTAAGTATTAATTGTTATTAATTAATTGTTATTAGTATTAAGAATATATTGTAATGAAAGAGAAATAAGTATAGGGATCACCCACAAAAAACACATAGTATAAACAGTGATACAGTGCAATAGTGTATGTGTAAAAACCCCAAAGTGAAGTGATAAGATACGCTAGTTAAATTATAATTAACCATAGATAATTTAAAAGTGAAGGTGAGATATAAGTGGGAATAGGGTAAGATTTAGAATATAACTATTATAAGAAATAGTGAATAATGAAGAAAGTAGACACTTCATAAATCTGTGAAAAAACACTAAAGGTTTAAAAGTGGAAAAATAACAGTGAATGAATAGCTGGTGAAAAATAGTATTAAGTGTGAATTGTAGAATAAGATAGGATAAACACTAGAAAGTGATGATGACATTATTATTTAAGAAAAGATGTTTAATAGAGTTAAGTTTAATTATAGCCGGTAGTAAGTAAAAAGGGAGGATTCCAGGAAAGAATAAATTGAAGGTGTTGACACGGAGAGAATGTAAAAATTGTTTAAAGATTAAGAAATCAAAGACAGAACAAAGACACCTATGTTATAAGGGACTGTTATAAATTTAATAAAGTGATGTTGTTTATCACAATAAAAATAATATGTATTGTAAACAAAAAAAATTAGCAAATAATGATAAGTTGGAAGGAAGTGATGATATTTCTCACTCAAAATAATAACTCTAATAACTTATAATGAATTGTTCATGTTAATGTTATGAATAGGATATGGCTGAATGAAATTTGCAGTCCATAAGCCTAATGTTATGTTTTAAAGATTAAA
This sequence comes from Magicicada septendecula, assembly GCA_034769895.1. Lineage (NCBI taxonomy): Eukaryota > Metazoa > Arthropoda > Insecta > Hemiptera > Cicadidae > Magicicada > Magicicada septendecula. Next base: position 415,419,681 of record CM068368.1, read on the forward strand.
ATAGAGAAAGCAATATTGACATGTAATCAACACACCAACAGACTCAAAATACAACACAACCAATAAGAATAACAAAGTAAAGCCCATTAGGCTGAAACAAAATGTGATTTAAATGGAATAAGTAAAATACTATAATGGCTACTCAGGCCTAGGAAAGGCATAACTGTCAGAACCAAACAACCAAAAATTATAACAAATTGAATAAGAATTTAGAAAATCTGAGGTGAAGGAATCACCAAGAATAAATTGTAAATCATTTGTAACACAAAATATTGTAATAAGCATTTTTATACAAAAAGAAATGTAATTAACAGGCATTAACATAATTGTAAAAACATAAAATCTAAAATTACCCAAACTTGTGGGGTATCAAAATAATCTATGGAAGGAAATAAATACTATAGTGACAATATTTAATAACCAGGAAGGAAGATGGAGGAATAACAGCAATCAGAAGATATACGAAGAATTCGAATTTTGATAACAATACATCATCTCAAAATCAACCAACCAAAAATCATACAGTTACCATGGAAACGGCAGTTGAAGAAAAAATTACCGTTGGAATTAAAGGAGAAGCGAAGCGTCATTAAGCGAATACATATGCCAATATTTGGAAGAACGTTTTTTCAGTGAAAATAATGCAAACAAGTATTAAAAGTTACTAACCATGATAGATTGAGAAGCAGACGACCGTTTGTAGCAGCCAATTCAAGACCCAAGGCCAATTAAACGGAAAATATACGTGAAAAGAACATCTAGACCCATGACGAAAAAGACGCTCAATCCATTGAAGCCCCAAAGTCCATGAAAACTGAACTTATGCAGCCACATCCTACCCGATTAAACAAACGAATGCACCGAGACACTGAGGTGTTAAGTACAATAAAATTATTTATTTTCCAAAAACCCTAATCACTTTAAATATTTTTAAAAGGTAAATTTACCTCACTACAGAACCAATATTTCTCTTTCATAGAATATTTAAGCAAAATAACACTTAATAGAAACTTGTTAACGTTGAATATAACCTATGAATTAAACACGAACTTACAAAACACTTTTACGACACAACAGAACAGATTGTAACAGCACACATTATTATTTATGTACACGTAGAATAAGGTAATATATATTTTTATTGTAACCATTGGAGTTCTTTAGCTCATAGTCACAAGAATCCACGATTTGGGAAACCAAAAATATTTGTAACACCTTAACGTACACAGCAATGCAAGGTTGAATGGTTCCTAAATCGCTTCGCCAAAACCCAGAGGCAAGAATCTCATGTAATCAGTCGGTGCAAATTTATTATTGTATATTATCAATGTGAATGTTTTCAATTATCACCTATTAAAAAATAACTATTACAGGGAGTAACCGTCGTTATCATTTCATAGGGAGTGCTATTTATATTACTTGTATTTAAATATCACTATAATATTGACGACTCGGAACATGTATTTAGTTAAGAAATAAATTTGACGAGAGCGAACAAGTTGTCATTCACGCAGCAGCAACGACAATTGAGGCGGCAGTGCGAGCGGGAATCATTTGAATGCCCAATACCGCAACGCTGATAGCTCGTCTGACAATAATTTTAGTTGTTTTATAAAACGACTTGGCGCCACCCGGGATTAATACACCCCTATAAATAACAGGTAAGGCTACTGCCGTGTGATACAGGTGAATACTTCAACGCTACGGACATCGCTAGCCACAACATTACTGTAACGACCCGGTGCGAGGTGAACGCACTAATTATAATTACACATACAAAACTGGTGTATACATTTTACAGGTACGATCAGTTTCACTTGTTACAGATTGGCAAACAACGTGAGGCTTAAATAACACGGACGAGTCTATCTAATACGTTACAGATTGGCGACCAACCGGTGAGGCTTTAAAAGAAGGCCAACGGCGGCTATGAAGAGACATTCAATGGTTATATATAATTTACCTTAATTTCCGTCCAGTGACGTCAAGCGTAATTTGTATTTGGTTACGCGTTTCAGGCCATGTGGCCCATCCTCAGACCATCACTCCAAGAGGAGCTCGTTAAAAAATAAAAAATCCACATAAAACAAACACATAATAAATAAATACGAAAATATATTAAAACATTTAAAGGCGTTCTATTACACGAATTACACGAAAATTACGCTTGACGTCACTGGACGGAAATTAAGGTAAATTATATATAATTATCATACAGTGACCTGGACCGCTTTAAATATGTTTAAATTCAATGGTTACCAGGAAGGACAAACAGAAAGGAATTGAAGGTGAAGGTCAGCCAGAAGAGATGGAAGAAATTGAAGAAATAATCGGGGAGCTATTCGAAGAGGACGTTCAGGAAAACCAACCCGAAAATCCCACTCACCCAGAACCGGAAGTGGAAGTCATGGTAGGGGACCAACCTAGTAAACCCACGCAGAAAGAAGACCTGAGCACGCAGGAGATGTTCCGGATGCTAATGGAAGACAACATTAAATATCACTATAATATTGACGACTCGGAACACTAAGTTTTTTATAAGTAAAAACGTAAAGTTTTACCTTACAGCCTAAACCGGCTTTCACCTATAGAAGGCTTCATCAGAGCCTCTGATGAAGCCTTCTATAGGTGAAAGCCGGTTTAGGCTGTAAGGTAAAACTTTACGTTTTTACTTATAAAAAACTTAGTGTTCCGAGTCGTCAATATTATAGTGATATTTAGTTAAGTAACGGACACGTCATGGACAACGAAATCCAAGAAAGGAAGACAACAAGAGATCCACGGAAGAATTGAATACAAAATTAGAATCACTGCAAGAGGGAAGTAAACAAGACAAAGAAGATTTGAATAAAAAACTAGAATCAGACAAGGAAGAATTGAATAAAAAGTTAGAAAAACTGGATCAAAACAATGAAGAATTGAAGAAGCAAATCAAGGAGGACATAGAGCTCTTGAATAACAAAATACAAAGCAACCAAGAAACCCTGAAGAGAAGCCAGGAAATATTAGAAGAGAAGGGGGAGGAGCTGAAGAGGCAGATAAAAAAGGATCTTGAAGTGTTAAATAACAAGATTGAAAATAATTGTGAGACACTCCTACAGCAAATAAAGAAAGATGGTGAGAAGAACAGAGAAGAATTAAGATTCATGCTAGTAGGGTTTCGTGAAGAAGTAAAACCGGCGAAAACGGGGATGAACAAGAGATGGGAAGAAACGAGTTACCCAGCAGACCAACTTAAAGAAACATTAGACAGCGATTTCAAACCAGTGGATGAAAAACCAGACACCACTTCTGAAAGTATCAAAGAAACGTTGAATGAGAACAGGGACCCGGGTAGTCAGAATATAACACAGAAGGAGATGGAAAATGTAGAGGAATCAAGTGTATTGTTTTCTGAAAATAAAGGTAACAATAACACTGAGAAAATCAAGCACATAAAAACCAACAACAGAAGCGGAAGAAAGAAGAACCGAATAATTAAGAAAATTAAGAAAACAGAGGAACGGGGAAGAGTGTATAAAAAGAAACTGATAAAAACCAGAGAAGAATTAGAAATGATGAAGAGCGGACTCATTGACGTGTTTAATTTGCCACTTACCTACCAAAGCAAATTAATGAAATATAAAGATTGTAGGAGGACTCCGAGGGAAATTATAAAAGGAATTCACAACCAACCAGTGGATGAAAAATTCAGCAAACCTATGCCTAAATGGGAAATACAAGAAATAGGAAGGACCCACAACAGAATAGTGTGTCACAAATTACACAGGTTTCCAAAGCACAGAAATCCACCAGCATTGGAAATGCAAAATTAAAACTTAATGACAACATTAATGAGGGAGGTACCATTCACTCCTTTGATTAATAAACCACGTCAAGAAGTGAACGATGGAACCATGGACACAAATGAACAAATGATGTTAGAAGAATTTTGGTACAAGATAGAAGATACCTATTTCACCAGCAAGGAAATAGTTATACGCACCCAGATTATCCGACAAGTGCAGAGGAAATGATGGACCATGGGTAAGCTAAGCGAAGATACCACACTCCAAGAAAAGGGACTGATCTTCGAATTACTGACCAAGCAACCCAATGGAATAGAAGGAGGTATTAAAATTAAATGAAGCCACTGAACAATCACCAAAACAAGAGGGTACAAGAAACGACTAAGACGAATTAAATAAGAAAAATTAAACTATAATAAACAAACTCTACTCCTTCATTAAATTCAAACAAAAAAGAAATTAATAATTATCCAGAATAAGTGTGAATATCAAACACTTGAAGGAGAAGAGGGGAAGAACAACGAAGTGTCGAATACAAAAGGAGAAGGCTATAATATGGAATGGAAATGATGGAGATAATAATATAAGGAGCACACAACCAAAAGAGAGTTGAGATAACAAAGGTAAAAATGAACAATTGATAAACCAAAATAAACTAATGTCTAAACCCGATATACTATCAGACAAAAAAGTATAAAAAACATGGACCGATATATAGTAATAGCATATAAACTAATGTATAATAATATGTAGGTCCATATGTCATCACAAAGGACAATGGAAACAATACTTATGAGATAAGTAATATAACCACCAAAAAAGTAAAAGGAGTTTACAACCAAGCTTCAATAAAGAAGTTCTATGAAGAAAACTAAGTAACTGTAAATAAAAATAAAAAATGCCAAAATTCAAAAATTATGTGAGCACAACTTGCAACAATATTTCGATGACTTATGAGGCCTAAAATAAAAAATATAAAAACAAAGGAATGAGTTACATAAATTCCTACTAAGTGAAATCAACTTACAATCTATTAAAAAGTTGATATATGAAGTATATAAAATAATTAAACAAAATATACCAAAATAGGAATACGCTACAAAAATTCCTATGATGTAAGAGGATTAACTTACAAAGAATTATCAAAAATGATATTTAATACAAACTATAATATAATATATAACTATGATATAATACTATAATATTTATGACTAAATTTACCTCAAGATATATTTTTTTTCCTTTAGGAGCATGTTTCGGGAGATCTTGTTCTCCCATCTTCAGCCTTCGCCATCTTGTTTCTGGTGAAGTATTTGTGTGTTGGCTTCTGGATGTTATTGAGGTAGTTTGTTGGTCTTTGGTCCTTTAAAGTTGCATTATTGTGTGTGGTTGTGGTATCTGTTTTTGTATTTTGTGTATTATATATATATATATATATATATATATATATATATATAGTCACTTTCTGCTATAGTCCGTTTCTTGATATATATAATACATTTAATATTTATAATTAAATTTACCTCAATATGTTGTTTTTCCTTATTTGGAACATGTTGGGTACCATCTTGTACCCATCCTCAGCCTTCAGTTATATACTGATGATTTTGGTCCCATAGAACTTTTTCAGGATTTCTTCTATTTCCCCTGGGGACGTACGATCATTTACAATGTTTTTATTAACCTCACGGACGTCTAGACATATTCTCACCTTCCCGTGTTTCTTTGGAACTGCTAGGATAGGGCTGGTGTAAGGTGAGTAGCTTGGTTCAATTATGCCTTCTTCTATTAATCGGTTGATTTCTGTTCTCACCGCTTTCTTCAATGAAAATTCGATCGGGTAAGATTTTTTATTAAAGTTGACAGGCTCTCGGAATTCGATTTCGCACTGATAGTCTCTGACCTTCCCAGGTGTATCTGAAAATACGTGTCGGTATCTATTGTACACGTCTATAAGTTGTTCCGCTTGTTGAACGGTTAACTGTGCGTTCGTCTTCTCTCTCTGGAAAGTTCGGATCTCGTCGATTTTTTCGTGCCATAGCTGTTCATTGTCGGTCTCGTCGCAAATTCCATCGTTCGGTGTTTGCTCCCCAGTATCTCGGTATTTCTGGATATGATACGTGGTTTTGTTCGATTGTTTTTCGTCACTACTGATTAAATCTGTTGTCCATTGTAAGTCACCCTTCTTCAAGAATAGTTTGGATTTACTTAGGTCAATTATAGTTGAGTACTGGCGCAGCATATCGCAACCAATTAGCATCTGGAATGGTAATCCACTGGCTACTAGGAATGTCATTGTTATGGTTTGTCCGTCGCTCGTCAGTTCTACTGTAGTTGTACCTGTTTTCGGGCGGTTCTATTCTGTCGCCCGGTCGCTCCTACAAGGACAACGTTACTGATTGGTAGCGTAAGTATAGTCATATTACTCCTTTCCTGTATTCTATGAAGTTCGATAGTGTCGATTAATGAAATGTTGGATACCGTGTCTATCATTATCCGCGTTGGCACTCCGTTAACTTTAGTAGTGATATAAGCAATTTCGCTGTTGTGGTTGTTATCAGATTGGTTGTCTTTTTCTTCGAGCAATTCTTCCCTTATATTCTTTAAATAATTTGCGTGTACAATGGTAATTATTCGTTCATGGTGATGGTGAGTATGATGAATTGTACGATTTAACCCAATAGATTGGTTCAGTGAGGGTGTTATTTGTTTTTTCACTGCCGCGCTTAGTTTAAAGCTGGTTCGGGCTGTTCATCCCGCCGGTCTTGCTGACTCGTAGGCTGATTTCCGCTAACTGACGGTCGGGGTTCAGGCTGGTTACGGTCCTCTTCGTATCGATCGCGCCGGTATACCTCCTGACTGCGACTTCTGCCTCCACTGGCTCTGGTATCACATCTGTTGTTATTGCTGTATCGGTGTCAGTACGCATTACGGTCGAAACTTCGGTGTCCTTGGTAGTAGGATCTGCCTCTACCGTCATCTTCGGCTCGCACATAATTCACTCGGCGATAGTTCCGATTCTGGTTCCGGTTATTAAAATTGGTGTTGTTGTAATATGGACGGTTGTAGTTCGGGTTGTTCGGCCGATTGAATTGATTTAGTGGATTGGTTGGCCGATTATTGTTACTGTTATTATTGTTCACGTGGTTGGCCGAATTATTGTTATTCTGTCTATTGTAGACCTCGGTGTTATTATGGTTATTACCGCGATTATTAAAGTTTGTTCGGTAATTGTTGTTATTGTAATTGTGGTTATTGTTCTAGGAGTTTCTGTTATCATGTTGGTCGTTCCGTTGCCGACTTCTCCGATAGTAACTCTCCCGTTCATAATCTTCCAGTAGGGCTGCCATTGATTGGACTGTCTTTATTTGTCCGCCAAGTCGCGCTCTGGAAACTCCTTCCTCGTAGTGGTATGCGAGTTTGGTAACCAGGCTCTCCTCTGGAATCTTCGGCTCCAGATTCCTTGCTAAGCAGACCTTCCCCAAGAAATAGGCTGTGAGCGTCGTCCCTCTGTTGGTCTCATATTTACCGTGGCATATGTTATCACGGACGATGTTTTGGGTGGCCTCCGACCAGTATTTCCCCTTGAACATTGCTTTAAATTCTTCATAACTAGTGAGGTCATGCCTAGTTACCGTTCACCAGTTGTCGTTAATGTCTCGGAAGTATTCGTCCAGATGTCCCCGTATAACTGGCCAGCGATTTTCCCGAGCCTTCGCCAATTGTTCCCCGACTCTTTCTAGGAATTCCATCGGGTTGCGTTTATATGATTTGAAATTGATGGTCTCCCGGTTGTCCATATGCTGGAATTGTGAAATTATGGGTGGTCGGTTGTTGATAATTTCCAATTCCTCTCTGATTTTCATTATTTCCCTGTTCTGTATTTCTTCGATCTTCTCTCGGTTATGTTGTCCTTGTCCGCGTACTTCATTTACTGCGGTGTCAATGTCCCGGCACTTCTCTCCAAAGTCCGTTCGTACTTGTTGCAGGCCCTCTGCGGTCGTCGTTCGTATCGATTCTATTTTAGTCTGGCTGACTTCCTCAAAGTTGGTTATTCGGGAGTTAACATTTTCTGTGACTTGCTGTATTTCTTTACTGGCGTCCTCTAATCTGCCGTTAACCATTGTAATTTATTGTCGAACTCCTGCCATCTCCTCCTCGATTTTCTTATTCATTTTTTCATAATTGTCTTCAATTTTCTTATTGATTTTCTCATTGTTCTCTGCTATCTTCTCGTTTAAGACCTCCATATTTTTCTGGCTGTCTCGCTTCAGTTCGTCTATTTTTTCTGTCATTTGCTTATTATTTTCGTCCATCTATTGGCTGTTGTTGTCTAATTTTTCATTAATTTCCTCCTTTTGTCATAAATTCTTCCTTATTTTTCTTAAATTCTTCCTTAAAATCTTTTTTTATTGATGCTATATTTTTGTTCAATTCTTCAGTTTTGTTATTTATTCCCATGACCGCCCTCATCATCTCCTGGAATCTCTCCCCCTCAGTTTGTGTTGGTTTCTCTGGTTGGTTTTCTGACTGTATGGGCTCAGCAGGTTCCATGGGAGGTAATATCTATTCTACGTCCTCGACCGGAGTCGGTTCCTTATCATCCATGTCAATGTCCTCCGTCCTCTTCTTTGGTCTGCCTCTAGTGATCATCTTGCTTTCCTTATTTCGTAATCGCCGCTAGATACAAATCTTCCTGTAAATCTAGCCTCACTAGTTGGTGCGCCAATTTGTTATAAACTGATGATTCGTCCCGTGTTATTTTGCCACACGTTGTATGCGTCACTTTGTTATAAACGCTTCGTGTAGTCTGTGTTAATTTGTGATACAGCTGTCGCTGATTATGATGATCGCGAACGCGCTAATAAACCGTCCCGAATCTTGTTGTTGTCTGTTAGTCCTTACCTGTCCTTACTCACTGGTTTTTTCTTCCCGATAGGCTCCAAATTTTTTTCCAGAAAAACAATTAAAAGATACAATATCAGTTTGTTTACAGTACTGTGATGAATGATTCGAATTACTCGCAGACTGGCGGGAACTCGAATTTCGCTTGTCTGGGGGGACGTGTTGCCAACTTAAAATTTGGTCAGATAATTCACTACTACAGATCTACTAGTTTGATCTATTCACTGCTACAGAACACAACATACATAATACATCTGAAATAATTACAGGACAGCTAGTAAAGATTCACACTTATTTATTTGGCTTGATAGCTCATTAATTTTCAATAATTATTGTACAATTGAGATTATTATAATAACTTTAAGCCTCGGCAATAAATTAATTTTTTGCTCAGCAGAGAGCAGGGTGGCAGCACAAAATTAGTTTGACGACATAATGGTCGCCGTGTCTTCTTATTTATACAAATTAAATTGCCACTGAATTCTTTTGAGTACGAAAAAAGTTTAGAACAAGATGTTTAAATAAAGTACATCACCTCACAATTGTGGTACTTAAATATGAAAGAGGTTTACATTAAATTCAACTCTGTGGTGTTAAAAGTGTGTGTCAGTGTTATCGTTTTATACATAGGTTATCTTATAGTTACTTCAGGTGTTCATAAATATTTTTCATTAATCTTTGAAAGAAATAGGTGTTCCAAGTTCATAGTGAGAGTTTTCTATTGTGAGAAAAGTGGATCAGTTTTAGTTTTTTAATTAATTATAATTTAATTTATACATAACACAATCACGGTGTTAGTGTTATCGATCATCAATGGTTTCATCGCTGTTGTTAATGCATTAATCTAATCTCAGAGATAGGGTTGTCGTCTTCGTTGGCGTCTGTTTCTTTTATTACAATTTTTAGTTATTTATTAATCTTGTAACTTCATTTATTCTTCCTCCTGTGTTGCTGGAGCTCTTGTTTACTTCGGGTATTCAATTTGGTTTCATTTCTTTTTGATCTTTTTACTTATTTGCTTTTTAAAAGGTCCGCGTCAGTATAGCGTCTATACCTCTGAATTGTTAATAATGGAAACTCATTACCAAATGGTCAAAATTATAATAACGTTCTGTTTCTATGGTAACCAGCTTGGCTCTGATTGGTTAAGTACATTTGAAACTATTGTTATAAATCCTGGTTTTCTGTTCAAAATAAATAAATATTTTATAAATGATATTTTTCCTCGGGGATATTTCCAATTCTTGAAATATTACTATAGATAGATGTCCCTATTTTCTTTTAATGATCAATTTGACATCTCATAAGGCTGGTCTATGCCCTGTACTAATGTTTTTGTACAAAATTGATAATTCTATTTTAATACATATTTTACTTATTTATACTATTTATTTCAATTCTGATATGTTATTCTGGTTATTTAATCGTAATTACATAATTTATTTGGTCATATCATTCAAGTATAGTATTCAATTGTTTATTATTGGTTTTCTGAACTTATACAGCTGTTATTTATAGGCCTAAACTGTAACATCTTAGAATTTCTTAATCTCCTCTATTTAAACATTATTTTTACTAAGCACATATGGTTTGCTTATTTGCATTCATGCTTATTGGCTTTTGAATTACTTTGAACTGTTTTACAATTTATTCATGTTATTATACTTTTACCAAATTATTTCCTATCTGATATTTTACTTTCTATTTATATTATATTTATTAAGTTGTTGTTTGTTACTTTTTTATGTCATTATTAGTTTTACTCCTACTCCCATTTCTCACATATCTATTTAACTTAAATCTATTAACAAAACATAACATACAAATAACTTGATGGTCTGTATATTGTTCAGCCATATTCTTTCCTATTACATACAATTATTATATTGTATGCCATTACTCAAAATGTTCATACTCTTCATAACATAGAAATAACTCCTTCTTATTAAAAATACAATTATTATCTTGTATGTCATTAATTAAAATGTCCATACTTTTCATAACATAGAACTAACTTTTTTTTTTAATACAATTATTATATTGTATGTCATTATTCAAAATGTTCATACTCTTCATAACCTAGAAATAACTTAATGGTCTGTCTATTGTACAGCCATATTCCTTATTATTGAATACAATTATTATATTGTATGTCATTATTTAGAATGTTCATACTATTCATCTCCTTATACCTTTCTTATTTATATATAAATACAAACATATTATTGTAAACTTCTGCCTTCTGGGTTTACACTCATTTAAACATCAAACAAACAAATTACTTTTCATTTACTTAATAACATAACAATTTTGTGAGTATTGTATTGATACCCTCTATTCTATATAGATAAACCTTCTAGTCATTCTTTTGGTAATGGAATATGTTTTTATATTTTCTTACCCTCACACCTACGCTGCTTCTTACAGTTTACCACAATTCACTTATTTTCTTATTCACCATTTGGTTATGGTTTTGGTTTGTTACACTGGGTCACTATTCTTTTCCTTAAAATTATAAGTTGGTTATTTTAATATTACCACCACTTCACTGTTTATTGTTACCACTTCCTACCTATCTCTCACTCTTGGATCGGGTTTTAAAACACAGTTTTACAGTCATTTTCCTATATCTTATGTTCTACTTTTTCTCTCACTATAGGGTTATTAATAATACATATATTCTATTAACAAATGTTTTCCCTTAATTATTATTGGTAGTGTACTTTTTGTTTACATACTCTATATAATACTTGTTACTATTTTTTGCTTTATTACTTGTGTTCTGGTATTGTTTGTCTACCTTTGATTATTTTATTTGTATATCCTATCACTGGGGTTGGGGCTTGTTCTACCTACTCACTTACCATATCTATTGGGTTATTTTGGTTAAATCGCATTGTACTATCGTTTTTCAAGTTTTGTTTCGTTGCTTGCTACATTTCTCTTATCAGAGGTTACTTTTATTATTACCTTTATCTGATTGATCGCATAATTATGTTAACTACCCATTCTTTTATCTCTGACTCATCCCTTTTAATTCATAGTGTTAATCATTTAGTATTTTATTCTTATCATGTTGCTTCATAAATGTATGTTGAAGATATATGTACCCTTACAATATACAAACATAAAACACAAAACAAACTAATACCAGAACAAATACAAATCAATACAAAACATGACACAATATTCAAAGCACTCAACATCGAAAATACACAAAATACAAATACATATACCACAATCACACACAATAATACAACTTTAAAATACCAAAGACCAACAAACAACCTTAATAGCATCCAGCAGCCAACACACAAATACTTCACCAGACACAAGATCGCGAAGGCTGAAGATGAGAGCACGGGAGCTCTCGAAACATGTTCCAAATAAGGAAAAACAACATCTTGAGGTAAATTTAGTTATAAATATTAAATGTAATATATATATATATATATATATATATATATATATACAGAGGTGTGCAAATTATTAGACTCAAACAAGGAATTTAGAAAAAAATTTATACAAAACTCTTTATTAACACATGGTTTACAACAATTAATATTTAGTATGATATCCTTTGCCCTTTATAATCATGTTTATACGATTTGGCATGCTTTTCATTAGTGTTTCGCAGGTTCGTTTTACGTCTTCATCCCTGTGCCATATTCATATTAATTCAGTAAGTAACAAAATGAATATAATTTTATTAACAAAGTCGTACTAATTACACAACCAGTTACGAATCCAGTCCAGTGGAATCCTCTGTACTCTTTACTTGTAACGATATTCATGTGCTTATCCACCCTCAATTAACTACCAAAGCCTGCGACCTAGCTGGGAAACATCAAGGTAAATAATGCAGAAAAAGAGTATACCTTCGAGACATGGGTAAGTGCGCAGAAATGAGTAATAGCAAATGTGCAAAAGTGAGTTGTTAAGAGTATCGTTGCACCAAACTAAAATATCACCAGCCGGCACTGATAATGTATATATATTATATATACTATAACGATTCATATAGTCGACCTATCAGATCGTTATATGAAAGTGTCAAACTGTGCTAGTCTAGCGGCGTAAGCAAGAGAGAGAGGGAATAATCACAGCCAGCTCTGTCTAACCTCGCCACTGCTACTATTGACGCATGCACAGACATGAAATTTTATTCAATTAATTTTATTTATTAAAACTGCAATATCTTCAAAACCAATAAATATATGGCAATTCTGAAACCGCATAGTGTTCAGCAATTAAAGCTCTATAAGTAGCCAAAATATCAACTAATATAATTAACATTTAAAGAAGTTATACAGAAGAAGAACGCCAAGAGATATAACTAGAGAATTAGGCTAGGTACGAATTAGGTGTTTTCACACACATACAGAGAAAGACCAAAGCAATAATATTCTGTGGTCAGATCTTTGAAAACATGTTTGCAAATACCTGTAATCAAACGATTTGCAAACAGTGGAAGTATGAAATTAGCCAGAAATTCTCTATCATCTCAAACTTGCTAAGGAGAGTTTGACCGACCTGTTCGATATTGTTTCAAATGGAAAACACATGATTTATTTGGAACAACCAATCACAACCCTGTATTAAGAGTAGACGCTAACTCAGAATGAGGGAATTGATCACTCTTCGTTCGGGCATTAAATAAGCAAGACGTGTGTTAAATACGATCTCAATTGCACAAATAACGGAAAGTATATTTTATTTAAATAAACAGTTTGCGAAGTGGTCCGCAGTAGTAGAGGAACTAGTAAAGTTCAATAAATAATCTCACTGCATAATAACTAATTAATTAAATAAATAATTAATTTATTAACAGTGAAGTGATCTGTGCACCAGAGTAGCTACAGCATCTGTAATTGTCCAGGATCATCAGTCAACGTTATTGGTCAACATCATTTCTTCTGAGCCGAATCATCAAAAGGAGTATCTCTACTGATTACTATCTACGGTCGACGCATCAATCAGATAAGAAATATGTTCATTGATCAATGAACATAAAATAACAAAATAAATAATTAAATCAATAAACATTTTAAAAACCACTATATAAATTCAAATTTTGTATTTAATTATTAAGATTAGATAGAAAGTAATATAGGAGTGTTGAATGGAGAGTGAGGTATAGTATTGAACGTGCAAATTATTGCAGACCCGTTCTTTAGCACTGGTTTGGGTGATATATAAATCCCTAAATTAACCAGATAAGAGCAATTGGTCGTTTGGACGTTTTAATCTTCACTTTTCAAGCACACTCATTAACCAATAAGATTTATGTTAGCAATAAGTCATTAAATTAACTTTTAAAGAAATTAATTCAATAACAAAGTCATTAATTAAACAAATTTCAACATTATTTAAGAGTTATTTGTAACGATTCCCCTTAAATATTCTACTCACTGAACGAATCCTGAAATAGTGTGTCTCTGTGCTCTGAGCTAAGCTGAATCCGTGTCATTTATATCTGGGATTTGTTCTTGCGCCCAGGTAAAGTAAAAAGTCACGGGTAAGTAAGATTTGTTCTATCATTATATACAGAAAATAGATAGATAGACAAAAGGTCTTTATATAATTTTGGCGCCGCAACTAATGGGCCCGATTAAACTCGATTAAACCAATATTAACCCAAGTGACTAGTTTGAATTGTAATAATACTTAATTTGAAACGAAGTGGAGAATTTAAGGTTACAAATAACTGTTGAAGGATTAAATATTAAAATAAACTTTGTTAAATAGTTATTGTAAAAAAAAAATTAAAAAAAATGGCTAAATCACAAGCAGTAGATATGGCAGCAATGGAACAGATGTTCAAGCAGTTGACCACTAAAATGGATGAAAATAATAGTAAAATTGAAAATACAAATAGTCAATTAAATAGTAAAATTGATAGTACAAATAGTCAACTATCTAATCAATTATCTAGTGAAATAAAAGATACAAATAATAAAATTGAAGAAAATAATCAAAAATAGAAGAAAGTAATAAAAAATTAATAAATGATGTTAATAATAAAATAGAGCAAGCTAATAAATACTTATCTAGCGAAATGAAACAAATAAACGAAAATTTAACTAGCCAAATAGAACAAAGTAGTAAAGAAGCTACATTTAAAATAGATGAAGAAATAGCTAATTTAGCTAGTAAAATAGATAGTACCAATAGCAAAATAGATGAGAGTAATCTTAAGTTTGATAAGCATACCGAAGAGGTTAAAGCTACAATAGAGGAATTTAAGAAACAAGTAAATACTAATTTTCGCCGCCAAGACGAAAAACTAAATAAATTTAGAATCGAATTTCATGAATGGTTAGAACAGAAAGTAACCCTTATTAACCAACAATTCAGCGAAGTAACTGCTGAGTTAAAAACCCAAACACTTCTAAATAAAGAAGAAATCCAGAGTACTAGGGTAGAGTGCACCCAACTGGGTGAAAATATTGAGGAGGTTAAGAAACAAGTAGAGAATAAGGCTGACCGAGACGAAGTACATCAAAAGGTAGAACAGCAATTAAAGGTAATGCAGGAAGATCTGACTAAGGCAATGAAGTCGCAGCAAACCAAAGTCATGAGGTGTGGCAGCTATAAGGAAGAACCGGAAAACCTTGTATTCTCAGGAAACCCACAGGAGAATCCTGTGGAGTTTCTACGGCTGTTTGAGGCTTGTATAACTTGCGTAAACCCACTGATGGACGACGAGGACAAGAAGGACATGTTAAGCCGATTCCTCAAGAATTGGGCAGGTATGTGTTAGAAAGTCATCTCGGACCGAGTCCAAACCTACGCCAACTTCAGAGAGAAATTCCTTGCTCAATACTGGAACGTACAGATTCAAAGAAGGGTGCGTGATCATCTGGAATTTGGTAATTATCACCCGTCCATGAATATGACAACCACCAACTATGTGCTAAACGTAATGGCACAAGTAAAGCATTTAACAACACCAATAGAGGAGAGAGACCTAGTGTACAAGCTAGCGCGTCATTTCTCAGAACGCACTAGAGTAGCAACCACTACTAGAGGAGTGGATACCCTAGAAAAGTTTATAATGGTCGTGGATGAATGTCAAGACCTAGAGAGGGACCTGAAGCAAGTAAATAATCAGCTGAGTAACCACCCTAGAGGCGATCATCAGGAACCAACTTTCTACCCAACAAGGAGAAGAGACAATGAGCGCCCAAAAGAAAAAAGGTTTACCCCACATCCGGGTAACAAACCCCAATATCGGCAGGAATTGGAAGAGAAGGGTAGAAGTAGGAGCGTTGAAACCTGACCAAGTAAAGGGTGTAAGGTATGTAAGACAGCCATATCATCAACCAAGCCACAACCATCTACTAGTAAAACGGATACGGGAAACGGGAAGCCACTGCAGGTAAAAAAGAAACTAAACTAAATCTACCATTACCTGCAGTGAAACAACCCATTAATACAGTTAAAAGGAAATTAACATATAATATAAATCAAGTGAATGATAGGGAGTTCTTTTTAAAAGAAGAGCAAGAAGTGGGTAGAAGCCATTATCCTGAATGTCCGGAAATAATTTGTGAAATCAGTAATCTACTAGTAAGAGCGTTAATAGACACCGGCAGTGAGGTAACCTGTGTCAGCTCAAAGTTTGTAGAAAATAATAGTCAGTTGCGTAATTGTCCCAGACTACCCGTAAAAAATTGTAATGTACAGGGAGCCACTGGAGCCAAAATCCAAAAGATAACTGAACAAATTTATTTATCTATCAATATAAATGGTACATAAACCCAAATTGTAGCTCTTATAGTCCCGAAACTCATTCATAACTGTATTATTGGGGTAGATACGTTACTTGAATGGAAGACAGAAATAAATTTCAAAAGAAATACCATCACGATGGAAATAGATACCAAGAAAATCAGTGTACACATTAAAGGATTTAAGCATTGGAAGTCGGTAAGTGTCATAAAAGGGTATGGAGAGAAACCGGTAGTTGACGTTAGGAGTGACCAGCACTGTATTGAAGATGTTCCAGAAATCAACATCAGGACTGAGTTGAACAACAAGCAACATAACCAAATTCAGCAACTCGTCTATGAGTATAGGGATGTTTTTAGAACAGAGCCTGGAAGAGCTAAGTTCTATGAACATCAGTTAACACTTACTGAAAAAGGATCATTTGTGCAAAGGACATATCAAATCCCTTTACACTATAGAGAAGAAGTGGAAAAGGAGATCCAACAGATGTTAGCGAATGGAGTTATTGAGAGGGCAAGTAGTCCCTATATTAACCCTTTAGTGGTTGTCACCAAGCCGAACAGGAGTATCCGCTTATGCCTTGATGCCAGGAAATTAAATTCTTTATTAATACCTGATTATGAGTGCGCAAGGAGTGTGGAAGAATTGTTCCAAAAATGTAATGGAGTTAAGTACATGACCAAACTGGGCTTAACATCCGGATTTTGGCAAATTCCAATCCGCAAATGTGATAGACAGTATACGGCATTTTTGTATAAAAACAAGTGCTACCGATTTAAAGTGGTACCTTTTGGCCTGAGCACCAGCTTAGCTGCAATGGTAAGGTGTTTAGACAGTGCCTTAGGTAATGAGGTAGAGAAGTATACACTAGTGTTCGTAGATGATATTCTATGTGTGTCACAAACATTCGAGGAGCACTTACAACATTTAAGAAATATTTTTGCAAAATTTAGATCAGCAAACATGACGCTGAATCTACGGAAATCAGAGTTTGGTAAGGAGGAAATTAAGTTTTTAGGTCACCGAATCTCAGTGGAAGGAATAACCACGGACCCAGAGAAGGTAAAAGCCATACAAGAATTTCCAACTCCAAAGAACTGCAAGCAGCTAAAGTCATTTCTAGGTTTAGCTAACTACTATCAGAGGTTTACAAGTAAATACGCGGAAAGTACTGTTCCATTGTTGAAGTTGTTAAACAAAGGGATTAAATGGAGGTGGACAAGGGACCACGATGAAGCGCTACAACAAGTGAAAAGTCTTTTTATAAATACTGTTATATTACATCATCCGAGGGTAGGAGAAAGATTTTATTTACAGACTGACGCCAGCAATATTGCTATAGGAGCACACTTATATCAGATAGATGAGAAGGGCCAAAAAGCGGTATTAGGATTTGTAAGTCGCACACTTAAAGGGGCGGAATTAACTTATTTTACGACAGAAAAAGAGCTATTAGCGATAGTGCATAGCCTGTCAAAGTTTAGAAGTTATATTCTGGGTGCTAAACTTACTATAATCACCGACAATAAGGCGTTAGTATTTTTATTAAAGTGTAAATTGCTAGGTGCTCGTCTGACTCGCTGGATCTTGGCTATACAAGAGTACCAGTTTGAAACACAATATTGTAAAGCGAAAGACAACTTGGTAGCAGATGTACTTAGTAGAAATCCACCATCAGAAAACAACATGGATACAGTTAACATTAAAAGTAGTAGCACTGTATAGGTATTTACACGGTAAAGCATGTAGCCAAACCTGAAGTAGTTAGACGACTTAAGGAAATAGGGACCCATCAACAAGAAGACCCTAGGATTAGTGTAGCTTGGAGAAGTGTGGTTACCAACACCAAACCAGGATTTTCCATATACGACGGTAAGCTATATAAGCTATGTTCCCATAGGTGGAAATTATTATTACCAAGCTGTATGATGGAGGAACTTATTTGGGAATGCCACTTGTCGTGGGGCCACGCTGGATTTAAGAAATGCCATCGAGCCTTAACAGAAAGCTTCATTGGAAAGGGGTTGGCAAAACACATGAAAAGATTATTGTCTACTTGTGACCTGTGCCAGAAGTGTAAACACCCGAACTTATCTACCAGAATAGAGATGCAAACAATCCAAGCAAAGGAGAAAGGAGAGTTATTAGCTATAGATTATTACGGGCCTCTACCAAAAGCAAAAGGAAGGGTGAAGCACATTCTAGTAACAGTAGATTTCTTTTCTAAATTTGTCAAACTATACCCAGTCCAAAGAGCCACGACAAAAGCAACCCTTAGAGCACTAACAAAGTTCTACATCCCGCAGTATGGTAAACCTAGAAAAATATTGTCCGACCAAGGAAAACAGTTCACCCATAACCTATGGAGAGAAACCTTGGAGGAACTCAATTTAAAACCAATTCTTACATCAATACGTCACCCTCAAGCGAATTTAGCTGAGCGAATAAATAGAGAATTAGGTAGATATTTCAGGGTATTGTGCCATTAAAACCATTCTGCATGGGTAGATTGTTTGAGTTTTATTTCTGAGTGTATTAATAATACATGTAATGAAACAACAGGGTACACACCTTCAGAATTATTTCTCAACAAAGAACCAGTACATGTATGGACCAAAACCATAAAAAATCCACCCATCTACAATCTACCTATTCCATATGAGGTAAAAACCAGCATAGCAGGAGAAAGAATACAGAGAGAAGGCCAAAAGAGGATAGAACGATATAATCGCACCCACAAGTTGGTAAGGTTTGTGGAAGGAGAGGAAGTGCTAGTGAAAGCGAATCCTGTATCCTCTGCCATAGATAATACCACGGCCAAGTTCTTCCCGATATTCGAGGGACCTTATAGAATAGAAGAGCAGGTTGCAAGGTACACATACATATTAAAAGACGTTGGAAAAAACAAAATTATAGGAAAGTACCATGGGGATAGTTTGATAGTTTGAGGAAATATAGACAAAATATAGAGCAATAAGGAAACAATGGTTTGAGCCAATGAGGTATGTGAATCAAACGTGGTCAAATAAAATTTTATAAATGTCTTTGAATCAATGTCAATGTTAATAAGAAGTATTTGAATAAATGTCAGTATTGTTGTTTTGATTATTGACATCAATTAAGTCAAAATTGTGATTAAAGGATTAATGTTCATATGAATATCTAATAGTGTATGCCATGTTAGGTTAAGTAACATATTGTAATAATTAGTTATAAAGTAGAAGTAAGCAAAAATTGTATTAGTGCAAATTTTATTCGAGAAAAATCAAAAGTGCAAATTAAAAAAAAAGTGCGAAATTTTATATGTGCAAATTTTAATTAGTGTAAAAGTATACAAGAAGAGAAAAAAAATTAATGTATTTCTTAAATAATCAAATTTTTTTATACCGAGTGGGGGTATATATAACGATTCATATAGTCGACCTATCAGATCATTATATGAAAGTGTCAAACTGTGCTAGTCTAGCGGCGTAAGCAAGAGAGAGAGGGAATAATCACAGCCATCTCTGTCTAACCTCGCCACTGCTACTACTGACGCATGCACAGACATGAAATTTTATTCAATTAATTTTATTTATTAAAACTGCAATATCTTTAAAATTAATAAATATATGGCAATTCTGAAACCTGCATAGTGTTCAGCAATTAAAGCTCTATAAGTAGCCAAAATATCAACTAATATAATTAACATTTAAAGAAGTTATACAGAAGAAGAACGCCAAGAAATATAACTAGAGAATTAGGCTAGGTACGAATTAGGTGTTTTCACACACATACAGAGAAAGACCAAAGCAATAACATTCTGTGGTCAGATCTTTGAAAACACAAACGTGTCCAAATACCTGTAATCAAACGATTTACAAACAGTGGAAGTATGAAATTAGCCAGAAATTCTCTACCATCTCAAACTTGTTAAGGAGAGTTTGACCGACCTGTTCGATATTGTTTCAAATGGAAAACACATGATTTATTTGGAACAACCAATCACAACCCTGTATTAAGAGTAGACGCTAACTCAGAATGAGGGAATTGATCACTCTTCGTTCGGGCATTAAATAAGCAAGACGTGTGTTAAATACGATCTCAATTGCACAAATAATGCAAAGTATATTTTATTTAAATAAACAGTTCGCGAAGTGGTCCGCAGTAGTAGAGGAACTAGTAAAGTTCAATAAATAATCTCTCTGCGTAATAACTAATTAATTAATTAAATAATTAATTAATTATTTAATTAATTAATTAACAGTGAAGTGACCTGTGCACCAGAGTAGCTACAGCATCTGTAATTGTCCAGGATCATCAGTCAACGTTATTGGTCAACATCATTTCTTCTGAGCCGAACCATCAAAAGGAGTATCTCTACTGATTACTATCTACGGTTGACGCATCAATCAGATAAGAAATATGTTCATTGATCAATGAACATAAAATAACAAAATAAATAATTAAATCAATAAACATTTTAAAAACCACTATATAAATTCAAATTTTGTATTTAATTATTAAGATTAGATACAAAGTAATATAGGAGTGTTGAATGGAGAGTGAGGTGTAGTATTGAAAGTGCAAATTATTGCAGATCCATTCTTTAGCACTGGTTTGGGTGATATATAAATCCCTAAATCAACCAGATAAGAGCAATTGGTCGTTTGGACGTTTTAATCTTCACTTTTCAAGCACACTCATTAACCAATAAGATTTATGTTAGCAATAAGTCATTAAATTAACTTTTAAAGAAATTAATTCAATAACAAAGTCATTAATTAAACAAATTTCAACATTATTTAAGAGTTATTTGTAACGATTCCCCTTAAATATTCCACTCACTGAACGAATCCTGAGATAGTGTGTCTCTGTGCTCTGAGCTAAGCTGAATCCGTGTCATTTGTATCTGGGATTTGTTCTGGCACCCAGGTAAAGTAAAAAGTCACGGGTAAGATTTGTTCTATCATTATATACAGAAAATAGATAGATAGACAAAAGGTCTTTATAATACATATATTTAATATTTATAATGTCTTTACCTCAAGATGCTTTTTTGGAACATGTTTTGGGACGCTTTGTGTTCCCATCCTCAGCTTTCCTCATTTTGAATCTTGTGAAGTACTTAAGTGCTGGTTGGTTGTTGTTGTTGTGGTTTCCTGTTGGCCTTTGGCACTTTAAATTGGTATTATTGTGTGTGATTGTGGTGTATATATTAGTATTTCGTGTATATTTTTGATGTTGAGTGGTTTGAAAATTATGTCATGTTTTATATTGATTTGTATTTGTTCAAGTATTAGTTTGTTTTGTGTTTTTTAACATACTGTACTGTTCCACAAATCCACTGAAGTATTTTTCATGCAAACAGTTTTTACTTGAAGGATTTATAGCATCAAATGTATTTATTAAGTAATCACTGTGTTCAAGTCTTCTCTTTAACTCTGAAACCATATTATCCAACACTTCGTACAGCATCTGATGGTACTTGGCTTTTCCTGATGGGCTAGCTGTTTGACCTATGGTTGACAAAATAACTGAGGCTGAGGAGTCAAACTTAGGGTTAGGTTTTCTTTGTCATTTTTCTTCAGATGTGTTGTCAGTCCATGGCACAGTTATATTAGCCATGTATAACAAGCATGTATTACAAGCATTTTTCCATGTTTCGTTAAAGAAACTGTCAGACCTTTTGTCTTGAATAACTTTAATCAAAGCATCAATGACTTTAACTGCTGATCCCATATACAGATCTTGAGTCTGCAGTGTTATGGAAATTTTGTTTGTGTGTTCCAAAATTTCCCCCAAAAATTGCAGGACAAATATTACGTCAAAGTTACACAGCTGGTGCAAGAACCCTTTGGCTGTCGCAGCTTCAACTTTATTAGTTGAGTTCTGGAAATCTAGCGCCAATTTGACAGCCTTGAAATTGTTTTTGAAATATAAACTCCCTTGTATTTACATACTCATCTGGTATCACTCTGTTGCAGCATCTCAATTTTTTTTGCTTTTGGATCTTGTGCTTCCTGGGCGTCCTTAAACTTTTGGTGTCTCAGTGTTGAAACTGACTGAAAGGAATAAATTGCCTCCAATAATCCAAACGTGTCATCCATGATATTAACGTTTTTGGCAACATCAACTAAAACTAGATTTAGTCTATGGGCATAGCAGTGATTGTAGATACATGGGGTTTCAGCACATTCACGCACTAAAACATTGACCCCATTTATGTGGCCTTTCATAACCAAAGCACCATCATATGCCTGTCCAATGCACTTTTTAATGTCCAACCCATTACCGTTTGAAAATTCTTTAATTTTTGAAAATACAGCTTCAGCTGTCAGCTCTTGAAGTGTTACAAAACCCAGAAAGTGTTAACAAATCTTATTTTCAGCAATATAACGCACACAAACTGACATTTGTTCAGTGGTGCTCACATCTCTGGCTTTGATTATAAAAGAGAAGAACCCTTCGTTGTGGTCATTAATATCTTTAATGATATTTTTTAGTACAATGTCAGCAGAAATGTCTAAAAACTCATTTTCGGAGTCTTTAGATATATAGGTTGCATTTTTTGGAAGATTTTCCAAATTATCCTTAACTTCTGTAGAATTTTGTTTTAATAACTCCAAAAGTTCAATAAAATTATCTTTGTTGTAAATTTCACAATTTTTTATATTTTACCTATGACCTCTTAAAGCTAAATCTTGGTGAGCACAAAAAAGAGCTACCTGGCTTAAAGCAGTTACAGTAGTTCTATTTTTTTTTTAGATTTTCAGCAAACTGTTCACTTAACATGGATATTACAGTTCCATGCTTTTCAGATGCTAAACATTCACTGTATTTTGAGAACGATTCTCGATGGCTGTCACATGAATCATGCTTATTACATTTTTCTACATTTAATAAACCCTATACGCGCAGCGGCACAGCTCAGTCTGCCTGCAGATACAAACAGAGCGGTGTCGTGGAATCCCTTATTTCAAGAATTAAATATATTTACAGAATTGTATTTGAATAACTTATGCGTTATTTCCTGTTTCTTTTATTGTATTCTGTTAAAACCTTTGTAAAAAAGTTTAATAACTAAAAATTATTTTTGGTTTATATTACTTATTAAAAAAAAATATCTCTCATAAAAACTATGGGAGGGGACAAATGCCCCAGTCTAGAACCGCCACTGAGTACATCAGCACCTTAACATTACTATATATAAAGAGCATGACAGACATAATAGAGAGAATACTCAAGAAACATCACATCAGGACAACATTCAACACGCACAAAAAAATCAATGCCTTTCTACAAAATCCAAAGGACCGCATACACTTAGAGAGACATGGTGTATACCAAATCCTGTGCGAAAACTGTGACCAATTTTATATCAGCCACTCGGGGAGAAATATCCGTCAACGCATCTGCGAACATGAATTATCAGTAGCAAAACAAGAAGACATCACATCCCTGACAGAACTCATCAAAGAAACAGCACACACTTTTGATTTCAAAAACACAAAAATCTTAGCATGAACTAACAATAAGAAAATCAGACGGTACAGGGAAGGTACGGAAATTTACCAGATGAGGGAGGCATCAGTCACAACAGAAGTGAATATATTAAATTAGTGACAACTTGGAAATTCCTAACTGACAGTTCTGAAATTAGCAAACAAAATATGGTCACAATACACTCACCCCACGCTCAGACCCTCCCATGCCAACAAGCACAAGGAAAGCAAGATAAAAAATGCGTGCGGTAGCTAAATGAACATCAGTACGTCTTGAAAATGTTCCGGGATTACGGAATGAAACGTTGGTAATATAAACATAACATACACGGATGTACCCAAAATCCTGTAACAACACGCGCGCGCGTGCGTGCACACACACACACACACACACACACACACAGTATATTTAATATTTATAATTACTTTACCTCAAGACGTTTTTTCCCTTACTTGCAACATGTTTCGGGAAACATATTGTTCCCATCCTCAGCCTTCTTAATTTTGAATCTTGTGGAGTACATGTGTTTTGGTTGGTTGTTGTTATGGTTTCCTGTTGGTTTTTTAAATTGTTATTATTGTGTGTGATTGTGGTGTATATAGTAGTATTTTGTGCATTTTCGATGTTGAGTGCTTTGAAAATTGTAATATGTTTTGTATTGATTTGTATTTGTTCAGGTATTAGTTTGTTTTGTGTTTGTATATTTGTGAATTTTCCCAAATGTTCATTATGGTGCCTTTGTGTGGTATGTTTTATTTATTAGTGTCATGTTGGTTATGTCTGGGAATGCATATCCAGTGTTTATTGCATGTGAGACCAAATTAGATTTATATATTTGTTTTTTTTTTGTATGCGTATAGATCTTCAAAGTACCGGTAACGTTTTTTCAGTTGTTTTTTTTTGTCCTATGTAACATTTATTGCAATCTTGGCATTCAGTTCTGTATATACCATTGGCTGTTGTAGTAGCTTTGTTGTGTGGGTTATTTAGTTTTTGTAAATTATATTTATTAGTTTTCTATGCTATTTTAATATCTGTGTTTTTAAATAGTTTTGGTAGCTTTGTCATCTTATTATTTATGTATGTGAATGTGGCCCATTTTTATTGTTATTATTATTTATGTGTTGTTCCTTTTGATCATTTTTTAATTGTTCAGTTTTTTAATTTATATTTGATTTTATTTTCTATTTTGTTTATAGTATTTTTATTATACCCATTTTCATAAGCAATTTGGTAAATTATATTTCTTTGTTTGTTTGTTTCCTATTTGTTTAGGGATATTTTGTACATTCTGTTAAATAGTTAACAGAAAACTTTCATTTTATGTTGTGGTGGGTGATCAGAATGGTTAGGTATAATGATGTTAGTGGAGGTTGGTTTTCTGTATATTGCATATTGTAACCTGTATAACTTGTATAAAACGTCTTCCATACAAGTCTCCAGGAAGACGGATCTCCTGCCCAAACACCAATATTTCTGGGGTCATGCCACTTGTGTCATGTACTGATAACCTATATGCCATGAGAAATAGTGGTATCCATTTATACCAGTCTGTTTGGTTCTCAAGTGTCCTATTGAACCTCTCAACAATTCCGTCCAACTGAGGATGTGCGGCGTTGTCTGGTCTTTCGAATTCCAAGTAGACGGCATAATTCTTTAAAGACTCCTGACTCGAAATTCCTCCCTTGATCCATATGGATTTCTATAGGGACTCCATAATGGCAACAGAAGTTGTGAATTAATGCCTTTGCCATAGTGGTCACATCCTGATTTGGAAGTGCATAAACTTCCACCCACTTATTAAAAAAGTCACCTTAGCCATGATGTACCAGTTTCCATCATCAGTAACTGGGAAAGCTCCAAGAATCTCTGTGGCAATTCTCTTGAATGGCAGTCCAACGTTATACTGTCTCATTTCCCCCTGCTTCTAGAGTCAGCCATGGAAACATTCAATTACAATTCAAACAAACCTCTGAAGATACAGAATAATTTTTGTGAAACGTGCATCAGATGAAAATAAACCTACTTGCAGTATATTTATTTGAAGAATATAATTTATTTAATATTTATAATTTCTTTACCTCAAGATGTTTTTTCCATTATTTGGTACATGTTGGTATACCGGTATGTAATATTTACCAAAATCAGGAAGGCTGAGGATGGGAACAATAGGACTCCCAAAACATGTACCAAATAAGGGGAAAAACATCTTGAGGTATAGAAATTATAAATATTAAACAAATTATATATGCATCAAGAAATAGACTGTAGCAAAAAGTGTGTGTGTGTGTGTGTGTGTGTGTGTGTGTGTGTGTGTGTGTGTGTGTGTGTGTGTGTGTGTGTGTGTGTGTGTGTGTGTGTGTGTGTGTGTGTGTGTGTGTGTGTGTGTGTGTGTGTGTGTGTGTGTGTGTGTGTGTGTGTGTGTGTGTGTGTGTGCAAAGTTGAATGGAAAATACAAAAACATATGCCTCCTCTATAAAATGGTTTGCTGGACCTGGAAAGTATTTTACCCCTCCTGGTGACTAGTTCTGACTATGGTCCTGCATGAATGTCTTAGAATGTTTTGAAGACATCTAGTATACACGTGCATGCGTGTGCACATACACACACGAAACTGTATCCAGTTCTTTTTCTTACCTATTAATATAATTAAAAAATATTGTCTAAATGTCTTTGCTTATATGGGGCATGTTTTGGGCATTCTGCAATATTTCTTCTGTCCATTGATCTGTTGTGTAGTGATGTATTTTTGCTTTGGTTGGTTGTAGCAGTGTAAATGGATCTGGTGGATATTTTTGTTTTGTAAATGTTTCCAGTATTTAGCAATTTAAAACTGTCTTATGTTTTTTTATCAACTTCAGTTCTTTGTATGTTATAGTCATTTTTTCTTTGTTTTACACATGTAGGCTACACACACACGTGTGGTTTTTCCCAAATGTTCATTTAAGCTGTTTTTGTATAAGATGTGTTTTATGGGGTCATGTTATTAACTACGATGTATTTATGTTCTATGTCTTGCTAAAATGGACTTCTATCAATTCTTATTTATTCTAATTCCAAACTGTCTGTAACGAAATTATTATAATATTAAATGGTACCTTTCCACGCAGTATTCAGTAGAGTATACAAAATACTTCTAGATACAAGAAAAACAGTGAGAGAAACAAAACATAACTTATTAAATTGTTCGAGAAATTGATAAATTAAATCTAATATAAGGGAAATAGAAAATATAAATTTCAAATAAAATTTACACAGAGAAGTTAGACATAAAGAAACACACATAATAACAGTGTAAAAAATTGCAGTCATATTCAAAAACAGGAGTATCAAGGAAATTATGGAACTATTTAATCAGGTAAAACTTTTACATTTTTACCCATAAAAAGTTTTGTGTTCCGAGTCGTAGTGAAATAATTATATTTAGTTAAGTAACGGACACGTCATGGACAACGAAATCCAAGAATTGATATTAAAGTAGCATATCTATGTCAAACAAATAATATATACAAAAATGAATAACACCTACATCAAAATAAAACAAGGATACTCTACAAAGTGGCATTTACAAAAGTGGAATGCTAAGATTGGAAGAGACTTGATATAGGCTAGCAAAAAGGTTTCCTTAAATGCTCTTTTGAATAAACATTTGACAGCATGGTTTAAGAATAAAAAAAACGCACACAATCATATTCCAAAAATAAATAATATATGATTGTAGTAAAACAGTCATCATTAAGATTTATCAAAAGATAGTGATTTTATTGATTGACTGACATATTCACATTCCCTCTATATAAAATTGGTTACTTTTTCAGTACAAACCTGGCATTTGTACAAGTTGACACAAGTTGTCAATATTATTCCTGTATCAATAATATTCTGTAAGAGGCTGTTTCTGTGAATTTAAAGATCAAAACCTAGTTATGAATCACAACGTGTGATGAAATACCATGTATTATAATTGATTTTATAATACCATGTAGTAGTTGTAAAGCAATTGGCCAAAAAACACAACCTGAATTGTGTAATAGATAAAATTGCTGTCAGCCATAATGATAGAATTAATCTCTTTTCTTAACACTGATTCTATTGAATATGTGTGTAAGTACTGTATGTGTTTTATACTATATGTATAATGTACGTATTTGTACTACTGTGATATTTTCACTGCTGATTCCATACTTCACGATAGAAGAAGACAAGATTGAAAGAGAGAATGCATGGGAGTAATATACTGACATAAATATACTGTGAATAGCTTTACAGTGTGAAAAAACATGTGGTGTAGCTTTGAATTATACTTATGAATCCTATCTATATAAAGAAATCATAGGGTATGGCCTATCTACCTTTGAAATGCTGGAGTCCACACTGACTGTCTAGATAATTTTTTTGCTTACTTGAGACATTTTGACCATGAAACAGTATGTTCATCATCAGTTAAGCTGATTCACTACCTGTTGATTTGTGGTTTGGTTGAATGTTGCTATTGGTTGATGATAGTTGAATTGTTGGTTTTTAGGTTGTATTTTATGACTGTTTGTTAAGCACAAAGTTGGAACTTGCATTAAAGATATTAACTATAGATTCATTCAAGGACTCACTCAAGGGCTATTCAAAAACTAAGCGCTTTGATCTGGTCATGATAAATTGGAATGAATGTTAAAATTAACTTATACGGAACAATTGTGCAGCCAATTACAATGTATGCATCAAGTGTTGACAAAAAAGAATAAAGAGAAATTGGCAACAGATTAAATGGATTGTTTGAGATTTTGTCAGATATCCCTACTGCACCTTGTAAGAAATTAAGTAATAAGGAAGCAAGCAAATATCAAAGAAAGTATTAATGGAATAGTTGGAAAAAAAAAACGTAGGTTAATATGGTATGGACACACAGTGAATGAGCAATAAGAGGTAGCCTAGAAAATATTATAATATCATCCGCTCAATTGTAAGAAAAGAGGTAGGCCTTGAAGAACTTGGAGAAAGGATGTGAAAGGAGGATGAGGAGCAGAAATTTTCAGGTGACCGACTGGGAAAACAGATTACCGACAGCTGAGAAGCAGGACATGAATGTTGTAGGCTCCCTGCAATTATATGTATGTGTGTGTTTTGTGATTGGTTTGAAGAATAATTGTATTCTGTGAGAGTTTCCAATAATTAGCTTTAAAAAAGTGTCAAATTTTGTACCGATTTGTGTTCTGTCACTTATTAATTTATTTTGTACTATATGTTTGAATATATAGGTTTTGCCAAATGTTCATTATAGTACTTCATACAGTACATGTTTTATTGGTGCCATATTATTAACTTAAGGGAATTCGTTTCTCCTGTTTATGGTTTGTGTTGGTAAATTACAATTGTAAAAGTTTTTTTTTATGCATAGGAGCAGTGAAAGAAGCAATGTTTTTTGTTTTTGTTTTTTGTCTGGCCTATTTACAATCTGTTGCAATCAGGATTCAATTTTGTAAATCCATTGTTTAGAGTATATTTGTTACTCTACTAATTATGCATTAATAATGTATTATTATAATTATTGTTATAATTACGATCTGCAGACCAGCCCGACAAGATGCCACCAAAAGCCAGCGGAAAAGCGGTGAAGAAGGCCAGCGAAGCCCAGAAGAATATCACTAAGGAGTGTCAGCAAAGCGGCAGTGTGCAGAAAGGAGGAGACGAGAGAGGAGCAGATTGCGACAAATCACAGGACCAGCAGTGAGACGAATCAACATACTTGGAAACAACGTTCAAGTAACAAATTGACCTTTTTTAAAACAGATCAGTCTGATATTCAGAGACAATTATTAAAGTAAATTAAATATTTTTGTGAATTACAGACCATTTAAAAATTTTGTTTCAAAATATACAACCTTGCTCCAGATAACTGACTATATTGTTCAATTATTACTATGCCTAATATATTCTTGGATTTCGTTGTCCATGACGTGTCCATTACTTAACTAAATATCACTATTACTTTAACGACTCGGAACACTAGGTTTTTTATAAGTAAAAGCAAAAAGTTTTACCTTACAGCCTTAACCGGTTTTCTCCTTTAAAAGGCTTCTTCAGAAAAAACCTAATGTTCCGAGTCGTTAAAGTAATAGTAATATTTAGCCTAATATATGTTTTGTCACATAGTAAATGGCCAATTTGTGTAGTAGTAGTTCTATGCTACTTTCATACTTTTTTTGAATAGTTTTGTAATTATCTTTATAGCGTTGTTTATGAATGTAAATGTCCCTCACAATGCTACAGTGATTGTTATTATCATTTGTATTATTATGATCTTGTTAATTCTTAAATGTGCTGTTTATATTTTACTTCCTATTTATGTTGTTTCTGTTATATTAATTTTCATTTTGGCCATTTGGTAATTTTTTTTTTCATGTCATATGTATTTAGGGGTATTTTGAACATCCTATTGAAGAGAGAGAGAGAGAGAGAGAGAGAGAGAGAGAGAGAGAGAGAGAGCAACTGTTAGATACGTTAGTAAACTTTTGTAGTTAGTAAATGAATTCTGTTTTGTTATAGTTGAAGCAGTACAGCATAAATTTTACTAAAACTATTTACAGGAGTTAATCAATTACTAACTTTAAGTGTGTTTTAATCGGCAATTTTGATGCTAATAATCATACTTTGTTAGGACTGCAGAAAAATAAGAGTGGTGAAAGCGAAAAAGGTTGTATTTTTGAATCGACTTTCAAAAAATTAAGTTCTTGACTTTTGTTTTCTAAGACATGTCCGAGTATGTACACTTTGCTGACTACAGGGCACTAATTTTTATATAGTAATTTCGAGACCTTTCTTCAAAGGAAAACTGTATTTTGTGAAAAGCAAATGTGTATACAAAAATTAAATATTATATACACGAAACTAGCTTTGCGAAGTTCCCAAAAGTCTTTGTCCATATTATTGCCCTACGTTCCAATAAAAATAATGCACTTTTTCCGAGTTCACTTTTACTTGGGACCATGTAAGCTTACATATAGCCTAAGGTTATGCTTACACTACTTTTTTATATAGTTTCTTGCTTACAAGGTAATAGTTACTTTATTTTCACAGAGGAGTGCGTACTTGCACTAACTTAAAGAGACCTGTTCAGAAAATACCAATGCATCCCTTTGGACAGACATGGCTTTACGCAGGGCCGGATTAAGGTATCTTGGCGCCCTAGGCTAATTATATTTTATCGCTCCTCTCACCTCCCATAGACTACTCTTACGTTTATTTCCAAGGGGCTGAATGAAGCTTTAAACACCCTACAATATATTTCTTAGTTAGGAATATTTCAAATATCTTACTGTTTTTGGAAATAGTCCCGAGATTTGAAAACAGGTTATTTTTTAGAGATTGTTTTAGAGTTACACCTTCAACCATTTGTAGTTTGCATGGGTTTTATAAGGAAAATATTAACTACGTAGTTACAGAATTATAAGTTTTATTAAGAGTAGGCCTACATTTAACATTATTTACACAAAGAAGACAATCAGTTAAATGTCTTGTGGATTTGTTAAGACTCATATAAAGTTCAAGCTAAATTCTTTTTTCTCGCTTTAGATTAAGCAAACTTTTTAATCACCTCACTGAAATCAAGTCCTTGCAGAAAGTCACTTTCATTGAACAAAAGGGCTAAAATGATGAATCATAACCGGAGAAAAGTTTGAAAAGCACTTCTATTATTTATGTACAGTTTTACCATAATTTCTCGCAAACAGGCGCCTGTGTTCAAAAATGAACTCAAATTTTTATCCTTGTAATTTATTACCAATTTTACATTTAGCTGTAAAATTGTATTATTTTTTAGCTAAAATTTTGCGCCCCCCAAAGTGCCGCGCCCTAGGCTACACGCTACAGCCTAATGGTTAATCCGCCCCTGGCTTTACGTTATTGAAGAACGTATCACAATCAGTGGTTAATGGTAGTTATTTAAATTTGAGCGTTTTCTGAAAACTGTTTTTCAGGAACTCCGCATTTAAAATGTGAACAAGGCAAACAGAAAAACTGAAAGTTTTTGTCAGGACACGGAGACAACCTGCACTGGTATACAATTCTTGACGTAATCGGTTTAATATCAGTTGGAACTACAGCCAGTAATATAATATAAAGACGAGGATAACGAAGTTTTAATTAATTAATGTTAAATTTGGACACATAACCCATAACCGCATTTGTCACACGCTAATTCCGTACGTGAGAGTCGCTACTAATTCAGAATAATTATTTTGAATTGCGAATAAGGTAATGATATCATAACGCTAAAACTGAAGATAACGAGGGTCGAAATTTTGTTTATGTGTTTAGGTCAAAAACATATTGGAACAATGACAAAAATGTTCTGTATATTCACAATTAAAAAAAAAATCTTTATACAAGTGAAAACGCGATACATTGGGCAGTAGCCATCAGCGACAGGAATAAACAAAGGGTACCATATTAAATATATTTTGATAAGTTTGTAAATCAGCTGAGCGTGACTTGGTTAGTGCGGAAAGTAGTTGTCGTAGATTTCACATTTGTAGTTAGGAACCAATATGGTTAGTAAAAATGTTTTCTTTTATGTAATAAGATAATAGATGGATACACATAGTTGTATTGTATGTCACCTTCTTTGTTTTTTGCTGAAAACTAGTTGATTGGGTTTTAAGTTTAAGGGATACATTGATTGGGTTTTAAGTTTAAGGGATACATTGTACAACTGCATTAAAGGGGTTAGTATGTGTGATGTGTGCTGTATTCGATACCATGAAAAATTTAACAATAATGTTTTCAATAGCATCTAGAAATGACAATTGCGATTTATATAACCTTATATTTAGTCAGTGTGTGGGCAATTAAATCCGTGGGGACGAATGTGAACGATTGAGTACAGTGTGACATGAACCTTAAAAGGACATAAGGTAGAAGAAAAAATTTTGGTAATTTTGCATATTTGATAGATATAGGGGCGTATGTAACTCGATTGTTTGAAGTTTCCAATAGATTAGGAGTAACTTACCAATTTGTTGACCAGAACAGTGAAAAGAAGTTAATTGTTGCATTAAGAATAACTATTAACAAAGATTTGCTTATTTAACATGCCTATTTGAGTACTAATGTTATTTTTTCAATGTAGGTAAACGTTTCAGTTTAAAGAAGCCTATTTCAATCACCACATTTCTTAACAGAAATGAAAGTACAGTTCTTAAAGAAACTGTACATCCCTTTATGTTTAAATAAACTTATTTCATTAGTTGTATAAGATCAAAAAAAGTTTTAAGCGTAATTAAAATTATTGTTGCAATGACAGCACATTTTGTCCAAAGCTGTGTATAAGTTTGAATCCACCCATCTTTGACATATAGTCAGAGTCCAGGTCAACTCAACTATAAAGGACACAGATTTATAGGTATCCTTTATTAATAGGTAGGCCTGTATGTATTAACAGTGGAAGTTAAAGGTGGACTAAGTTATAGGTGTAGTTCTGTATAGTATAGTACTATATAGGTAGACAGTATAGATTATACTACATTGATCGTGAATGTATCGTAATTATATGTAAGCATAATTTTGTACAGTGCTCATATGGGAAATATTACTGCAATGAATAAAGTGATATCTATTATACTCCCTGATTTATAGTAAGCCAGTTGTTTGTAAGTATCCTGACAGTCTGGTGTGCAGAAAGAGTCTGTTAAGTAGGTATTTATTGTAAATGTTACTTTGTATGAGAAATTGTATAATCAAGTGTACATTGTATGTGAATTTAATATATAAATTATTATGTAATGTGTACAAATAAAATATATTTAGTCGTATATTTTTAAAATGTGTGTGTGTGTGTGTGTGTGTGTGTGTGTGTGTGTGTGTGTGTGTGTGCGTGCGTGCGTGCATGCGTGAGAGAGAGAGAGTTAATAAACATGGTTTAATGTAACATCAGTTGAAATTAAAGGTTAATGATAGGTATTTATAAGTTGTATTCAAAATCATTAAACTGTTTCATGGAGCATGGAGCATTCTGAAGAAAATAAACTTATATTAAAAAGTGTTGGCTAATTTAAAAAAATTGTTATTTTTTATATTAGGGTTCCTGTAATATCCCTAAATTAAATAGGTTTAAGTAAATGTATTTTACAATTTGGAATTGAAAAACTAGGGTTTTCTTAAAAAGTGAGAAGTTTATAATTTTTTTTAACCAAAAGAATCATGTATGGTACATTACAATTCCTCCCCCTTAAAATTTGCTGCTTCAGTTTGGCAGTGTAAAAAAATAAATCCTGAATACAGTGGATACAGTTCTATGTTAATGAAATAATTCTGCCAGTTTCTTCACGTAGTTAACATAAAAAATAAGAACACCAATGTTTTGTTTTGTGTACGAGGTCTGACACAAAAATAACGAGACTGTTAGCATTACTAAGGAACTACTTATCGTGTTGTATTGCGCATGCACTGTGTTCGACCTTGAACTGTATTCTTACGCGGTGACAAGTTACAAGTCGCTTGGTTAACTCAGTTGCAGTGAGAGAGCAGTTGAATGAATACAGTCGTGTTTTTACGCTTTGCCGGAAAATGTCAGATATGAAAAGTGATCAGCGCGTTAACATCAGGTTTCTCGTGAAACTTAAAAAGTCGGCAACAGAGACTTACCAAATATTGTTGGAAGCTTATGGCAATAAATGTTTGTCGCGTGCACGTGTCTTTGAATGGCATAAGAGATTTTAGAAGGCAGGGACTCTGTGAAAGATGACGACTGTCCAGGCCGACCACGCACATCAGCAATCGACGAAAACATTGTAATACTTCGAGACACAATACGAAAAGACCGAAGATTGAGTGTCCGTGCTGTTACTGAAATGTTGCATATGAACAGAAAAAGTGTTCGGCACATTTTAACAGAAGAGTTGAACATGAGGAAGGTGTGTGCAAAAATGGTGCTGAAAGTTTTGTCAGATGAACAGAAGGAAAGGAGAACGAAACTTTGTTGTGACCTTTTGGAACGAATTGATGGAGAGCCCAGTTTTTTAAAGAGTGTTATTACAGCTGATGAGATGTGGATATTTACGTACGATCCAGAAACAAAGTGGCAATCAATGCATTGGAAGACACCATCTTCCCCAAGAGCAAAAAAAGCACGCATGAGTCGTTTGAAGTTCAAGGCAATGCTTATCGTTTTCTTCGATATCCAGGGCATCGTTATGGCAGAATGGGTATCCAGTGGTCAAACAGTTAACCAACGATATTATAAACAAGTTTTGGAAAAATTGCGTGAACGTGTTAGAAAGAAGCGCCCTGAATTGTGGAAGAATGCGTGGATCTTGCACCAGGACATGCGCCTGCCCACAATGCGTTATCAGTCAAACAATTTTTGGCCAGTAAAAACATCACAGTCCTTGAACATCCTCCATATTCCCCCGATTTAGCACCGTGCGATTTTTTCCTATTCCCCAAAATCAAGTCTGTGCTAAAAGGGACCCATTTTTCAATGGTGGAAGAGGTACAGGCGAAAACGGCAGAGCTCCGGCGCAGCCTGACGGAAAGCGATATGGAGAAATGTTTTGAGCAGTGGAAGGAACGTATGCAGAAGTGTGTGGACTCAATGGGGTCCTACTTTGAAGGCGACCACCATTAATTGTACATATCAGGTAAATAAAAAAAAATTACAGCATCAGTCTCGTTATTTTTGTGTCAGACCTCATATACAGTACAGTTGTAATAATTATTGTTAGTATATGTATCACATACAAGGTGGTATCCAAAAGTTTGGGGAATTTGACTGTAAAAAAAAGTTGTTTACCGAAACTTCAAATTTCCACCGTCTCCTTCAAAGTAGTCTCCTTGGGCATATATATAGTAATACCAGCATTTCCTCATGTTTACATGCATCTCTGGAAGTTCTCAAATGTAAGTGTATTAAGTATTTCATGCGTTTCTGTCTGGATGTCTTCAATCATGTTAAAATAACACCCTTTCAGCAATAATTTTATCCCAAGAAAAATAGAAAAAAATCACAAGAGGGCAGGGTCAGGTGAATAGGGGTGGGAATGGAATGTTTTTAGAATGTTGGTGGGTGTGGAGTGTGGCGTGTGTTTTGGAAGTCAGGAATTGTTGAACAGTGAGTGATGTGTGAGTGTTGTCGTCATGGTGAAACCAGTTGCTGTTGTTCCAGCTCTCTGTACATTTGGCAGAATGGCTTTTCTTAGCCTCTTCAAAACCTCACAGTAAAATGTGCTACTGATTGTTGACCAGTGGGTAAAAATTCCTTGTGGACAATCCTGTGAATGTCGAAAAAAACAATCAACATGCACTGATATGGCTGTGAACGTGACGTGCTCTTTTTGGCTGCGGTGAATCTTGTAACTTTCACTGTGACGACTGCTCCGTAGTCTCAGGATCATAACTGTGAATCCATGATTCATCACCGATCACAGTGTTCGAGATGAATGTGGGTTTATATATGATGTGCTGTTTGAGTTTCATACAGACAGAAATGCGGTGGACTACCTGTTCGTTACTTGGCAGGCTAGGCACGAATTTTTCAGAAATGTGTTTAATGTGCAAATTGTTGGATTAAATGCGTTGAACTATGTGACTGTTCTACTATCTTACAAACATTGTGAATAGTTTGCCTACAATCTCCAAGAATAGCCCATAAGCTTGTGTTATGGTTTCTGCTGTTCTGCTTGTCGACAGTTGTCCGGAATGCTCATTGTTATCAACAGATGCTTGTCTGTCCTTGAAGTGTTTGTACCACAAAAACGTTTTGCTTTTGGGTTATGGCATTATCTCCAAAGGGTCCCTATAGCATATTATAAGTTTCTGCTGCAGATTTTTTTAGTTTAAAATAAGATTTGATGCAGATTCTTTGCTCATTAAAATCTATCATACCTGCTGAAAAGAAAAATCGCTGAATCATTGAAACATAACCTCACAAAATCGCACTGAATAAACAAAGCTTTGGCTCAGCTACATGGGCTATTGGCATTGTGATTCAGGGCTCACCACACCTAGCAGCGGAAGGGCATACTCCATTCAGTTGTACTGTTCAAATTCCCCAAGCTTTTTGGTAGCACCTCACATGTAGATATAATACTGATTTGAAAATTAAGTTTGTGACTGGTTTCCTAATTCTCTGAGAGTGTCTTTTTATATTCATTTCCTGTGGTTCTTGCTACTAGTTTCTTGTTGTTATGAACACGAATTATTTTGTGACGAAGAAGGAGGTGTGTTGTGTGATTGTGGCATGGTTGGTATGGATCTGTGTTATGTACTATCAAACTGTTCATCATTTTTTATTGCCCCCTTTGAGTCTATTGTGTGTACAGATAGTGTAACTGATTATGTTTTTGAAGTCTTCTTCCGGTATCGACTGCATCAAAAATTACTTGTATTATAACGTTTCACTCATATTACAATGAGTATCCTCAGGTCTAAGTGACAAAAACGCTGGCAAGCGAACTTAGTTATATAGTGTAAAAGTGGAGGTGGGAGGTCCGGTAAGGGTCAGTTGTATAGTGTAGAAGTAGCGGTGGGTGGTCCGGTAAGTGGACCCTGCCCTGTAGGCATTACACTTTGTGCATTGTTTGTGTGGTCAGTCAACCCGCGTGCAGTCAAACCAGAAAGTAAAGGGTACCAAGTTGTACTAAGCGTGGTGGTTTCTCTGTTGATGTTATCCTTGTGTTTATTAATTTCTATGGCTTCTAGGACCAATCTGTCATAATACCTATTACAAGACCTTATTACAGATGCGTCTTCGAAGTTTACCATATGATTAGTTAAGGCTGAATGTTCAGCAATTGCAGACTTTTCAACTGCCGAGTTCTTCGTATGTCTGACATGTTCTTGGACTCTTGTGGAAATCAGGTGGCCTGTCTGGCCAGTGTAAACCTTTCCCCAAATGCATGGAATTTTGTAGATACCTTCAGTGTTGAACGGGATTCTGTCTTTGATTGGTTTTAAAAATTGTGGCCAGCTTCTTATGTGATTGAAACACTTTTAATGCCGTATTTCCTCAACATACTGCTAATTTTGTCTGTGGTACCTTTTACGTACGGTAAGAATGCTCTGTGGTTATTATCATCTGCTGTAGGTGTTTCTGAAGGTTTTCCGGTTTTCTTAAATGCTTTATTTACATATGGCATCCCTGTTATATCCATTCCTTACAAGAGCGTCAGGTGGTTTTTCTCCTTGAGACAATGTTCATCATCATATACTCTCTTCGCTCTATGAAAAATTGTGTTGAAAACAGCTTGCTTTTGTGCAGGGTGATGATGTGACGTTGTATGAAGGTATCTATCAGTGTGGGTAGGTTTCTTGTACACTCGGGTAACCTAGAGATCTATCTGGTTTTCGTGATATTAGTACATCCAAGAAAGAAATTTCAGCATTCGCTTCCACTTCCATGGTAAACTGAATTGAATTTGTATGGAGTTTAGATGGTGGAAAAAAAGCCTGTAGTTCTTGTGACTGTGAGTTCACAAGTTCTTTGTTCTTGTAACAAAGGTATCGTCCAGATATCGGTAAAAGTGTGTGGGTTTTAGTCTTGCTGAATCCAATGAACATCTTTCAAACTCCTCCAAGTAAATATTGGCTACAACTGGTGACAACGGCGATCCCGTAGCTGCTTCCTGTAACTGTTTGTAACATTTGGTTTGTTTGTCCTATTGTTGGTTTATGTACATGTTCATAACTTGTGCCTAATGTATCAAGACTTTTTAACTGTTCTATGTGTACTTTCCAAACTGTTCCTGATGTTAATCAAACTAAATATGTTACAGCACTTAGTTGTTTAATACTGTACCCTGAACACATGTATTTGCAGATCTGTAATCTCTGATTATAACCTGTTGATTAGGAATCGACTGTCTAAATTTACTACTTTTTTTTTAATATTTTGTTATTTTGTTTTATTCTCTATGATTTGCGATGCCTGAGGTCTTAGCAAAGCTGATCTTTTGCACAAAGTATGGTTAACCATTAACTTAGATGGATTTTCATTAGATGGTAGTATTATACACAGGCAGAGGATATGGTTAAGGGATTTGATTTAAAAACTATTATATACAAATCAAATTACTTGAAACGAAGATTAAATGGGCAGCAAGTTTAAGCTAGTCATGGTATGAAAATACATTTCATCAGGTTTACTTGTTAAAATGATAAAAACTGCAAATTGATTTTTAGATTAATAAAAATAAAAAATAAAATTACTAAATACTAATTTTTTACTAAATTATTAGCTACTTTTATATTACAGAGCATTTTACCAATTATTCAGCAATCAGAAATAACAAAATGCACGGGAGATAATTTTCATAATTATGTTTGACCTAATATGTTGGACCCACGTGTAAGATCTATCCAAAATAACTTCCAAATTGACACTTGGGAATGTAGAAGTAGTGGGGACATGTTGTTCTTTGAAATAGCTTTTAAGTTTTGATGTTTAACATGCTCCACTCATAACACATGGTGAATGTTATCAGTGCTTATCAGTAGAAGACAAATGCCTTTGTTTTCAGTGCATACTAGGCACACTGCTTTGTAACTTAAGAGTTAGTTGTTTGTTAATATGCATGCCGGGTGTTTTAGTTTTTAGCAGTTTTTGTTTATTGTTATTTATTAATAACAAACAAGGGACTTTTGGTAGTATCATGGCATTAGTATTATAATTAAACTTTAAAATACATCCAGAGAATATTTGTCAGATGTTACTGTTTGTGTTGACTGTTTTAAACTTACTGATGTCTAAAATGTTTTCAAACACAGAAGTCAGTAGTTCAGGGCTTGATTCTAAGTTGTTTATTTGAAAAATCAATTTATTAGTGTTATTATTTAAAATTGGTGTGTATCAACTGATGACTGAATGCTATAAATAAGACGAAATACTTGTAACTTATAGTGCTTACTACAGCATTCTGCTCAGTTAGTCTATTAGATTATGAAATTAATCAATGCGCTAATTAAAAATGTTAAAAATAGACAAATATTTCAACTCTGTGTAACTTTTAAAACATCTATTAAAATCAATGGCTATTGTTAGATTACTGCCAGCTGCCAGCTGTGGACCATGTGATTGTACAGCACAATGTGGCAGCACCGTTTCCCTACCACTTGAACTGTCAATTTGGAAGTTAACATTTAATAAAATGTAGTTGCAGTTCTTCATATTTTTTGTTCTTTTTATATCCAAACCTTATTTGTGTAACCAAACATGTTTGAAAATATGTTTGTCATTGGTTGTGATTAAATGTTTTGTATAATATTTAATCATTTCTGGTTATTTTATTTAAAATAATAGTGTAGAGTAAAATTTCTAACACATCATCGCCTATTCATTTGGGGAGGGAGGTCTGAATCTATCTTTGCTCCAGATAACATATAGATTACAAGTGCATCAATACAAGTAGTTTATTATAAATATGTCAGTGCAGTGGTGAACTAGGAGCTGCTCTTGGGGGAGGGGATGAGACTAGCTTGAAGGTTGGGCTCCCCATTTTCCTAAGGACAAATGAGATATTCAGGATTCTTCTCATATAATTATTAATACAGTTATAAAGCCTGATTTTAATGCATGCAACTGACTTAGAAGTAGGCCTGTATCAAGTGATTATGGAATTTCACTCTTCGTCTTCTTTAGCACTACATCTCAATGTGAGCCCTGGCTTACAACACCAATCGTCTCCAATGTTTCCTTTCCATTGCCCTCTCAGCGTAACCCCTCATATCCATTTTTCTTAGATTGTTGAGCACATCATCCGACCATCTTATCCTAGGGCGGTCTCTCTTTCTGTTTTTATAGACTTACACCCTCAAGATTTTCTTTGGCATACGCTGATCATCCATCCACTCTAAGTGACCTAGCCACTGTATACATTCAACCTTTACGAATCTTACAATGTCCTCATGCTTCCATAGCTCATTATCTCCTGGTTATTTGTTATTCTCCATTCATCATATTCTTTAACCGGGCCATAAACATGTGGTACAATCTATTTTTCACACCTTCTTAGTGGTTCTTGTTCCTTTTATCTCGCCTTCATAAGTAACAACTGGTCTGATAAGTGTCTTATATATATTTTTATTTTTGTGTTACAACTAATGAGTTTGCTTCTCAGTAGTTACTGTTAATGTATTATGCCCTATTTCCTATTCGTATCCTGTCATGTATCATCGTGTTTATGGACCCTTCATTATCTATCATGTTACCCAGGTATCTGAACTTATTAACTGCATCAAATAAATTATCATCTTTGTATAAATTATGTACATTTCTTCTTCTTTCTGATGTAGAAATTAGCATGTACAGTGGAAATCGGTTAACACGAAATGACGGGGACCAGTTATTTTTTTCGTGTAAACCGAATTTCGCGTTAAGCGAACAAAAAGTGAAACAAAATGAGGAAGTGAACAAATAGTGTACTGTAGATTATTTATTGTACTGTCTAGTAAAATGCAACAAATACAACATTTTATTTATCCTCATGGTTTATTATTTTTAATTTTTCTTAAAATTATTATTAGCTGTTCTAAATTTAGTCCTATGTGATTTAGGTTTTCTTATAGACTACTGTATGTCTTTCAACTTTACTGTAGTTTTCGTGTTTATCTTTATTTAAAATAATCCGTTATTTTCTTTTGCACACAATTTTGCACTATTTTATTTTCAACAAATTGTTCTAATTTATCAACGTGTTCAAACATTTCACCTTCCGAGTTGGCTTCAAAATATCGACGAACACGGCTCAGCAACGAAAGCATATCGGTAGCGGTAGGAACATTTTCACTATCATTTTCCGTGTCAAGTTCGTCGTCACTATCATCACCTTCACAGTTGTCAAATTGCACTGTTTCCACGATATCGGTATCTGTTAATACAGGAGCCGTAGTTACGTTCTCGTCGACAGTCACGTACTCATTTAGAGAAATTGAAACATTTAATACAGATGACACACGATTAAACATTTCAGATAGTGTAGGATCAATTTCATTTTCTTCGGGTTGTTCAGTTTCTGGATTCAAAATGAATCGAGCATGAGCGAAACAATTTTGAATTGTTGTAGGCGTCACGAGGTTCCACGTTGTTCTTAACAAGTTACAAGCATCCAGAACATTTACACAGAAATCTTTTTTCCCCTCAATAGTGGCCAAGTATTTCCGCAGAAGTAACTTTCTGTACTGAAATTTTAAATTTTAATAATACCTTGATCACAAGGTTGTAGGACACTAGTCGTGTTCGGTGGTAGAAAAACAAGTTTAATTGCCATCAATTTTAGGTCACATGGGTGGGCAGGACAGTTGTCAATAATTAACACAATTTTCCTCTTCTGAGAAGTGAAATGTTTTTCTAACGAAACCAGTCATTCGGTAAAAATTTTAGACGTCATCCACGCTCGTTTGTTAGCTCTATATTCTACTGGCAACTTTTTAACATTTTTAAAACAGCGCGGCTTTAAACTTTTTCCTATAACAAGTAACGGAAGTTTTTCTGACCCATCAGCATTGCAACCTACCATCACTGTCACTCTCTCTTTGGACTTTTTACCACCAGAGCACTGCTCCCCTTTGAATGAAAGTGTTTTATCGGGCATACAACGGAAAAATAGTCCTGTTTCATCGGCGTTGAAAATATCCTTACGTGGATAGTCTTTTAAAATTGCAGGCAGCGTAGATTGCAACCACGATGATGTCATTTCTTGTGACACCTGTCTTGATTCGCCACAGATGTTTTTAAAGGTTATGCCATTTCGTTTTTTAAACCTTTCTAGCCAGCCAGGATTTGCAGTGAAATTTAAGTTCATCTGTTCAGCAAAAACGTTTGCTTTCTCCATCAGTAGTGGTCCAGAAATAGGAGCATCTTGTGATCTTGCTTGCTTAAACCAAACAAGAAGAGCAGCCTCTAAGTTTTCGTGGTTTGCCTTACGGAAACATTTTCTGCCTGGTTCAAACTTGCCCGACTCATACAGTTCTAAAGTTTTATCTCTATTTTTTATAATCGTGGATAACGTCGAGTTTGGTATACCGAATGTTTTACAGATTTCTGTTTTAGTTCGAATACCCTCATTAACAGCTTGGAGGAGTTCAACTTTTTTTTCTAAAGAGAGGGCACTTTGTTTACGCACTTTCTTCTCCATTTTACTTCCGGACTGCAAAAACGAAATTTACGAAAGCGTAACTTCACTTAACACGTACACGTCACACGCTTAACGTCACTTAACTGGCTGTAAAAGACTAAGAAGTTTGTACAGTAAAAAAGTAAACAGTTAATCCTCACAACTGAGTAAATGTTTTACAATAAAATGTTATCGGTACCGTACCGCAAACTTTACCACCGCTGTACACGCACAGAATACAACTGAACTGAACTCACCACACCCTATAGAGTAGGTAGTTAATGTAAGCGATAACGGTTTATTTACGGTCAATGAACAACACATTTGGTGCTGAAGGAGAGGCTATGGTTTTTCGTAAACAATGGTACACTGTATACAGTATGTACTGTAAATAGAACTTGGTACTGAAGACAAAACAAAACAGGTAGACAAAACAAACTATGGTCACTACCTGCTCTTTCTCTTTTAGAGATGAAGAATGGATTCCTTTACATCGAAAACAAGCTTTTGGGCATACTTGTGTAGCTTTATTTTGTATGCAGTTACTTAAAAGCCAGCCAAAAAAAAATTATTTTTAACAAAAATTTTTCGTGTTAAACACCGATATTTTTCAGGTAAACCTTTCGTGTTAACCGTACAAATAATACACTGTACATAACAAACGGCGATCGGTACCCGAGTGGTATTTCATGTTAACCGATATTTTGTGGTAACCGTTTTCGCGTTAAACGATTTCCACTGTATTTAGTTTTGCTGATATTTACATTCAGTCTCATTCCAGTGGATTTTTCATTCAGCCCCTTGTATACCTCTACTAGCTGTTGTCTTGATCTGGCTATTTCATAACATCGTCAGCATAAGCATATATTTGGTTTGTCTTATTTAATATTGTTCCTCTCTGAACTATGTCTTTAATGGCATAGTGTAGTGTAATAATAAAGAGGGTGGCCGATAACCCATCACCTTGCTTAACTTCTTTATTAAATATAGAATATCACTAAAAATTTAACAGCTCTGAGGGGAGATTGACCCCCCTAATCCCACCCGTTGTTATGCCACTTGTAACACCACAAAATGTTACATAACCTAGACATTCACCAGAAGGGTAAATAATTACACTGAAGT
The DNA here is from genome assembly GCA_034769895.1 of Magicicada septendecula. Classification (NCBI taxonomy): domain Eukaryota; kingdom Metazoa; phylum Arthropoda; class Insecta; order Hemiptera; family Cicadidae; genus Magicicada; species Magicicada septendecula. Next base: position 415,463,815 of record CM068368.1, read on the forward strand.
GACATTAATGAATAGTTTATAATGAATGTAGCAAAGAAGAGAAGGATCAACAAAGAAGAAAGAAGAGGAAGCATCCCAAGAAGCAGTGATGAATACACTGCATGACACTACAACAAACACTATGACTGACTCTAACTAATGGACATGCCAAGTTCACAATAAGCTGTCAAATAAGCCAGTCCATGACACTAATGTAGAGTCATGTGTTAATAAAACTAATTAAATAATGATCGAAATTATGTAATATCAGTAACAGCATTTTGGCTGAAAGTAAAAGAACCATGACCAGTAAATGACAAAGCCTATGACTAGATTAGCTATGGCCACAATATATATTAAAACCAGCATTACAAGCCCAGATGTAATATTAGTGAGTGAAAGTAGTTATAAAAGGAAACTTATGTGGATGAGTAACTTCCTTATTATACCAAAATGTAACTAGTAACAATTATTAAGGCATGAACATAGTACTACGAATGTGTCTAGCCCATGCCTAAACAAACGTTTGTCAGTAAATTAATAAGGAAACAGGACTCCTAGTGAACATAAAATTTACTGAACAATCAATATAACTAAATGTAATATGAAATACCACCACTCAATTGTTAATGAATAACGTTAAATTGAGTAGGCCAAACGAAATGTAATTAGAGAATAAGGATTTTTTATAATAGTGTATTACCCTAATTATGTTAAGATTTAGAATTGTACAGTTATAAATAGCTCTTAAGTATAATCATAGATGTATTAGTGTTCAAACAAAGACGTTATAAAGAAAACGCAATATAAATCACTAAATGTAAAAAGGTAGAAAATAATCGTATTATGCATTGCTAGCAGACGACAGTGAGAAACCATGTGTAAAAACATTATTTATAAGCATTTTCAAAGAAAACGAGGTTAAAACCAGTGTTAAGCCACATCAAATTAAAGCCCATGAACTAAACTTTAATTTGATGGTAATAACCTCGAGATCGGAACTATAATAAGTGCATAGTGCGTGTTAGCATCATTTATTGTTAAAAATAAGAATTTGTTCGGGTAATACCAACAACACAAAAAGCTGAGCGCAACGTTTGCGCCGGTGACAGTTAGAAAGACAATACGTCATTTGTAACGGTTATCAGGGCCAATCAAAAAAGAGTTTACTAAACGACTTTTCTCCCTAAGCACGATACAGTGAAGGGGTATATAACCAGCAGCGAAGAAAATTCGTTACACTTTTTGTCATCTACTCGAGCGATACAGTCGCCGCTCGTCACCGTAACATTTTTTATAACTTAACATTAGAATAACAATAGTAAACCTCTCAAAATTTCTTCAAGACATTTAACAATACAGCAATTGACTACAAGGAAAGTTCTACGCCAGTAAATTGAATATTTTAATTAGTGCGTGATGTCAGAACGAGAGAGTGAGTATTGTAATCAGTAATTTACATAGCCCAGATTTAGTAAGAAGAGGGCAGACTCCTCGTTCACAGTGCGTGTGAAGTGTACAGTAGAACCTCGTTAACCCGGATCAATTGGGGCCGGGGCCGATCCGAGTTAACGAAAATCCGGGTTATCCAGAGAATGAGGGAAAAACGATAAAAAAGAACATGTACTTACCAAAAATATTTTTAATGGAGTTTAAAAATTATTATCGGCACACTTTCACCTACACACACATAATATGTATTTACACTGTACACAATATAGGTACAAACTAGTCGGTAGTAAAAAAGGCAGTGAGCTTTTGCTGCCTCAGTATTGTGTATCGCTTACGAGCAGCGCGATCTCGCATCCGCTTTAGCATTAGAAGTTCGTTTGGCGATGTTTCGGCTTGACTCTCGAAATAAACCATCAATTTATCTATGTTTGCTACTGCTTCTGCATGGGTCATAACCACAGCTGGTTCATCAACACTGTCTGAATCCTCTTCATTTTCATTTTCTGTAACACTGCATGATGCAATAATTTCTTCCTCTGTGATCGCTTTATAACCTCCGTCATTGTCAATTTGCAACCAATTGTCAATGTCTTCTTCATCAACATCGGAACAGCCATCGATATTTTTAAAAATGTCTATAAAATCTTCTTCCACACTTATTTTTTCTTCTTCTTCAATTGTATTGTTTTCTGGCAAGTCACACACACCAGGCCACAACTTTTTCCATGACTTTATCAAAGTTTCTCTTCCAACCTGGTCTCAAGCTTCCGCAATCATATAAATAACAGTCTTTACGTTAAAAGATTTCAGCACCTCTACCACACCATGCTCTCCTTTGTCCTCTACCAGTTGACTTAGCATTTGCCTTTTGTACACTTTTTTTATTTTTTCTAGAACTCCTTGGTCCATCGGTTGAACGAGAGAAGTTACATTAGGTGGTAAAAACTTCACTGAAATGTCATCTTTGACTAGTTCATTGACAGATGGATGCGAAGGCGCATTGTCAATCAGCAAAACCGCCTTGTTGGGAAGGCCACAGTTCTTCAAATATTTTTTTACTGACGGCACAAAATTCTCGAAAAACCATTGTTTGAAAATGTCCAGTGTCCAATGTATGAAAACCATCCAAGCACTTTTTTGTGAGCTGTAAACGACAGGCAATGAGCCTCGTTTCACATTTTTCAATGCACGGGGGTTTTTAGACTTCCCTATTATAAGGAGAGGAATTTTGTGCTTTCCTGACGCATTACTGCAAGCCATTATGGTGAGGCGGTCTTTCCCTTTTTTATACCCTTTCGCTGAATCTCCTAATTTTGAGGCTAGCGTTTTACTCGGCAACATCCGGTAAAATAAACCGGATTCATCAGCATTGTAAACTTGATCTGCAGTCAGGTCTTCCTTTTTAATAAAGTCTTCAAACTCTTTTTAAAATTTTTCTGCCGCTTCAACATCACCTGACAAGCTTTCTCCAGTGATTGTAAGTTGACGCGCTCCATGCCGTTTTTTCCATCTGTCCAACCACCCCTGGCTAGCTGTAAAACTCGGGTCTCCATGGGGCAACTGTTTGTTCAAACTCAATGCTTTCTGTTGGATGATGGGTCCAGAAATCGGCAAACCACGTTCTCTTTCAGCACAAAACCAGACAAACAATGCTTCATCCAGAGTTTCTAGTTTAGCAGTTTTTGCTTTACACCGATTATCCAAACTGTCCTTAGAAATCATTTTGAAACAAAAGTCTTCAATGCGTTTTCTGTTCTTTTCCAATCAGATACGGTCGATGTTCCTACTCCAGACTCAGCAGCAATGTTCTTTAACGATTCCCCCTTATCAATTCTTGTCAATGCTTCCATCCTGTTTTTCATAGTCACAACAATGTTTTTACGTTTCGTCGCCGTCGCGAACAACACGCTAACGAAACAGCACAACGATACTGTACCTCGACAGTGACACTAGGACAACACGCGAACACTACCGAGATTGCAGCGCAACTGAGGAATGTTGTTTCTAGGTCAGTGTCAAGTGCGAGGCGCGGGGAGGGGAAGGAGAGGGTTGAGTCACCAGTTTGCTGCGTAGCAACAGCAGGTGCGGTGAGTGCAATGAACTCGCCCACTGGCAAGTGAATTCGAGTAATGTACCTACTGAGAATACCGATTTATTGTCTGTAAAACAAGTCTTCATTTACTACGCTGAACAACATACATGTAATTTTTTTTTCCAAAACTGGTCCGGGTTATACGGACGTCCGGGTTAAAGAGGTCCGGGTTAACGAGGTTCTACTGTAATTAACCAGTGGTCATTATAATCCAATCACTGGAGTGTTTTTAAATTTTAATCTATACGATTAAAAGAACTGACCATTTATATTACTATTCTGTTTGCGCTGATCATTATTTACCACAACTTTGTACTGACACAAGGACAACAAAACTTTCAATCTTAGACACAGAATCAATTTATTTAGCGGATTTATTAATCCAACGTAAGATATTTGTGTTAGTAGTAAGCATCAAAATATATGTTAGTAGATAAGTAAGCGTAACAAACGCTAACCTGAAAAATAATTACGAGTTTTAAAAAGAGGCCAAATTGCTAATTATTATTATTAACGTCTGTCAAGGCATCTTTATTGTATTTCAAAGAGCCTACCCGTGAGATATATTATGTAATTAAAAGTCAAATTTATTAATAGATATAAGAGTTTAATGTTCTAAACTGAGCTAGACCGTATTGTAAACGGGCAAATTAACATCAAGTTCATGTTAAAGTAATTATTGTATTTTTTTTTATTGTTGAATTGTGTTAAAGGGTAAAATAAAACCCCGATTTTATTCAGTATAAACCTTGATTATATTTATTTCATATAGTTAATTAATACTCAACATTGAGTATAGTGAAATAACTCTGAGTCGAGACTTTACTAAATTATATTTGAATTGTTGTGAATGCCTCCAGCATTTAAACGGAACATAGAGAGAATTTATACAATTCTAAACTTTATTAATTTGTTTTTTCATGGGATTTTTTCCTAAAATAAACCCATGTGGCGCCCATATTGCACACAAGGAGTGATATAACCTTGTTGATAAAGTAAGCTGGTCATAAGAGCATCTTGGCAGTTTATTTTTTGGTAAGTGAACATCAGAACTTCCAGTATCACGAACAGGTCCGTGAAAGTGTTTTTTTTTATTATAAATTATTTGTCCAGACGAGACTTGACGATACGTACACTGACAACACTTAACCAAGAAGAGGAGTTCCACTGCAAGATCGACGCTACGGCTACATTCATCCACCGACCAGCGATTAATATTTTATTCACTATAATGATCACACTTTATTACACAAACAATAATTACCATTTATCACTAAAAAGAATTGTTGCATATAAAGCAAAGAGAGTTCATAATAACGTTTTAAAGTGTATCACGAGATTCGACTACAATCGACATTTAACTTTTATTTTAAATTCATAACATTAATAGTTTTAACAGGTGGGATCTCGTGTGGTTACAAATTGGCGCCCAACGTGGGGCTTTAAAAATATTAAACGAATAAATTTTTAATATTACAACATTAAGCCCGGCAAATACAATAGAACAATCACGCCTCACACACACAGACACAATAATAGATACGAAGCCAGCCAAAGCAAAGATGTTCCGGAGAAATAGAAGGAGCAGGGAGAGAGTAGACTGGGACCAAATATACAGAATGTTAAACATAGATGGTGAGAAGATGAACCGACAAATGGAAGAGGAGAAGAGACAGATGAGAGAGGAGTCAGAGCAATTAAGACGTAAGATAGAAGAAGGTTTTGCCAGACTCCACGGATGGGAAACCCAACAAGAAAGAAGGAACCGGAATACAAGATGGTTTAATAACCAAACAGCATGGCGAGACGAAGAGAAGAGGGACTACCGTTACCAGAGATGGGAAGACGAGCGTAAAAGAAAAGAAGCTTTCGAAGAAGAATTGAAAAGGGCTAAGAAATTACTAAACGAGAAGAAACCGATAAATGAAGATTTAATGAAAAATAAAGGAAATACTGATAGAAATGAGAATCACCTTAACGAAAAATCTGAAAACGATCATAGCAAGAAAGATGCCACGGAACCACTACCAGAAAATATAGGTAAGGATACCCAAGACCAAGAGGGCAATAAGAATAAAAAGGAGGAGGAAATAATAAGTACCGACCCAGTAATCGAAACAATAATGGAGTATGACCATAATGAAATACATGAATCGCTATCTGAACATAGTGAAACCATGAGTAAGGACATGGAAACCCCCCACCAAGAAATAAATAATAATAAGGATACAACGGGCGTGAATAATGAAACAACCCAAGAAACAATAAACGACAATCGACCAACCGTAATCTTAGAACATACCAATAAAGAATCAGAACCAGTAAATAAAAAGTTAAGAGAAACCGAGGACACGAAAACGCCTGAAGGGGAGACTACCACCGGTGACACCGTAGAAAACCAACCCGAGGGACCCGAACCAACAGAGCTGCTAAGTTTCCAGGAGATGATGGTGAAATGTAGGAGGGAACAGATTCCACAACCCGTAGAGAATAGCTTTGAGAAGGCAAGAGAAGAAATGATAAATGATATTAGACTATGGAGAGAAGAAATCATCCAACTATGGAGGGAAGAAATGAAAAACAATGGTGAACCAACAACCGCAGAAACACTAAGTGATGAAATTGCAGAACAATCAACATTACAACCTAAAAATAATGGTAAACAAGCAGAAAGGGAACAAGACGCAAAGACATTGCCATCTGAAGACAAGCTCGACAGGAACAAAGTAAATATTCAATACATGGAGATCGACGCCGAAGGTGTAAAGAAGATCCAAATAATTAAGAAAACGGAAGAAATGAAAGACGAGGACAAACCGGCGATAGAGGAAGTACCCAATGATGAAACCATGGAAGAATTAGGTCTACAAACCAAAGACAAAGCAATAGAGAACCACATGAGTAAGAAAAAAGAAGAAAGAAACATGATACGTCCCAAGAAAGTGAGAATTACACGGGAAATATTAGAGATGACTAGGAGAGACTTAATTAACTTCATGGACAACCCGAGTATTGATCATAGAGCAGGAATCCATTGTAAGAAGGACGAAAGGAACTTCATAAAAATATTAAAAGTGAATCACCAGAAAACCGTGAATAAAAACTTAAATAAAGATACAATTAAATCAAATATGCCAACAAGTGAAAGACACCAGACAAGGTTAGTTGATTCCTTAATGGATAACCGACCATTAAAATATTTAATTAATAATCCAGATGACGGAACGATTAAAACGATGTTACATACCAGTGACTATGTTATGACGGAGAAGGTTATAAACAATGAGGTATTTAGAGTGAATACTCCTAGAGGAAGGATGCATCGCAGGAAAAAGGAAAACTACCAGGAACAAATGGACCGGATCATTGAAGGATATGCCCAAGCAATAAGAAAATTGCGGAAGGAAAAGAACCAGTCGATGGAAAACTCCAGCCAGAAGACAGGAGACAACAAACCAGAGTTAGAAGAGACACCAGAAGTTAATTATAACAAAAACCAGGAGAACACCAGACACCTGGGTAACAGGGATGATGAGGAGAAGAAGACGAAAGGACATGAGGGAGCTGAAGATTTGGTCGCAGCAAAATGGAAGAGCCGAATGATAGTGAGGTATGCGACAGGGGCAGAAAGAAGTCCGAACATAAAGATGATCCAAACAACAAACACACCGAATATGAGTGACTATGGCTAAACATTAAAAACCATCAGCCACTGAAGAAAAGGGACAGACATCAAAGATAACCGAGAGAAGCTACCAAAAGTTAAAGAAAATAAAAAACAATCCGAACTATGTGATCCCATAAGTAAGAAGGTCAAGGGTACCTATAACCAAGCATCCTTGAAAAGGTACTATGTATACTGAGATTTATTATAATTAAATTACCTTATTCGGTCCACCTTAGTGACACTAGCTGCTGTCGGTTAATGACGCGTTTCGGGATAAAATCCCATCTTCAGATACACAATTATCAAACTTTAAATGTATACCACAATTTGTGGTTTGTCATAATAATAATAATAATTATAATAATAATAATAATAATAATAATAATAAATAATAATAATTCCAGTTATGCACAACATTTAATAGAAAATGATCATAGTTATACTAGTTTCGAAAACAATTTCGTGGCGTTGCATACTTGGAAGAAGGGTAAATTAATGGATAGTCTAGAGGAGTTCGAAATATACAAAGCTACAAAAAACGCAATGACCAAAAATAACTTATTAAACGATCAAATGAACTTCGGTTCTAATAACCTGTTTGACACTGCTATACGGTTTAATGATAAGTATAGCCAGTTGTGAGGAAGTCGTAATACAGCGTGCATGCATGCGGACGCTCTGAACGATTCCGTTGTTACGTTTTTGTTTATATATTTTATTTAAAAGATTTTAAATATTTTAAAATTATGACAAACCACAAATTGTGGTATACATTTAAAGTTTGATAATTGTGTATCTGAAGATGGGATTTTATCCCGACACGCGTCATTAACCGACAGCAGCTAGTGTCACTAAGGTGGACCGAATAAGGTAATTTAATTATATTAACCATATAGTGACTCGGTACGTTAAACATGAATAAATTGAGATTTATTGTAAGATGTTGAATATTATGAAATGTACAAACTAAGATATGTAATACTATGAACAGCAATCAAAAATGAATCCAAGAAAATGTAATTGACCCATAATGAGCCCAATAGAATGGTGAAGCACAAAGAACCCCGTATATATACTATTGAATGAACTTATTATAATACATGAGTGAACTATATTATCATACTGTGAATATAACCAGAGTGTTTACTGTATTAAATGTACTAAAAGTGTCTACCATGAAAAGTAATTAAAGGATAAAGAAAAATGTTTATCATATATGAATATTATGTACAACCGAAATGATTACCAATTAATACTACAATGCTACTCTAATCCTTCAAAATTAATTTCGATAAATGAAATTATTTATCCAGAATAAGTGATAAACAGCAATCACTTGAAGGAGCAGAGGAGAAAAACAACAAAGCGTCGAATATTGAAAAGAGATGGATTAAACAAGGAATGAGAATGTTGATTAAATGATAAAGAAAAATGTTTATCATGTTACATAAAAAAGAAATAATGTCTATTTGTATATACCAAAAATGTGTATCATAGTGTATCTAATGAAAATGTTTATTATATGAATATTGTAAACCCCTGATAATCAGAGACTATAATGAACCAAGTCTTAAAAAACCCAATGTATAAACAACATTAAGAGTAAAATATGGTGAACTCAAGAAGAATTTAAGGACCAACTGCATAATTATATAGTGATAAATTTAAGTGTGTAATTTAAAGACATTGAAATAAACGAAACAACTTACAAACTAGTATCGAAAAATAGCAACGAGGCTGATAAATAACATAGCCCATATGTCAAATTAAAGATAGAATGATGACCTGTGAAGAGAAGTACGTTAGTTAAAGTGATAAGGCATGAACAGTGATAACAATAAAACCTCTAATACCTTGAATGTTATGTTGAATATGATGTCTTATTGAAATAATAAATGATATGTTATATTTTATGTGTTGTGATAGTGCAACGGTTGCTATGTGCAACTTTTTATTGTCCCAGACAGAGATGAGGATTCCTTTGATTCTGAGGATGTGTAACTGAGGAACGGCGGAGAATGGAAGCCAAATAGAGCCCCTCTGATTCCGAACCCATTACAAATGTTAGGGAATTAAATGGTAATATGTCAAGGATTATTAATCAAACACTGTGAGGTAAAAATGAAAGAACAAAAGAGTTTGTCACAAGAATCAAGATGTGTTTAATGATAAAGAAAAATGTATTATAGTAAAACAGGAAATTGTTAATTTAAGAAATAAGACATGTTATAACTAAATGACTAAGAATATAAGAAACTTGAAAAATACTAGTAAGCTAAAAAATAATACTAACCAAGAACTCAATCTAGTGCAACACACCAGCAAACTATTGAACTTAATGCAGAAAGAAGCAGTAATAAGCAGTAGTAAGCTGGTCATAAGAGCATCTTGGCAGTTTATTTTTTGGTAAGTGAACATCAGAACTTCCAGTATCACGAACAGGTACGTGAAAGTGTTTTTTTTTTATTATAAATTATTTGTCCAGACGAGACTTGACGATACGTACACTGACAACACTTAACCAAGAAGAGGAATTCCACTGCAAGATCGACGCTACGGCTACATTCATCCACCAACCAGCGATTAATATTTTATTCACTATAATTATCACACTTTATTACACAAACAATAATTACCATTTATCACTAAAAAGAATTGTTGCATATAAAGCAAAGAGAGTTCATAATAACGTTTTAAAGTGTAACACGAGATTCGACTACAATTGACATTTAACTTTTATTTTAAATTCATGACATTAATAGTTTTAACAGGTGGGATCGCGTGTGGTTACACACTGTGTCAGTAAAACTGTGGTTTGTACAAAGAAAGTGTACATGATTATTTTTAACAGGTCTTACTTATGTTCATTTATTCACAGTCATTTTATAAACTTGATGCTGATAGCATAACAGAAAAGAAAACTGGAATTCAGACATATTTGGCTTCACTGTAAAAAGTGGAAGTGTAAAAGTGTAAAAAAGTGTTAAGAGATTAATGACCGTTTCATATAATTATTAGTCCTTGTTTATAATAATTTTGTTTGTTTACAGGGCAATGAGAGTTCACTGCCAATGGAGCTGTGCTCCAATTGTAAGTAAAAATATTTTATGTGTTTTTAAGTATGTACATAATGTAACTCGTTGTAAGCAGTAAATAGACTTTTATATAAATTTTATTAGAAATTAAAAGTTTATGTATTATGTCAATTTACAAATTAGACAAGATAGTCTCACTACACATGGTATTCCCTTGTACAGCTTTTTAAGTGTCCTGCGACTTACCATTGGAAAGAGATAACCCTACCAGTATGTATTTTAAGAGGCAGTCATAAACTGTGTACAGTTGCCAGTTGCTATATTCAATATTTAGTGATCAGCAGTTCAAGTTTCCGGAACAGTTTCCATTTAGATAAGTTTAGCAGATAATAAGATCTGATAGTTAAGAATCCAAATTTCACTGTAGCCTATGTCATGAATGGCCTGATTTTGTAATGTTTTAAGCTTAGTTTTACAGCTTGGTGGTTATACGCAGCTACTTATTTTCCAAGGGGGAGGTATGAACATTATATGTGTGAAAGCTTTAGAAAATGTTAATACAAATAGACCCTAGGAACATATTCGGGCTGATTCATTGAAGGAAGCTTAAAACATTTACATACATCAGTAGTTACTTTTAATTGGAATGATTCAATTAACATTTGTAAGAACATTAGGTTCTATATGTTTCAGTAATAAGAATGATAAGCTTTTCTCAGTTTTATAGTAAGAAATAATTATAACATTTTACCAGTGATTGACAGATTAGAGAAACACAAAATGCAATGATGGAATGTGCATTTTCCAAATAGAAGAGTACAAGAAATGCCAAAACAAGTACCGAGTTACGATACAGAAAGTTATAAAACTAGAAATTTCTACCATTTTTTTTTTTATTCAGGTCAGTTGGATACTATCAAAGAAAAGGATTTTGAAAATGTGTTTGTTTTTCATTCTAAAAATGAGAATTTTTGAATTTTTTGAAAAATTGCTATCAATTGCTATTTAATTTGGGTCAATTTAGACAATCATTTCCAGGTAAATTAAAAATGTTTCTTGTTTAATGACAGTAACAACAACTGGTAGTGGCTGAATAACACTAACAACAACTGTTGTTGGTAACAATAAATATACTGTATCAAGAGTAAATGTAGAGGCAAAGTAAACAAACCCATGTGTAGATGTAACTTGACAAGCGTTTTTATTGACTCCTTTATACCATGCACATTTTCCTCTGCAAATATAGTTCCTTTTAATTCGCCGTCTTTGAATTAAATAAATACAATAACATCGCCAGATTCAGATCATATTTGATAACCATAAGTATGTAAAGATGCTAAAAAGTAATATATTTTAATAAATAAATAATGAAGAGAATAAACATATAAAATGTAATTAAGAAAGAAGGAGGAAGAATGATAAACTAAAAGTGATTATTAAAGAAACTGACAGACAAACGACTTTGACCCAACCCCAGAGATTGGCCAGGTAAGAACCAAAATAAAAAGAAACAAGATGAGAAGTGAAGGAGAAGAAAAATGAAAATAAAAAGGGAACAACCCAACTATAAAGGAAATAAAATGAAACAAGGCGAGGAAACACAGACAAGTAGTAGAGAATAGAGAAGGGAGAATTAATACAATCAAATATAATAAAGGAAACAAAACCGGTAAAGAACCAATTTAAAAGATAAATGTTAGTATTGAATGAGTGACACATGTAATTAATCATTGATAAAACCTGATAAATAAAAATACACTAGCCAAAGAATTAGAAGTAAATGTAAGTAAGAAATAAAGAAAGACATGAACTTAATAAGTATAAATAATATGTGTAAAGAAAGAGAGAGATATTGAGATAGTGAGAAATAAACTGAAATTAACTAAGTGACAAAGAAAAGTAATGATAGGGAATACCCACTAAAAAACACTTAAATAAAAAGTTTAAGAAGTGCCCATAGTGAAAGTGAAAAAACCCTAAAGTAAAATGATAGAGAAAAAACACAAAATAAATTATAATAAACACAAGATAATTTAAAAGTGAAAGTGATGAGTAAATAAAAATATTGGCAATGATAGCAATAGGAAAAATAGTGAAAGCTAAGATAAACACTTAGTAAAAAAGTAACAAACACTAGAAATTTAATAGTGAACAATAATAATATTTAAGAAAGTTGTTAAGAATAGCATTTAAAATAAACCATTAATTAAGTAGTAATGAACACTGAAGAGTGATGTTAACTGTATTGATTAGAAAAGAAATATTGTAAAGTTTAAAAGTATATAATAGAATTTAAAGGTGAGAACCCCATGAAAATGTAATCAGATAGTGTTACCATGGAGTGAAGGCAAAGAGTATTTATAAAATAAGAAGTTTAAAACAATCAATAAACACCCATGTTATAAGGGATGATTATTGAAGCAAGTTCAAAAGAGGTGAGGTGTTTATCACCCAAAAAATAAAATAAAAGGTAATGAATTGTACACCAATATTACATATTAAGTGTTAAATAATTGTTTAAAACAAACTTATGAATAGGATATGGCTGGGGTAATTATACCAACCATAGACCTAAATGTTGTATTTTATGTGATGAAAAAATAGTAATTAATAGCCATATTGTTGACATTGGCGGAGTAAATGAGTAAGAAAAGAAAGCAATGTTTGATTTAGAAAACGAGAAAACCAGTTAGTAAATAGTTAGCAATACATGATGTATAAAATAGTAGTAACATACAAATCACACAAAAACAGAACCAAAACACATCAATAGATAATAAACCTAGTTATAAGAACAAAATGAAGCTCTAGGCTAAAATGAGATGTAATGTATATGAAATAATCAAAAATCAGTAATGGCTGCTTAGACTTGAGAAAGGCCTAACTGTCAAACACAAACAAATACTAATTGTACGAAAATAACCAAGTAATTAACAAATCCAAGGTGAATAATCAACCAAGGATAAATTGTAAATCTTATTAAAAGCAAAATATTAGAATAAGGATTTAAATTAAAAGAGAAATGTAATTAGGAAATTTTAAAATAGTTGGAAAATTATAAAACATGAAATAACCCAATCTTGTGGGATACCAAAATAATCTTTGGAAGAAAATACAAATAACAGTGATAATAATTAATACTTAGGAAGGAAGATAACGGGATGAAAGCAATCAGAAGATATACAAGGATTTTGAAAGGAATTCAAATTTTGATAACAATGGCGTTTTGCCAAATTAACCAGTCAGATTTCATTAGTAGCCATAGCAACTGCCGTTAGGTATGGAATTACCGTTGAATATCGTTACTCGTAAGGTGACGCTCTTGGAAAACAGAAGCCAAATTTTGAACAACCAAATATTTAATTTAAAATGTTATAAAAGTTAACCAAATGACCACAACTGAACGAGAAGGAAGCAGATGATGACTGAAACCAATTAATTGATGTCGAAGACCATTTAAATCCAAAAGAAGTGAATAAATTACTCCAAAATTGAAAAAGATGTCAGAAGCCCTAACAATGGAAAATTGAATACGATTGCAGCTCCAATCCTTTTTACCAGACCAACTGCTTAACCCCAGTCTACAAAGTTGTTAAGTATCACTTAAATTACCCAAATTTCCGAAAAAACGTACTTTAAATATTTCTCACTATACTATGAAATATCACTAACTGAAATTATTCTCTTTCAAAGATTAAATAAAAAACTAAGACACTGAAAATTTGTCAACTTATAACATTAACCTATTGTTAGTTACGAACCTTTGAAACACTGTTACTACACTCCAAAAAACCAATTATAGCTACACGTCATAATATTTAAGTAGACATATTGTAAGGTTGTGTATTTTTATTATTGTAATTGCATCTAATCCTTTTATCGTAATCTAAAGAATCCAGACGATCGAACGAAAATATTTGTTTACTACTTCGGTAAACGCCATTACGGTGTTTCTGTTACGTTCAGAAACTGTCAGTTCAAAACCCAGAGAAGATTGTCTTAGATTGATAGCCGGTGCAAAATAATATAACAAACCAAATATAACTTGTGTCAATGAAAAAGTAATAACCATTAACTAATAAACCATTACTGTGTGTAACCAAGGTGTTTTATTTTCATTAGGAAAGTGTATTATTAATGGTGTACATTGTAGCGAACAGCTTTGAATTGGCGGCTAGCGCTCAAGCAGTGAACACAGCAAACTGCTGGCTTGATTGTAAAAATCGATAAGCGGCGGGACCAGTTTGAATTCTCCACACCGCCTGAGCGGAATCGCCGATAATACTAATCTATTTTAATTGTTTAAAATAAACAATTTGGCGCCACCCGGGAATTATACACCCCTAGTGAACCTCAGGTAAGGACTTCGAGACCTGGTTATTCGTAAGTTCGCGACGGACTCAAGCAGCGAAAGTTACGTTAACGAGCGACGACGGATTGGTAAGACACAGTACGCAAACTACACTCTGACACGTTTACACTCTTGCAGAAATAGACGGACATTCGTTCTGTAATAATACCAAAATAATCTTTTATAGATTGCACATTTATTATTGGTTTTTATTGTTAAATAAAATTTGAATTTTAAAAAAGAATGTGCGCACGCGTGTTGTGTTTACTGTTTATATTGTTACGATGGTCTCACGGATTGTCCGATTGTACAGTGGAAACAAGATAAGACGTCAATGAAGTCACTAGAAACCAGCTTTAATTAGTCCGAAATAACTTGAAATCAACAAGGTGCCTTTCCAAGACCTTTTCAACAATCCGTTCTCCAAGGTTAGAGATTCCCATTGTGCCCAGTAGCTTTTCAACACTTCAGAACCATGGCAGACATCTTGCCAATCAGGGTGGCGACCTTCCTCTTTTGCTGTCAAGATCAGTCCAGTGTCTTTATCAGTCATCTGTTCTTGTCGAAAATCTTGTCACCCAGTCGTCTGACAGGAAATCTACAGTGATGGCTTGGACATGTTCACATATGTTCTGTTCTTCCTTTCTGTGACAATGTCGGCAATCTTCCGAGGACGGTCTTCGGGATAAGCCATCTGCATTACCATCCCACATGCCGCTGCCTATGTTGTACCTTGAAGTTGTACTCTTGCCAGCGTTCTAGCCACCTTGTCAACTTCCCTTCCAGGTTTTTAAATCTCAAGAGCCATGCAAGAGGCATGGCCGGTGCATAGTGAAAACTCTCCCATAGAGATATTTATGGAAGTGCTGCAAAGCTCGGACGATTGCCAGCAACTCTCTCCTTGTAACTCAGTAATTTCTCTCTGATTTATAATGCCTCTTCCTGTAATATGCTACTACTTGTTCTTCACAGTTTTGGACTTAAGACAGAACTGCTCCTAGACCAGTATTGCTTGCATCTGTGTCTATGATGTACTCCACTTTGGAAGTTGGGAAAGTAAGAATTGGCTGTGAACATAATGCAGTTTTCAAAGTCGTGAATGCTTGATCACACTCTTTCGACCACTGGAAGTTTCGTTTATTTTCTGTTGGCTAATGTAGTGGTTAGCAGTAGTAGTGAAGCCTTTTACAAAACATCTGTAATATGAGCATCACCCCAGGAAACTCCAAACTTTGTGTGTACTCTTCAGAACTGGCCAGTTTCTTAATGGTGTCTACTTTATTGGGATCCATACTAACACCCGCCACCAAGACCAGATGGCCCAAATACTATTCTTCCTTCTGTAATAGAGAACACTTCTTCGGGCTCAGCTTAAGTTGGGCACCGTGAATTCTAGTTAGAACCACCTTGAGGTTTTCTAAATGGTCTTTAAGAAGTCTTTCCAGTGACAATGACATTGTGTAAGTAAACAAGTTAAGTATTCCTTGTTAGGTCTCGAAGGACAAGATCCATCACTCTTTCAAACGTTGCTGGTGCATTACAGAGCCCATTAAACGTTGAAGAGGGACTTTAAACTTGAAGAGGCTACTTGAGGTTGAGAAAGCTGTCTTTCCCTTGACTTCTTGGATAAAGACCCACTTTCCAATACCTGCTCTTCAGGTTCAGTGTGGAAAACCACTGAGCTCCAGACAGCATGACGAGTGTGGTGTTGACACAAGGTAGAGGATCTGCAAACTCCAGTAGTTATGCAGAAATATAACCCACCGTATTTCTTCGCTACCAGGACTACTGGAGAAGACCAAGCACTTCACGAAGGCTCAGTTATTCCCTCTGTCAATATGTCTGGTACTAACTGAGGCATTTCCTTGTGCTTAGTTAACGGACGTCTTTGAGGAGGTTGGTATATTGGTGTTGTATCCCCGGTATTGATGTGATGTTGTACAAGAGAAGTTCTTCCCAATGACTTGCCCCGAACTGCAAAATCTTTAAATTCATGAAAAACAGTACTTTTACCTCACCATTGAGAGATCGTCAGAAGATCTGTTGAACAGTTCCTGAAGTTTCTCTGGTAATTCGCTGGGTCTTAATTGCGTCCTGGGTCTACCCAGGCTACAGGAGACATTTTACTTAGGTGTGTATTGCTTTGTAAAGTGACAGCTTGATGCAAAATATTTGCCACTCTAATAGGTACATTTCCGGTTTCATCTGGTTTTCTTAAACTTCTGGCAATTAGTATGCCTGGTGTGCTAACTACTTGGGGTTCGAAAGTAGAGCAGTGATTTCCCCTATTATCTAACTCATTTTTAACCATGATTTTTTTTAGGGAGTTTGGTGGGGTAGTTATGGGCACTTGATTTATCACATCCATTGAGTTTTCTGACATATTTGTTGTGGAATGCATTACCTCTTCTTTCCCGATTTTTAAGACATTGTTTTTGAAGTCGTCTGTAAAACCATAGCAATCATAATGTCCACACCAAGAAGTGCTTCATCCACAATGTCTGCAACAAATACTTGATGATAAAACTCAGGTCGACTGAGCCGTAGGTGTATCTCCACTTTTCGAAACACTTTTACAGGACTTCCAGTAGCTGTCTGCAAGCTGCAAGAGGACCAGACTGGCTTAAAATTTTTCACCACATCACCATATGTTTATCACCATACTGTAATTCTAAATATTTTATTAATTCGACATAGGTGTTCTGGCTACCAAGTGCCACTTTCTGAACTAGTTTGCCACAGGTTTTTTCAAAGCGAGAACAAGCGAAACTGCCTTGTCTTTCTCCATCCAGTCATTTCTGCAAGGAGCGGCTTCTAATTAACGAAGATACATTGTCCAGTGAGTGCTTTCATCAAATGTTGGGGCCTTGACATGAACTGCCCCAGCTGTTGGCAAAGTCACTTTCTCTGATACCTTATTTTTGATGTACTTTTCTGCCTTTATCATAGTTTCAGTCTGTTCAACTATTTGTTTTGAAATTCATGGTTGTATTTTTATGGACTGCTTGACGTCACTTTTAATTTATTCTCTTATGTTTGCAATTGTGTCTTCTACTGTAGACATTCTTACTCTTGGCCATTTGGATCACTGCATAATTTACCTAAGTCACCACATAGGAGACCTAACTCTGCGGTAGTATACACTTGCAAATTTTTTTGCAAAACTTCAAAAAGTGCATCCGTTTCCTGCTTGCATTTCTGACCTGTTGTTGTTCTGTTTCTTCTGCCTCTTGTTGGTATCTTTTCTCTGCTTCGTCTGCCTTCTGTCATCGTCATTCCTCTGTCTCCTCTGCCTCTTGTCTTCGTCCTGCTTTTTGTAGTGCCTGTGTTTACCGTAGCAGCTCTTGGAAAGCTTCTATCATCTGAGTAGTATCCATGTTTGCAGATAAATTACAAATTATGCTACTCTTGTACAGTGACCACTGTTTTCCACTGTTAAAGGTTCTGTCGCACTTCTGACCCACTGTTACGATGGTCTCAGGGATCGTTGTACAGTGGAAACAAGATACAGACACCAATGTGATGCCCTTAGTAACCAGCTTTATTAGTCACAAATGACAACTTGCAATCAGCAAGGTACTCTCATACAATAATTCTAGTTAAATTTGTCCACACGCAGTAATAATGTCAACTATTAGAGTTCCGCACTATTCAATAACACAGTTATCACTTTCCACTAATTAGTAGCAATCACTTGATCTGCTCTCTACAATTTTGTCAGGTGTAACTAACTGACTAAGCCAGCTGCTGTTGCTTATGTGTAGCCCACAGAAGTACCAGAATAATTTTCAATTTTTTTGGCAACGTGCCAGCATAATTTGTTTAGTTACAAGTACTCTCGAACAGATTGGAGTGTATGTTTGCAGATGGCCTTGACTCAGACTGCACTCTGGGCTAGTCAAGAAGCGTGTATAACTTTTATATAAATGTACCTGCCAACTTTTCGAGAGCGTTAGTATGCTAACGCACCTTATTCTAGCTTGTATAGTGCTGTCAACAGTGGCGTTTTTGCTTGTGATAGTTCTATTGTTAATTATGGATGTGAATTATGCTTCGTATTTGGTTAAGCATAAACCTGGAAAAGCTTTAAAAAGGGGCAAAAAAAAAAACGATAGTGTTCAAGGCTGTCCACAAATTTTGTGAAAAATATTTGACTGTAACTTTAGAAAACATTGTTTGCCTAACATCAGAATTTATTGCAAGCATGCATATACGGTGCAAGGAAAGAGATGTCAGCTACAGGCAAAGTTTGAACACTTAGAAAAAAGAGAAAGCATACAAGAAACATCTTGAACAAAATTTGTGACGAGTTTGTTCAGTCGGCTATCCGGTGTAAAGTTCATCAGTTCTTTTAATTGATGACTGAGAACGTTATAGAATCAGTAAAAATGAACAACACATAAATAATAACAACAATAAAAAATGGGCCACATTCACATACATAAATAATAAAATGACAAAACTAACAAAACTATTTAAAAACAGACATTAAAATAGCATACAAAACCTATAAAAGTAATTTACAAAAACTAAATAACCCACACAACAAAGATAATACAACAACCAATGGTACAGTAGAGCGTCGATAATTCGGACTAATTGGTGTTCGACCCAGTCCGGATTATCGATTTGTCCGGATTTTCGAACATATAACTTACAAAAAATTACTACTTAAAGTGTAAGGATAGACGGGGTACTTACGAAAACTCAGCGTTAGGTTAGAAACATCATTTTCGATATATTTATTCCAAACACTTACACAAATATTGTATAAAACCTTTTTTAATCACAAATTCTGAAGAAATTTCATTACGCAGATCAGAACTATGAAAAAAAGACGCCAATTTTTGTTTTAAACAAGGCTTGAGGTGGGTTTATTGGAGGCCAGGTCTCTGAATCTCTTTAGTAACAAAAGTTGGATAGTAGAGCATTCGGGCTGCTTTTCCAGCCAAGACATTGCAGTTTCCAATGCGTTGAATGCATCGACATGCATGGCTGATGCCTCATCAGCGATGTCTTCACTTTCGTCCTTTTCGTTACCGTCTGGGGGCTCGACCTCAGCTATAGTGTTAGTTATTTCTTCATAATTTAAAATTTGATATCCATGGTAATTTTTACACTTTCTAACCATTCGCTTACATCGTTTTCGTCGCAGTCTTCGAAACCTGGCATTAACTTTAATAATGACGTAACTTCATCTAAAACAATTTCTTCCACCCGTTCGTCTACTATAACACTGCATAGAGGCTAGGCTCAAAGACATTCAGTAATTTGAACAAGCTTTCGCAAAACGTTCCCGATTTATTGGAATCTCGATTTTGATACTGCTGCCGACGAATCGAATTTATCTGTGGACAAGGTCCGGATTTTTGACGCTCTGGATTTTTGATGTCCGGATTATCGACGCTCTACTGTATATACAAAACTGAATGCCAAGATTGCAATAAATGTTACATAGGACAAACAAAAAAACAAATGAAAAAATGTTATTTTAAAAATCTAAACGCATACAAAAAACCTGAAATATATAAATCTAATTTAGCCACACATGCAATAAACACTGGACATGAATTCCCAGACATAACCAACATGACACTAATAAAACACATACCATACAAAGGCACCATAATGAACATTTGGGAAAATTTACAAATATACAAACACAAAACAAACTAATACCTGAACAAATACAAATCAATACAAAACATGATACAATTTTCAAAGCACTCAACATCGAAAATACACAAAATACTAATATATATATATATATATATATATATATATATACCACAATCACACACAATAATAACAATTTAAATAACCAAAAACCAATGGGAAGCCATAACAACAGCCAACCACCACACAGGTACTCCACAAGATTCAAAATTAGGAAGGCTGATGATGGGAATACTAAGAGTCCAAAAACATGTTCCAAATAAGGGAAAAATAACATCTTGAGGTAAAGTAAATATAAATTTTAAATTTATATGTATACATATATATATAGTGTAATATAATTTAATAGTGTTTGTTAGCCCCCAGTTATTGGGCCAATTCTGTAGTAATACCGTTTCGCCCTCTTATTTTCGAAGTACGGTTTGAGTTATATTAGGTATTTATAATTTATTATTATGAATTGTGTTCGGTTGTTGATATTTTAATGTTTACTTGCCTCATTTATGGACTAAATTGATTAAACGGCTCTAATGGCTTGAGTTGCATTAAGTTCCATTGTCTTGTGGACTAACACCCCCCGCAGTAATCGGCACTCAATGTTATTGTGATAAATAATTCTGTTGTGGTTATAAATAATTATATTGATAAAAATAAGTACTTACTTCTATTGTTTATCCTTCACTGGTTACAACACTATTCATTTAGTTATAGTCGTTGATGATTAATGGAATGTTTGAAATACTTCCATTCGGCAGGCCATGGGTGCTACCAACTCACCCAGATGTAAACATAACCTTAACTCAAAACCACTAATAGCTCGTTAACTGAATAAAATAAATTTGTGCTCCATTAATTCAGTTCAAATGCTTTTTATTCATTGTAAGATGTAATATTAAATCCTTTTTAAAAACAATTAATCAGTTTATTTTTACTGAAAACAATCGGTTATTTGGTTCGAAACTCATATCTCAGGGTTGGTCACAATGTTGTATAAATCGTCTTTGTTGACAAAATTGTCGTTATTTATATACAATGGAGTTCTTTTAACTCCAACATACATAGGCGTAATTCGGGGGTGGCAAGGGTGGCAGAATTGTCCAACCCAGTATTTTGCCACCCAAAAATTTTGAAGTAAAAATCTCAATAATTTACAAACAATTGGAAAATACAATTCTACAAGCACGGCAATTTCTTGAACTTTCTTGATTCTTCATTAATCATGCCTAATTTAGCGCAGAAAAATAAAATGTGTGTTTAAAACTTGTACATTATAAAGTTAGATAGAAATAGGGAGTAGTAGGCGTGATGTAATAAAATAACAAACATTAGATGCGTGAAGAACGAGAATGAGCGATGTCGACGTCCGGAAGTGGCAACTCTGTAATATGCAGACTGCAGAGCGAGATTTGGCAACAGGGGCGGACCCGCGGGCCACACTGTAGTCTTTTGTCTTTGCAAGCAAGAGTGTTGTCTGTCGTGTCGTCTGCCTGTTGTTGGTGTGCTCTTTTCAACAAAAAGAGATCTCGTATCGTATCGTATTGAGAGTGACGTCAGATCGCCGATAGACCCCGCAGGGAGTGGAAAAAAAATTTTCATGTTTACATAGAATGAGCACACCTTATATTCTATACACCTTGAAGAGATCTATTCGATTAGTGCAGTATGATGTGTACGTTTGTGTTGTTTTAGTTTTCTTTATGTCTTTAGTTTATTTATTATCATCACATAAATGACAATGGATGACAAGTGAAGTGATTTTAATTTAATTACACTTCAAGTGAACCACCATACGATTGCATCGACCGAGACATGGTAAGTTCATTTCAATTATTTCGTAGGTTAACTTATTGGCTCAGTAGAGTCTACTCTCAAAATCAGAGTTCGCTTTGTTATTATTTATTTGAACCAATACCAAAGTAAGTATTCATGGATAACGAGAAAGATAGGAATTATTGGCCGTATGGCCGTATAGGTGAAGGCGAGCCTATTATTATTATTATTATTATTATTATTATTATTAAAAATTTGGTTTGTTGTTTTCCTCTGGAAATTCCGTTAACATTACTGTACGGAGACTTATAGTATACGAAATCGCACTGCTTTTTTCTGACGAGTTCAATATAAAAACGGATTTCTTTTTTAGGGCCTACGTCGGTTTTTTATTCTTAAAAAAATCAACACACCCTCCTTCCTACGCCACTGTCTTGTAGTAGCCCTTTATTAAACGCTTTTATTTAACTTGCTCATGGTTAAAGTCTCAGTGAATTTTTTAAATTGAATTTTCGCATACTTCCTGATGTGCTAGTGACTTGAAATTTTGTACACTCACTTGAATCACGTGACAATACAATATTATGAAACAAAATTTCAAAATTCAATTAATTATGCGATTTATATCGATGTATTTTTTATTATACGCGTGAATTCGCGGCAACTCGGCGACGAGTTCTGAAAAAAACCGAGGCTCTAGAGATTTTCAAAATTCAAAATTTGTTTTTATCAGTAAAATAAATTGAAAAATATATATGCATTTACAAATCGAAAATCAAAAAATTTTTATAAATTAAAAAATTGTAATTTTGATCCAGAGTCTTAAAAAAAGGGTCTTATATGACCGTGTGGAGAATTTCGAGACGGACCGAAGACCCTATTTTTATGACTGGATCAAAATTACAATTTTTTAATGTATAAAAATGTTTTGATTTTCGATTTGCAAATGCATATATATTTTCCAATTTATTTTACTGATAAAAACAAACTTTGAATTTTTAAAATCGGTTAATATTTGGCGAAATTAGAATACATTATTTATTGAATTGCACATGTCTATTTTTAGCATACAGGTATTAGAAAAATCAAACTCTGCATGATCAAAATTAAAAGCGTGGGCGGTTCTTCATTCTTTCATTGAGTCAAGCATACCTAGATATGATTGTTCTACATTTAATTGACAATTAAGGAATTACATATTTCTGATATATGAATAAGAATTCTTACTGTGTTTTTCCAGGCTCAGAAGAACAAAAAAGGGCAGAGTTCATTGCTGTCTTACTTTTGCTCAGGCCCAACAAGCAAAAAGAAACGGTGTTTAGAAGATGAACCGCCAGAAGGAGGTGCTTTGGAACATGAACCAGAACCACATGTAGAAGATATGTTAGGCTCGTCATCCGCTCAGTCGTCCGCAACTACCAAGGACAATACTCCTGCAAATGAAGGGCGTAGGCCAAGTCCCAGCTGTTCCTACAGTTCAATAATAAACGTGATCCTGCTCATGGTTCAGCTTTGTCTACGGCGCATGTTAGGGAAGGCTCATTTCAACCACGAGATTTAAATTTCCCTAAAACGGATGGAAGGAAATTTCAGAGTGGTATAACATGTTTTCTTGGTTGGAATACAGTCCTCTAAACGATAAAGCATTCTGTTTTGTCTGCCATGCGTTTTACAACCCAGAAGAAAAAACAATGCAGAAGATGTGTTTACACTCAGTGGGTTTTCCAAGTGGAAGGAAGCTGTAAAAGTATTTGGAATCATGAGAAGAGTAACTCGCATAGGAGTAGTAACACTAAACTCAATTCTCTAAAAGAAGCAGACAAAAGTGGCACTGTTGTTGAAAAAGTAAATCAACAGTATTCAGAAGAAGTACAAGAAAACAGATTGTATTTAGGAGCTTTGTGCGAATCATTGATATTTTGTGGCAGGCAATCTATTGCTCTAAGAGGTCATGATGAATCTGCAGATTCGAAGAACAGAGGAAACTTTTTGGAGCTGATGAAGCTTCGTTCCAAAGATAGTAATTTAATAAAGAAGTTCTACATTGAGCGTTGAACAAATTTTCAGTACACTTCAGCGACTTTCCAGAATGAGCTACTGTCCATTATTGGGGAACAAATCAAGCTGCACATTGCCAAAGAAGTTAAAGAGGCAAAAGTTTTTGCCATTATAGCTGATGAGACTCAAGACATAGCAAATCACGAACAAGTAGCTACTGTCTTGAGGCATGTCAATGATAAGTTAGAAGTTCATGAGTCATTTGTAGGGTTTTATCGTGCTAAAAAAACTGACGGCAAAACACTGGCAAATGAACTTAAGAACGTTTTGATTTTACTGGACTTGAACATTAGAAATCTGCGTGCTCAGTGTTATGATGGGGCCTCGAACATGAGGGGCCCATATAAAGGAGTGGCAGCTATAATTATGCAAGAAGCCCCAACGGCACTGTACATTCACTTCAATGCACATATATTGAACTTGTGCATTGTAAGCTGTTGCACAAGCGTGACTTCAATAAGAAACACGTTGTTTGTACTTCAAAGTCTTTACAACTTTATTGAGAAATCAACTAAACGACATGCTGTTTTTGAAAACATTCAAAAAAATGCAAAAAGCTTTAGTGGTGGAACAGCAACATTGAAGTCTTTGAGTGATACCAGATGGGCTTGCCGTGTCGAAGCAGTGCGTTCTTTGTTAGATAATTTTGAAACCACTCTGACGACTCTACAAGAAATTGCACAGACAGACCCTGGCAGTGGTGGACAAGCCAGTGCTTTGTTAAAAAGTATGGAGGACTTCAACTTTGTATTTGACTTGCTGTTACTCAGGAGAGTTCTAATACAATGTGACTTACTGTCAAAGACCCTTCAGACAAGCAGTGTGACCTACGAAGTTGTGAAATCAGTAAAAAACAGCACACTTGAAGTGTTACAATCCTTCAGAACAGATGAGTTTTTTTACTCAGTTGTTCAATCACTGCACAGAAATCGCTGACAAGTGCGGGTTTAGAGCAGCCGAGCTGCCAAGAAAGGGCAAAATTCCCTCCAAAATTGGGGGAGGGAGTAAAGCTCTATTTGAATCTGTAGAACAGTATTATAAAGTTTCAATCCTTTGGCCAGTTATTGACATCCTAAACCAGGAGATAGAGGCCAGACTTCAAGAAAACAACCTAGATGTACTTAACCACTTAAGCAAAGTTCTAGGTGGAACTGACGTAGACATAGCCAGTGTACAGTATGTGTGCAAATATTACACTTTGGACAATGAACTTCTTCTGTCTGAACTGAGATGTTTTTACAAACTGGAAGAGTCAAAAAACAAAAATATCCAAGAAAGAGCTGCCGTTTTTGTAGAGAAGTCTTTGAAAAGTGTGTTCCCTCTGCTTTTTGAACTTTACCGTTTGTTTTTTATAATTCCAATGAACTCAGCATCCTGTGAGAGGTCTTTTTCATGCTTGCGGCGGTTGAAAACATACATCAGGAACACGATCGGCCAGGAAAGGTTGTCCTCGTTAGCTCTTTTGGCTATCGAAAGGAGTGTTGTAGACATTTCCAAAGCTATTGATGACTTTAATTCAAGCCAAAAGAGAAGACTTCATTTTGTACAAAAATAACTTATGATGACATTGAGTAAAAGTTAAATAAAGCTTTGTTTTTTTGTATGATGTTTGTTTGATTTTTACTTTCATGATTAAAAAAACAGGCTGAGCACACAATCAATTAAAAATAGGCCTACTCTTGAGTTGTGTGTGAACAATATTTACTTTACAAGTGGTTTTGTTATTAATTCAAATAATTAACAATGATTGTTTTAGGGTAAATAGAGAATGTTAGCAATTATTTTGTGGTAAAAATAGTCTGAAAAAGCTTCAAAAACTAACAATTTAACGCTAGTTAAAAAAAAAATTTTTCCACCTGGGGGTATTCCAGACCCCCCAGTAGGCCTTGCCACCCCAGTTAAAAAGCTGAAATTACGCTACTGGCAACATACGTAACTAAAATGCTGATTACTATTATTAAAACATCGTAAAAGGAGAGTGATTACAATATAAGTTGTATATAATTTACCTTGTAATTTCCGTCCAGTGACGTCGAGCGTAATTTGTATGGTTACGCATTTCAGGCCATGTGGCCCATCCTCAGACCATCACTCCGAGAGGAGCTTGTTAAACAATAAAATCCACACAAAACAAACACATAATAAATAAATACATAAAGTATATTAAATAAACATATAAAAGCGTTCTATTACCCGAACACGGTGCACCGCGTGTAGCATGTCTGAACTGCGTCAATGGAACCTGTTATCTGTTATTATCTGTAATCGATCGCAGCGCGGTATCATACAGTGGGTTGGACCTGAAGTTAAGTTTATCATTAAGTATGTATCGTCACACACACCAGGGTTATTATGACCTCTATATATCTCGAATTCTTCGAGTGCATCCATATAACAGCCTTTAGCACAATAATGTACGGGTATGAAGTTATTGTTGAAATTTGTATAAGAATGATTACACCAAATCAGATGCCTTGTAAAGTTAGATTTAATATTATCTATGGAAAAATCACCCCTGTTAATATGGCTTTGTGGTTCGCGGAATCTTTTGATGAACGGTCTACCTGTTGTAACCCCTCTTTCAATCTTTTAGACTTTATGAAAAAAAAACCTTTTTTTTTTTTTTTTTTTGAAAGAGGGGCCACAAGTTATTTAAAACTAGACAAGGGCCTAGAGAAGTCAAAAATGCGCTGGGTCCAGTATGACGGGACTTGCAATTAAACTCGAAGGCTAAACAACAATAACAAATTTTATTAGCAATACCAAATTCAGACATTCAATGTATCCTTGCTTGAATTAAAAAAAATTCATTTAAAAACCTTAATCCACTCCCAAACATTATCACATTCTGAAAATATAAACAGGTAACATCATAGTTCATAGTTAAATAATTTCTCATCAATATACATAAATACCACATCAATCAACATACCTACATGAATACACATAAAACACACATACCTATATATATATATATATATATATATATATATATATATATATTGTAACGTTACCAAATATGGTAGTTACATAAAATAAGCTAATATAACGTCAAGTAAGAGAAAAGCATGGAAGTATGTCTAGATAAATAAACCCAAGTATATAAAAGTGTGTATCTACAAATATATTAATATAAAAATCTAACGATGAGGAAGACAATATTAACATAGCAACATTAAATACGAAATGAAGAAAGAAAATGACCATGAGCCAAAACAAAATATCAGTAACCAGACCCAATAGGATCCAACAGTGAGGGGAACCAACAAAGTAAGGACCAATAAACTCCAACAGAGAGGAAAACAAATAAAGATAGTGACTACAATGAAAATACTGAAGAAGAAGAAAGAAGAAGGACAAGGAAGCGTACCATGAAGAGAGAAGAAGATGGATAGATCATGCAAGGACTCAACATAAACCAACTGTACTAGAGACTATATAAGTGACCAAAAGAATGGTGATTATCAAATATGAAAAGAAAAACAGTGTTTAACATTTAAGGAACCACAAACAATTACAGTGAGTACTTAATATAGATGTGAAACCTGTGAATAGTTAACTAATTTCAACTGAATAAACCACACAAACAATCCCAGTGATAAAGTTTATAGTGTAAGAAGATATGTTAATTTCATAGTGAAACAGCAAGAATTAAAATAGTCAAATAAACACAGACAATTAGTGTGACTAATTTAATAAAGACTGTGATCTATATAGATAATCAAAAGACCACCAGAATAGAATAAAATCGAACAATTATATTATTGTTCATAGAGAACTGACAATAAATAAAAAACCTTTGTTATGTACCAAACAAAGTGACAGGAATTAAATTCAACCAATGACCAGAGAGATATTGTAATTAATACAAAAAGATTTGTGTTATTGTTTAAGAAGGAGTTGTATAAACATGTGTAACAAAATAATTAAAATATTATAGTAAGATACCATACTGAAGTCATGTTAGTAGGAGCAAAATACTGCATTAAAACATGTTGTACAGTGTTACATAACCCCATAGGGAAGACACCTATGAAACAGAAAATCATACATGTTAATGTAAATAAATGACCATCAACTATGATATCAATCAAGAATTTGTTATAAATAATAATAAATCCTAATAAACAGTGTATTATGTTGCAACACAATGTAAATAAAACAGATCAAATATGATGGCACAGAGATAGGAGAAATGGAACAAGTATACCAATTTAGTTAGACAAAATACAATATCAAAACAAATACCAATGTTAATAAAAGTATTACCAGTAGTTAGATAAACATCTGATACTACTTTGAGAACAGATTCTGAACATAATAATAACAGTATTGTAACCAAAATATTGTAAACTAACTAACTATGTACGTATAACCAGAAGTAAGCTGAACCATTGTATAACCAACTAGTTAAGAAAAATACTGTATAAAAGATTGAACACAGATTGTTAAGAGTGTTACCAGTAGTAAGGGGAAAACCTCATGCTACTTTGAGAACAGACTATGACCATGAAAACAGTCATTTTATATACAAATAATTAAAAACCAAATGACTATGATGAAGGAACCCAGATGTAAACAAACTATGAGGAGCAAGTTACTTATGAAAAATGTAACATATAAACTTGTTTAAAAGTAAATGAAAACATTATCAAGAGTCAGAATAATGTCTAATACTACTTTGGTAACTCAAACCAAGTGTAACAATAACAGTTTAATTATTGTTTTAATAAAAATAAATGACTACCATGATATGACACAATGTAAACAGACCCATTACTGAAAAATTGAAGGGTTCTGAGCTAGCTAAAAGCTAACCATTATATGGAGTGAATTGGGTACAATGAGTGTACACTAATTACAATTAGTACATAATATAATTTATATAGAAAAAACCAGAAATAAGGTAACAATTGTATAAGAGAGATAGGAGGGGACTAAAACAATGTAAATAGTAGATTAAATACAGTCATGTACAAATATTCTAGTGTAAAATTATGTAAATAGACGTTTCTAGTATTATTAAATTGCAATATTACTAGTGTTAAATAAGAAAAATTAGTTTTAAATACATTTATGAAAAATCAAATATGGACGCCTAAAGACGCCATAATGAGATATTGTTTAGGGAACAATTATTCCCAAGTTTTGAATCAAACCAGTTGAGATATGGACTCAGAGTGTTTATTTAAAAAGTGTTTTAATATAAATAATTAAATTTGGTGTAATAGACTTATAAATATAAGATACACCATAAATAATTAATAAAATCGTTATAGTGATAGAAGTGATGGACAGAAAATAATCATGTTTAGACTTAAATTGAAGCGCAGGATGTCTGCAATTCACTGACATCAACCATTTAACGATAGGACATAGATTAAGAAAGTTATTGTGATTTTGAACTTTTCAATTAAATTTTGTACCAGTGCTGACGTCACAAAGCCTCAAACGCAAAGTCAAATTTGGTAAAAAATTAAATATTTTAAGAAAACAAAGGGCTTTGGGTCGGAGAGTATAGTTTTTTCAGCCAATCAAATGAATGAATATTGGCAGACGAGCAGGAGACGCTTCGAAGAAGCAACACAGTTCACGATCAGTCTTTCGACGGAGAGGTCACGCCACTCGCCAACATGAAGAAGTTTTAATTTTTGAATTGTGCGCGATACAAGAGACATAAGTAATTCACATACACATAACCTTTAAACTACACCAATATATACGAGTGAAATGTGCGGAGTGCAAATTTATTCAAGTACGGTTAGTGTATAATAACAATCGTACTTGCGAGTGTTGTGAAAGATAAAAACAGGGAGTACAATTTTTTATTTTAAATAACTTTGAAACAAAAATAATATTTTCGTAAACAAACAATGTTGATACTACGCAAGTCAGAAAAAAGCGAAGTATCAAAAACTATGATTGAATTATCAGAATTAAAGGAAATTTTAATTCATAATTATTAAAATATTGAATAAATATTTTAATTATTTATCATAATTTAAAGAATTATGTTTGATGCATTTATGACTAAATACGAGTAATACCAATAGTCACTCAATTGACTAAAATTGTTTTCTTGTTTTTTCGATGTTTTAAAGTAAACGTTATTAACTTTCATGCGAAAGAATAAATGTAATACTGATAATGACACATCAAAAGATTACGAATAATGTGTTTATATCTAGATTAAGAAATAATAAATATTAAAAAAATAATTAACCATTATAACACTATCCGTTGTAAGGTAACCTTAAAATCGTAACGGCAACTTGCCAATTTCACTGTTACAAGTCTGTTCTCAAGTAAAGTCCAAACCAGATGGAAATAATAACAAGAGTTTTTTAATGAATTTTTCTCTTGCAAGTAAATAATTATCAAAACGAGCTATTAAAATAAAGTAATACATTTCAACTGTACAAGCCAATGAGCTTGATAATTGTCAAATAAGTACTGTAGGTTGCGTGCGCATTCCCGCGTACGATAATACCATAACTATCAGATATATGGTACTAATTTTTGATTTTTATATTTGTTTGTTTATTATTAATTATTGTTCATTTTATATCATTATTAATATTACATCTTGTACCTGGTATCATGCTACCTAAAAGAACCTTACGAATATGGTAATTCACTGATACAAGAGAACATAACCTCTTGAAATTAAACTATTGTACAACTAACAGGTTTACCAGCCTTGAGGCTGAACAGAGTCTTATTTTGAATTTTATTAATTGTAATTATTATCTGAAAGGTTGTTAGTCATTGATTGTTAATTGTTAGAAAATTTTATAATAACTTGAATTGTTAATAAACCTCCACTTTTATTACCAGTGAAAAAGAGTATCATTTCAGATTTAAATTAACTCATTTATTTTTAATCAGTTCTACCAAGGTGGCGGAAGAGTTTGAATAGATCTAATAATTCATAACATTACTTAGATATTACATCATTTACATTGCATGTGATAACCATATTGAATATTCAACCTGAATATTTATTTGTATGTAAAGTGTATGTATTTCAGCAGAACCGTCACTGAACAGGACTAAAATGTCTACGTGTGGTAAGTGAGGGAGTTATATAACAGAATGCGCGAAACATTTTAAATCGAAGAAGTGAACCATTAATACGCATCTATTAGACAATACAATCACACTCATAACCATAATAGTTATAATTAGAACATTTTATAGAAAACAACATTACCGTAGATACCGGTGCGTATCTGCATTCACACTACTACACCACTATATCTACTACAGATCTACTTGTATCTATAAAGTTCCTTTATAGATTGGCGTCCAGCATCTGAGTGCGAATTAGGGAAAATATACCATAACCAGTAAACCAATTACCCCAATCCGTCAAAAGACAGCAGGTACATTGCCAGCGTATCAAGATGTCGGGATTAACAAAAGCACAAGAGATAGAAATGATGGGATGGATGAAAGAGGTGATGGAAGGTTTCCAAGCATTGGGTAAAAAATTGTACGAGTCCAATAAAATCCAAAGATCCATGAATGAAAAGCTCCAATCAATGATAGAAGATACCAGGGAATCCACAGAAAAATTAAGAAGAGAGAGAGAACAGAGGGAATCATTGAAAGAAAGTTTTCAATCATTGAGGGAAGGCGTGAGTAAGAAATTGGATGAGTGCCATAATAGTACAATAGAGGTACTAGATAGAACCATAGAGGATAGCAGAGAATTCGGAGAAAAATTAAGAAGAGAGAGGGAACAAGCCAGCCCGAAGATAGATGACGACAAACCAGAGACTGAAGAGGTACCCGAGGAGGAACACTTGGAACAGAATAAGCTGCCAATGTATGACGATCAAATGGAAGTTGAAGAAGTACCTGAAGATAAAAACACGGAGCAGACGAATCCAGAGCCTAAAGATAGTGGAGAAAAGAAGATCCAAATAATTAAAGAAAAGGAAGAGGTGAAGATGGAAGAAAGAAGAACCATACGCCCAAGGAAGGGAAGAGTTACAAAATAATTAATTGAAATGACTAGAAATGGTCTGATTAATATGGTCAACTTACCAATCGTTAACCATGAAGAAGGGGTCTTTAGGAAGGAGTATCGGAGGAGCATCATGGAGATGGACGAGGAGGAAGGTTATGTAACAACGAAGAAGAAGATGACCAACAAAGCATTTCAACCACGGATTTCCAAAAGAAGAGTGAGATACTTTAAGAAAAAGGAAGACTACCAAGAGAAATGGGACCGGATTGTCGAAGGATACGCCAGAGAGATCAGAGAACTACGGAAGAAGAGGAGCCAATTAACGGAAGTACCCAATCAGAAGATAGATGACGATACCCAAACCAAATTGAGAGAGTTACCAAACATCAGTACTGACAGCCACCAGAAGAACAATGGAAACAAATATATTGAAGAAAGAGAGAGAAAGAAGACAGAAGAATGGAAGGCAGACTCAGCCCTAATAGCTTTCAAATGGAAAAACCAGATGATAGCCCGATATAGGTCAAGAACGGACAGGAGTATGGATGCCAAAGAAGTCCGATCGACAAGAAGAGAGGAGAATGACGACTACGGTTAAAATGAATAAAATATACACTGAATTATGGGACCGACTATTATGATAACCAGTAATACTTATAATCAAACTTCAATGAAAAGGTATATTGACAATTAAAATATGGGACTAAAAGTGAGAAGTTAGCGATAAGAATTATTTTATTATGGATATTATGTAAAGGATGAAAATGTTTATTGTGAAAGATGAAAGTATAATTATGAATATAACTGTTGACTATATCAAGATGAAAAATGAAATGTGGCCATGAAGATTATTGTTTCTTAAAAATGTGAAAAATGAAAGTATGATTATAAAAATAGATGTTGACTAAAGAAAAAAAGATGTATTATTACTATGAAGATTATTATGTGTTTATATCAAATGAGAAGTAACTGTATAACTATGTAATGAACATTGAATATATATTGTAATTTTATAATGTGAGAAAACATGCTCCCAAAGAATTTATGTAAAGGATTCAGAACATTGTATTTATAAATAATAGCGTACTATAAAAAAGGAATATATACGAGAACGAACCCTCCATCCCTGGCACAAATATTTCCAAGAGCCTAGTCAACAAGTAAAACTTAACATCGTACCCGTACTATAAAAAGGAAATAACATAAGAGGCAGACAAATTACATCCCTGGCACAAATAATTCCAAGAGCCACGTCAACCAGTAATAAGAACACCATACCCGTACTATTGAAAAAGGAAGAAGGAGCAAATGAGAAGTTGGAAGAATAAACCCAAAGAAATGTATTAATGTAGACAAACCACCACACACAACCACATTGTTTCTAGTGTATTTTACTAGAGAAAAGCCAATACCACATGGAATATAAATACCAACTAAAACCATGAAAAAGGAGAAAAAATAAATGTACTTATGAATTATATCTAGAAGAATAAAACCTGAAATGAAGAATATGACGAGACGACGTTCAATGTGACACAAAATGAAGAGATTAATCAATGATGAAGAAGAATGAAAAGTAATATACTAACGAAGATAATCATGAGAGTATACCAGTGATGAAGTGTAAAACAAACTATCCCTATAATATGTGAAGAATTTAGTTGAGTTGAATCAAGAAAAGAGAGTATAACAATGTATAAACCGCAGATGCGTGAATTAATCCCAAGAATATTTATTATTTGTCGGAAGAACGACCACTATTATTATTTTGATGATTTGAGATGAATTGACTGATGAATAATGCCAGCAATCATTTATTATTATTGAAGGAGATGATTTGCCTCCATATTTATTGAAGTTAGTATGGCCAGTAGAGTTGAATAGCCAAAGTGAGCCGCTCTAAACTGCCCCAGCTAAACTTATGTTAGGGAATTAGGGAACTAAATAAACGAGGGAGATGATTACATAGAGAAGAAATAAATATGATTCAAATAGAAGAAAGTAAAGGGATATATGGAAAAAACATGTGAATCGACATGGAATGTACAACAATTTATAAATTCTTCAATGGAAAATATAGTATAATAATTCAGAATTAATCAATTCTTATAGGAAGGCATATGTAACGTTACCAAATATGGTAGTTACATAAAATAAGCTAATATAACGTCAAGTAAGAGAAAAGCATGGAAGTATGTCTAGATAAATAAACCCAAGTATATAAAAGTGTGTATCTACAAATATATTAATATAAAAATCTAACGATGAGGAAGACAATATTAACATAGCAACATTAAATACGAAATGAAGAAAGAAAATGACCATGAGCCAAAACAAAATATCAGTAACCAGACCCAATAGGATCCAACAGTGAGGGGAACCAACAAAGTAAGGACCAATAAACTCCAACAGAGAGGAAAACAAATAAAGATAGTGACTACAATGAAAATACTGAAGAAGAAGAAAGAAGAAGGACAAGGAAGCGTACCATGAAGAGAGAAGAAGATGGATAGATCATGCAAGGACTCAACATAAACCAACTGTACTAGAGACTATATAAGTGACCAAAAGAATGGTGATTATCAAATATGAAAAGAAAAACAGTGTTTAACATTTAAGGAACCACAAACAATTACAGTGAGTACTTAATATAGATGTGAAACCTGTGAATAGTTAACTAATTTCAACTGAATAAACCACACAAACAATCCCAGTGATAAAGTTTATAGTGTAAGAAGATATGTTAATTTCATAGTGAAACAGCAAGAATTAAAATAGTCAAATAAACACAGACAATTAGTGTGACTAATTTAATAAAGACTGTGATCTATATAGATAATCAAAAGACCACCAGAATAGAATAAAATCGAACAATTATATTATTGTTCATAGAGAACTGACAATAAATAAAAAACCTTTGTTATGTACCAAACAAAGTGATAGGAATTAAATTCAACCAATGACCAGAGAGATATTGTAATTAATACAAAAAGATTTGTGTTATTGTTTAAGAAGGAGTTGTATAAACATGTGTAACAAAATAATTAAAATATTATAGTAAGATACCATACTGAAGTCATGTTAGTAGGAGCAAAATACTGCATTAAAACATGTTGTACAGTGTTACATAACCCCATAGGGAAGACACCTATGAAACAGAAAATCATACATGTTAATGTAAATAAATGACCATCAACTATGATATCAATCAAGAATTTGTTATAAATAATAATAAATCCTAATAAACAGTGTATTATGTTGCAACACAATGTAAATAAAACAGATCAAATATGATGGCACAGAGATAGGAGAAATGGAACAAGTATACCAATTTAGTTAGACAAAATACAATATCAAAACAAATACCAATGTTAATAAAAGTATTACCAGTAGTTAGATAAACATCTGATACTACTTTGAGAACAGATTCTGAACATAATAATAACAGTATTGTAACCAAAATATTGTAAACTAACTAACTATGTACGTATAACCAGAAGTAAGCTGAACCATTGTATAACCAACTAGTTAAGAAAAATACTGTATAAAAGATTGAACACAGATTGTTAAGAGTGTTACCAGTAGTAAGGGGAAAACCTCATGCTACTTTGAGAACAGACTATGACCATGAAAACAGTCATTTTATATACAAATAATTAAAAACCAAATGACTATGATGAAGGAACCCAGATGTAAACAAACTATGAGGAGCAAGTTACTTATGAAAAATGTAACATATAAACTTGTTTAAAAGTAAATGAAAACATTATCAAGAGTCAGAATAATGTCTAATACTACTTTGGTAACTCAAACCAAGTGTAACAATAACAGTTTAATTATTGTTTTAATAAAAATAAATGACTACCATGATATGACACAATGTAAACAGACCCATTACTGAAAAATTGAAGGGTTCTGAGCTAGCTAAAAGCTAACCATTATATGGAGTGAATTGGGTACAATGAGTGTACACTAATTACAATTAGTACATAATATAATTTATATAGAAAAAACCAGAAATAAGGTAACAATTGTATAAGAGAGATAGGAGGGGACTAAAACAATGTAAATAGTAGATTAAATACAGTCATGTACAAATATTCTAGTGTAAAATTATGTAAATAGACGTTTCTAGTATTATTAAATTGCAATATTACTAGTGTTAAATAAGAAAAATTAGTTTTAAATACATTTATGAAAAATCAAATATGGACGCCTAAAGACGCCATAATGAGATATTGTTTAGGGAACAATTATTCCCAAGTTTTGAATCAAACCAGTTGAGATATGGACTCAGAGTGTTTATTTAAAAAGTGTTTTAATATAAATAATTAAATTTGGTGTAATAGACTTATAAATATAAGATACACCATAAATAATTAATAAAATCGTTATAGTGATAGAAGTGATGGACAGAAAATAATCATGTTTAGACTTAAATTGAAGCGCAGGATGTCTGCAATTCACTGACATCAACCATTTAACGATAGGACATAGATTAAGAAAGTTATTGTGATTTTGAACTTTTCAATTAAATTTTGTACCAGTGCTGACGTCACAAAGCCTCAAACGCAAAGTCAAATTTGGTAAAAAATTAAATATTTTAAGAAAACAAAGGGCTTTGGGTCGGAGAGTATAGTTTTTTCAGCCAATCAAATGAATGAATATTGGCAGACGAGCAGGAGACGCTTCGAAGAAGCAACACAGTTCACGATCAGTCTTTCGACGGAGAGGTCACGCCACTCGCCAACATGAAGAAGTTTTAATTTTTGAATTGTGCGCGATACAAGAGACATAAGTAATTCACATACACATAACCTTTAAACTACACCAATATATACGAGTGAAATGTGCGGAGTGCAAATTTATTCAAGTACGGTTAGTGTATAATAACAATCGTACTTGCGAGTGTTGTGAAAGATAAAAACAGGGAGTACAATTTTTTATTTTAAATAACTTTGAAACAAAAATAATATTTTCGTAAACAAACAATGTTGATACTACGCAAGTCAGAAAAAAGCGAAGTATCAAAAACTATGATTGAATTATCAGAATTAAAGGAAATTTTAATTCATAATTATTAAAATATTGAATAAATATTTTAATTATTTATCATAATTTAAAGAATTATGTTTGATGCATTTATGACTAAATACGAGTAATACCAATAGTCACTCAATTGACTAAAATTGTTTTCTTGATTTTTCGATGTTTTAAAGTAAACTTTATTAACTTTCATGCGAAAGAATAAATGTAATACTGATAATGACACATCAAAAGATTACGAATAATGTGTTTATATCTAGATTAAGAAATAATAAATATTAAAAAAATAATTAACCATTATAACAATATCCGTTGTAAGGTAACCTTAAAATCGTAACGGCAACTTGCCAATTTCACTGTTACAAGTCTGTTCTCAAGTAAAGTCCAAACCAGATGGAAATAATAACAAGAGTTTTTTAATGAATTTTTCTCTTGCAAGTAAATAATTATCAAAACGAGCTATTAAAATAAAGTAATACATTTCAACTGTACAAGCCAATGAGCTTGATAATTGTCAAATAAGTACTGTAGGTTGCGTGCGCATTCCCGCGTACGATAATACCATAACTATCAGATATATGGTACTAATTTTTGATTTTTATATTTGTTTGTTTATTATTAATTATTGTTCATTTTATATCATTATTAATATTACATCTTGTACCTGGTATCATGCTACCTAAAAGAACCTTACGAATATGGTAATTCACTGATACAAGAGAACATAACCTCTTGAAATTAAACTATTGTACAACTAACAGGTTTACCAGCCTTGAGGCTGAACAGAGTCTTATTTTGAATTTTATTAATTGTAATTATTATCTGAAAGGTTGTTAGTCATTGATTGTTAATTGTTAGAAAATTTTATAATAACTTGAATTGTTAATAAACCTCCACTTTTATTACCAGTGAAAAAGAGTATCATTTCAGATTTAAATTAACTCATTTATTTTTAATCAGTTCTACCAAGGTGGCGGAAGAGTTTGAATAGATCTAATAATTCATAACATTACTTAGATATTACATCATTTACATTGTATGTGATAACCATATTGAATATTCAACCTGAATATTTATTTGTATGTAAAGTGTATGTATTTCAGCAGAACCGTCACTGAACAGGACTAAAATATCTACGTGTGGTAAGTGAGGGAGGTATATAACAGAGTGCGCGAAACATTTTAAATCAAAGAAGTGAACCATTAATACGCATCTATTAGACAATACAATCACACTAATAACCATAATAGTTATAATTAGAACATTTTATAGAAAACAACAGTACCGTAGACACCGGTGCATTTCTGCATTCACACTACTACACCACTATATCTACTACAGATCTACTTGTATCTATAAAGTTCCTTTATAATATATATATATATGTACATATATCGCGCACACATGTTCACCTGGCTGACAGCCTATATATATATATATATATATCTTTTCACCATACCTCAGGATAATATGAGACCAGTATCTGTCACCAAGACCCCCATCCCAAACTCCCGTAAACGGATAAAGCACCCAGCCTGCTTTAAAAACTTTTCATTTAAAACAAAATCCATTGACTCGTCAGATTATAACAAAGTTACAACAAGGACATTATTAGAAGTATTCAAAATTTAGGAATGTTCACCCAAATATTAATGTGCCATCGCAAGGTCAACATGACTGCACGGTCTTATAAAATGTATAACAAATTTATAATCGAGAAGTAAGAATCGGTAGTGTGCTCATATTAACAATTCAACAATTAATGTACTGGCTATGGCAGTAAATAAATGATAAAAATTTACTTATTACTGAATTATCAAACAGCTAACATAAATATAAAAAGTATAATAAAATTTATAATTACAAAGTAAGAACCGGTAGTGTGCTCATATTAACAATTCAACAATCAATGCACTGGCTATGGCAGTAAAGAAATGATAAAAATTTACTTATTACTGAATTATCAAACTGCCCACATAAATCAAAAAAATGTATAAAAACAATTTTACTTAAGAAAAATTTATAATGTAAAACTTGATAAAACATAGTTGAGTTGTTCATACAGAAATGGGTAGACCACAGGCAAGGCCATGCGCCAAACCAGGTGTAACAAAATTTAACAAGTCAGAAACCTGTGGATGACCGCACCAACAGGTGATGATGACAGGTCAAAGCACCCCCCAAACCCCTAAATAATCTTAAAAAACAAAACCTATATAAATCTATGAATACCATCAAGAAAATGCCCAACCAAGTAATGCAAGTATAATTAACAGCCCTACAAATCAGTAACCTTAAGTTACGCACACTTTTGCAATGAAAGAAAATTTTAACAGCAAAATCGGGTGACGCATGACCCCGTCCGGGTTTACACTTACTCTGGGGGGGGTTTAAGCATTTGAAAAATGAATCTGAAAAAGTTATAATCACTAAATGTCCCGCTGGACTCGTGCACAAAGAAAATCATTTAACTGGAGCTGTTCCAGGAATTAAATCACAAGTTCTACATTGTAGCGGGCCAAAAATATTTCTGTAAGGTATAAATGTCACCTGGCTATAGTCCGTCACAAAACCTGAAGTAATTGCAGCGTGTAGTTCATGTCCTTCTCCCGGCGGCTCAGACGGAGAATCGCTAGTTTAATGCCATTGGTGGCAGGCCTGGTGGGATCAAACATGTGGTCTCCGACAATGGTCCCCAGTTCATTTCGGGTGAGTTCAGGCGGATGTGTTTTGCCAGTCGGATCAAACATGTAACCACTTCTCCTTATTACCCACAGCCGTCCCATGCGGAGAGATTCAATAGGAATCTCAGGTCCGCACTCATTGCTTATCATGCTGAGCAACAGACCACCTGGGACCAGAATCTGAAGTGGTTACAGCTAGCCTTTAATATGGCCCTGCATGACAGTCATAAGGCCGTTCCCTTTGAGATCATGTTTGGATTCTCGCCCGCACTCCCGTTGACTAACTTATGGAATATTGAAGATCTTCTACCATGGGAGCCGGATAATAGAACTGCAGAGAGGTGGAAGGAGGCTCGGAAGAATTTGCTGCGAGCGCACGAGCGGGTCCGTCGACGATATAATCAGGGGCGAATTCCTAACCGCTTTCAGACCGGGGACTCGGTCTACTGTCAAAGCCGTCTGATCAGCTCAGCTGTGGACAAGAGAGCCGCTAAGTTGTGTTATCGCTGGTCGGGGCCATACCGTATCCTGGGGTTCGCATCGCCCGTAACGGCTAGGTTGGGCAAACCGGGAAGTAATACAAAAGAGATAGTCACTCACATTTCGAAGTTGAAGCCCTGTCAGAAGGGGTGGACGGGCTGATCAAAAAAGGGGGGATTGGCGGTCTCCATTTATGTAAGGATTGATGTAATTGGGGCGGTGTGTGCTCTGGGGGAGGGGAGTAGAATGTTAAGGTAGCGGGTAGATGTTCCCCACGGTCCCGGTGGCGTTCATCTACTTCAGGGAGGCGCCCCTGACTGCGTGAGCCTTGGTTTTCTCCATTCGTCCTTATTTCCGGAGGGAGCCATGTCCTTACCTTTAGTCCCAGTCTTGGCCTCTCAATCATCCTTGCCCTTTTCCATCTCCCTGATTTCCCTGACCTTCCCCTTGGAAAAAAAAAAAAAAAAAAGTTAGTGGTGTGAGGTCTACTGGGCCGGCTGGTGACATGGTTGACGGTATGTTTTGGCAATGCCCTTGGAGCACACACGTATTGAATTATGGAAATATATATACACATGTAAGTGAGATTATTGTGTCATGGAGACCAGCCCCCCTTTCTTCCGGGTTCTGTGAGACGTGGGCGGTGATTCTGAGGTACTGTTATTGTTTGGTGTTTTGGGCTAGTCCCTCGGTATGACTATAGGGCATGACGCCCTGTTGTGGCTGTGTCGGTGTTTCGAAACCTAAGTTGGGCATGTCTCGGGAGGTCAGTGCTCAGGGAGCTCCCGTACCTTCTTTAGTCTTTTCTTTTCTGTCTTTTCTTGCTGTAGGCTGGCCCTGATCAGGCCAGCCTGCGGTGGCAACACACTTGCACGTTATATGTCTTCTTCTGCTCTTTCGTTTTTCTTCTGAGCCTCTGTTCTCCTGGGAGCCATGGCTGGTGGGAACACCGATAGCAACTCAAGTATGACTGTAAGGGTGGTACATTGCGGGGTACCACTGAGTTCCAGTTGGGGCAACCATGTTGCCCTTTTGGGGTGGGGGTATGCCGAGTTTTGGAATAACTCTGCTATTTCCTAGTTAATTATGTGACTGTCATTGCGGGGCTTGTTAGTTAATTATCTTAGCCGTGCCCGCTGCGTTATCATTACTTTCGCTATGTTGACCCGCGCGCGCTCTGGGATCGAGGCGGCATAGTTGATTTTTCCATGCAAGCTGACGCAGTTCACTTACAGCGCTTTAATTAGACAGTCGTTCTCCTCCCGGATGCAGTGAGATTTGGATCTTTAAATTTGTCTATCTGCTATGCATAAATAATCGCTCAGCGACTCTCCGGTAAGTGTATTTAAGGTATTCTACTTAGTATTTGATAAAAAGAATTGTATTTTAACTTAAATCAACGCCGATGCAAGGCGATATAAATACGTGAAGTTACCACGTGGGGAGCCCAGGTTAATTTCTAATTATTCATGTCTTGAATGTTAACACTGGCTAAGATAAAGTAGTTGCAAGGTATTTATATAGTATTTATGTCTGTATATTTTTTTAATTATATCAAGTGGGGCGTAAGAAAATTTATTTGGTTTTTTTGGTTGAAACGTGTTTATGAACCTGTTTGAGTTTGCAACTTATTTCAAAATTCCTTTATGTGATTAATTAGCGGACGAACAGTCTATGTATAACTAGTTATTTAATTCTAATTTTTTTTACTGAAGGTAATTTCTGTGCATGCTTAAATTTCAAATTTTGTTAATTTAAATCTGAGCATGTGGTAGTGTGTGAGTTATGCTGGAGTCTAGGGGTATTGTGAATTAATCACATAAAGGAATTTTGAAATAAGTTGCAAACTCAAACAGGTTCATAAACACGTTGTTTCAACCAAAAAAACCAAATAAATTTTTTTACGCCCCACTTGATATAATTAAAAAAAATATACAGACATAAATACTATATAAATACCTTGCAACTACTTTATCTTAGCCAGTGTTAACATTCAAGACATAAATAATTAGAAATTAACCTGGGCTCCCCACGTGGTAACTTCACGTATTTATATCGCCTTGCATCGGCATTGATTTAAGTTAAAATACAATTCTTTTTATCAAATACTAAGTAGAATACCTTAAATACACTTACCGGAGAGTCGCTGAGCGATTATTTATGCATAGCAGATAGACAAATTTAAAGATCCAAATCTCATTGCATCCGGGAGGAGAACGACTGTCTAATTCAAGCGCTGTAAGTGAACTGCGTCAGCTTGCATGGAAAAATCAACTATGCCGCCTCGATCCCAGAGCGCGCGCGGATCAACATAGCGAAAGTAATGATAACGCAGCGGGCACGGCTAAGATAATTAACTAACAAGCCCCGCAATGACAGTCACATAATTAACTAGGAAATAGCAGAGTTATTCCAAAACTCGGCACACCCCCACCCCAAAAGGGCAACATGGTTGCCCCAACTGGAACTCAGTGGTACCCCGCAATGTACCACCCTTACAGTCATACTCGAGTTGCTATCGGTGTTCCCACCAGCCATGGCTCCCAGGAGAACAGAGGCTCAGAAGGAAAACGAAAGAGCAGAAGAAGACATACAACGTGTAAGTGTGTTGCCACCGCAGGCTGACCTGATCAGGGCCAGCCTACAGCAAGAAAAGACAGAGAAGAAAAGACTAAAGAAGGTACGGGAGCTCCCTGAGCACTGACCTCCCGAGACATGCCCAACTTAGGTTTCGAAACACCGACACAGCCACAACAGGGCGTCATGCCCTATAGTTACACCGAGGGACTAGCCCAAAACACCAAACAATAGCAGTACCTCAGAATCACCGCCCACGTCTCACAGAACCCGGAAGAAAGGGGGGCTGGTCTCCATGACACAATAATCTCACTTACATGTGTATATATATTTCCATAATTCAATACGTGTGTGCTCCAAGGGCATTGCCAAAACGTACCGTCAACCATGTCACCAGCCGGCCCAGTAGGCCTCACACCACTTTTTTTTTTTTTTTTGCAAGGGGAAGTCAGGGAAATCAGGGAGATGGAAAGGGGCAAGGATGATTGAGAGGCCAAGACTGGGACTAAAGGTAAGGACATGGCTCCCTCCGGAAATAAGGACGAATGGAGAAAACCAAGGCTCACGCAGTCAGGGGCGCCTCCCTGAAGTAGATGAACGCCACCGGGACCATGGGGAACATCTACCCGCTACCTTAACATTCTACTCCCCTCCCCCAGAGCACACACCGCCCCAATTACATCAATCCTTACATAAATGGAGACCGCCAATCCCCCCTTTTTTGATCAGCCCGTCCACCACTTCTGACAGGGCTTCAACTTCGAAATGTGAGTGACTGTCTCTTTTGTATTACTTCCCGGTTCGCCCAACCTAGCCGTTACGGGCGACGCAAACCCCAGGATATGGTATGGCCCCGACCAGCGATAACACAACTTAGCGGCTCTCTTGTCCACAGCTGAGCTGATCGGACGGCTTTGACAGTAGACCGAGTCCCCGGTCTGAAAGGGGTTAGGAATTCGCCCCTGATTATATCGTCGACGGACCCGCTCGTGCGCTCGCAGCAAATTCTTCCGAGCCTCCTTCCACCTCTCTGCAGTTCTATTATCCGGCTCCCGTGGTAGAAGATCTTCAATATTCCATAAGTTAGTCAACTGGAGTGCGGGCGAGAATCCAAACATGATCTCAAAGGGAACGGCCTTATGACTGTCATGCAGGGCCATATTAAAGGCTAGCTGTAACCACTTCAGATTCTGGTCCCAGGTGGTCTGTTGCTCAGCATGATAAGCAATGAGTGCGGACCTGAGATTCCTATTGAATCTCTCCGCATGGGACGGCCGTGGGTAATAAGGAGAAGTGGTTACATGTTTGATCCCACTGGCAAAACACATCCGCCTGAACTCACCCGAAATGAACTGGGGACCATTGTCGGAGACAATGATGGTCGGAAGACCGAAATGCTGAAAGATGTGGTTCTGGAGCGCGCTTATGGTTAAATGAGCCGTTGCCAGCCATAAGGGCAATAGCCAGGCAAACTTCGAAAAAGCATCCACACAAACAAGCAGGTAAGAATTACCTGACTTGCTACGCGGGAGATGCCCCACGTAGTCTATGAATAACTTCTCCATCGGTT
Source organism: Magicicada septendecula (assembly GCA_034769895.1). Taxonomy (NCBI): domain Eukaryota; kingdom Metazoa; phylum Arthropoda; class Insecta; order Hemiptera; family Cicadidae; genus Magicicada; species Magicicada septendecula. The sequence continues at coordinate 415,508,227 of CM068368.1, forward strand.
TGCTCGCCACGTCAGATGACAACAACCCTAACTTAGTGTTCTGGGCAGGCTTGCTCAAGCCGCATAGATGACAGCTCTTAACCCTCGTAGCAATGTCCCTATCCATGCCCTTCCAGATGAAATATCTCCTAATACTGGAAATGGTCTTCGAAATTCCCTTGTGACCCCCTACTGGGGAATTATGATAATAACTAAAGACCATGGGCACTAACTTGCTAGGCAGCACGATCTTAGGGGCACGTCCCTTTCTCTCTCTACAACAGAGGACCCCCTTGGACAAGAAGTAAGGGGCCTGTACGTTACCCTCCTTTATATTCTGGATGATAGGACCCAGCTCTTCATCGTTCAACTGATGGGGTAACACATCAGTGAAGGCTAACGGAAAGTCTAGCAGAACAGAACAGGGTTGCTCAGATTGGACTTCACTGGGCTGGGAAAACATTCGTGACAAAGCATCTGCAACCACATTTTGAGTTCCCCTAATGTGTTGCACCTTGAACTTAAAGGATGAGATCTTAACCACCCATCTACCGATTTCACCCAGTTGCCGGGGATGAGCAAGAAGCCAAGAGAGAGCCTGATTGTCGGTCTCGAGCAGCAACTCAGCGTGTTCCAGAAAACGCCTGAACTTATCTAGAGCGTACATAACAGCTAAACACTCTAGCTCATACACGGAAGACTTTCTTTCCTGCTGGGTCAACGTTCGGGAAATAAAGGCCACAGGCTGCCTAGCACCATCAACGACTTGGGACAGAACCGCCCCGAGCGCCACCGAACTCGCGTCCGTCTGCAGGATGAATGGTTGAGAAAAATCTGGCATCCATAGCACCGGTGGGGAGATGATAGCTTCTTTCAAGGTCTCAAAGGCCTTCTGCTGACTCTCACCCCACACAAATTTAACCCCCTTCTTTCTCAATTCATTTAATGGTGCGGCAATCTCTGCTGCATTCGGAATAAACCTCCGGTAAAAGTTCACCATACCGACAAACCTAGCGATGCCCTTGGCGTCCCTAGGAGGGGGAAAATCCCGGATCCCCTGTGTCCATTCAGGGTCCACTGTGACACCCCGGTGCGAGACCAGATGCCCCAAAAAAGAAATACTCTCTTGTGCAAAGCGCACTTTCTCAGGATTAACCACGAGGCCCGCGTTCCTCAATCTGCACATCACCTCCCTTAGATGACATAGGTGTTCATCATATGTCTTGCTGTATACTAGCAAATCGTCTAAATAATTGAAAATGAATTTGAATTTAACATCCTGAAATACCAGGTCGAGTAGACGTGTAAGGGTTTGGGCGCCCACTGCCAGACCCATAGGAACTCGCGTATACTGATATAAATTCCACGGGACACAGAACGCCATGTAAGGTCTGCTTTCTTTGGATAAAGGGATTTGGTGATATGCAGCATTGAGGTCAATTACGGTGAAGTACTTGGCCTCACTAAACCAGTCAAAAGCCGAGTGGAGATCCGGAAGGGGAACCGAATCCACCTCAATGTTAGCGTTCAATTTTCGGTAATCAATCATCATGCGGTGCTTACCCCCAGGCTTGGGTACCAGGAAAGCTGGACTAGCATAACTTGAATTGGAAGGTTCAATGACCCCTTGCTCTAATAGCTCTTGAACCTTCTCCCTTAGAACGGCCATCTTCGGAGGGGCGAATTTATAAGGATGTGACCTTACTATTTTGAAGTCAGTGAGACGAATTTTGTACTCCAACAAATGTGTGAGTCCCAAGGTAGGAGTTAACACTGAGGGAAATTCCTCACACAGTTGGTCCAAAGCCTTTTGCTGGGCGGGAGTGAGATGGTCTCGTGCAGAATCGGGACAAGCTACCTCTTGGATACCTCCCTTGGCTCCCTGGTATCCAAGAAAAGGAATAACTACTCCCCGATTAAACTTGAAATAACATTGGTGCCCATGGATGTCCAACACGAGACCACTTTTAGCGATGAAATCGGCACCTACTATACAATCAACTCCCAGAGCCGGAGAAACTAGGAAAGGCCACACCCAAGAAAAACCGTCGATTTTAAACTTAAAGGAAATCACCCGGGAGATGGGCAGGATTTCCCGTGACGCAGTCCAGCATACCACGGACGACTGATCCGACCTTTTTATTAAGCCCTGCTTCTCAAGGTCCGCACACACTCGAGATGAGATAATCGATCGGGCTGAACCTGAGTCAACTAACGCTCTGAGCTGACCCTTTTTTACCTCGAGCGACAGGAAGGGGCATATAGAAGCCTGTTGCGGGACAGTGGCAAGGATCTTGATGTCAGAAGAGTCGGGACCTATCCTTGGCCTGGAGGTGCTCGAACACCGAAAAGACTTAGGGCGAGGGGAAGACAACCTCCGACCTGTCTTCCCCTGGCTAATTAGTTTTTTGAAGACCGGACCCTCGGGGGAAGCGCTGGACGCAGACCACCCGCCGGACAATCGCGGGCAACATGCCCCTGTCTTCTACAACAAAAACAGACTACGCCTCTCAAAGGCCCACCTCGATCGCCGGCGGTTCTTTCCGGTCAGGGTTGGGACTGAACGGCACGTCGCTCCGCCGCTCGAAACTCGCCCAAACTAGCCCTTACGGGCCCGCTGGACTCATCATTCGCTTGTATGGCCCGGGATAACACACACATCTTATTTAGATCTTCATAACTGCGTGGCCGCTCGGCAAAAATCAAACGTGACCTCTCCTGGGGAGTGACCCCCTCGAAAATCATCTGTACCACCTCCACTTCGGGCAGTCCCAACCCTAGAATTCGTACAGCTTCACGGATACTGAGCGCAAACTCAGCAAAACTCTCCCCGTGGGCTTGCACCCGATAACAATGTCTATGTTGCAGCTGCTCCCGCAATCGGCCAGGCACGCATGCGTCCAACACCCCCTGATGGAAAGATGTCACACTGCCGCCACATCTTATAGTTTGCGTGACCCGCTCAGCCATGGACCCACGACAGTAGGGATACACGAGCTCAAGGAGGGTGCCATCCGACATCCCCGGGAAGTCAGACAGCTGAAACAAGATCTTAAAAAACACCGTCAACTTATCCACATCCAGACCATCAACGACCGGAAGCTGCTGGATAGTGGTGGAAGGGGATTATGTAATTTGTTATATGAAATGCCTGACCCGCCCGAGAACGCTGACAATTGAGCCGGCGGACTCGGCGTCTGCCCCATGTCCAACTCAGGAGGCTGAGGAGAGTTCACGGGAGGGTGAGATTTCCCCGGCTCGAAATTCCGCAACGCTTTCGCCACCTGGTCCGAAAGCAACTTCAGCGTAGCGCTGACTTCAGCGATCGTAGTCTGGGAGGACAAGTTCTCAAGTTGGTGTTGTAGGTGCTCCGCTCGTTGTCGCACTCTCTGCCTCGCCCTCAGGCTGGACGGGGCCGACTCCAGATCCTCCATCACCTCCCATAACTCTCCCCACTTTTCCTGGCACAGTTCGATCTCCGCCGTCACATCGGTGATTTTCACAATGGATGTCGCCCCTCCGGAGGAGAGGACGTCCCTTAACTGCTTCTTCAAGGAAGCGACATCCCCTTGGGGCCTCCCACCCCGGGACTTAATTTCGAACTCTAGCTCGTGTTTAAGGAACAGGTCGGGATTCATCCCACTCATCCGCAAACCGCTCTAATTATCACGCACAACACACACAACAATAAATAACAAGAAATGAACTGGAAAACCTCGAGTACTATCCTTCCATCAAGAGGACCCCCGGGTTCCCTAGCGCTGCGAAAACCCAATCCACTCCAGCACCAACTCTCCATGAGCCACCACTCTCAAGAGGGGAACACATCAAACACTAACACAGAACAACAATACACACCACCGAACAACTACCACAACATATAACATCTCACAAAGACACTTATTATAAACCACAAAGACTAAATCGGGCCAATGACAGTACCGACCTTCGGTCGGGCCACACCGCATCCAGCTAACCTCACGCGCCGTAATTCGACCCTGAATTACAAACATCGTGCACTGCCATGCAACGCTCAAGACCCCCCGGCAGTTCAAGTCTCAAAAAAAATCCCAACTAAAAAACGCATGCCACGTGGCGGCACCAGGTTTACAATTCAAAATCAATTAACAATTATTCATTCATATAATAGACTCAATATGATAGGAGCAGAGATGTTAATTTAAACAAAATATTTAAAGTTCCAATTTGCCGGAACTATTCCCGAGTCTGCAAGCCCCGTCACACCAAAGGACCCAAGGGTTCCAACCTAGAATGAACCACGCTCTGCTACCATTTGTAACCCCTCTTTCAATCTTTTAGACTTTATGAAAAAAAAAACCCTTTTTTTTTGAAAGAGGGGCCACAAGTTATTTAAAACTAGGCAAGGGCCTAGAGAAGCCAAAAATGCGCTGGGTCCAGTATGACGGGAGTTGCAATTAAACTCGAAGGCTAAACAACAATAACAAATTTTATTAGCAATACCAAATTCAGACATTCAATGTATCCTTGCTTGAATTAAAAAGATTTCATTTAAAAACCTTAATGAACTCCCTAACATTATCACATTCTGAAAATATAAACAGGTAACATCATAGTTCATAGTTAATTTTGTTCAAAGCGTGGGTTTGTGGGTATGAGAGTACAAAACTGACGCCAAACTTTTTACCTAAAACTATTAAAATACTTTACAATGGATAACAATTCTTTATGCTACTTGTGAGCTCCAATCTACCTTTACCATCATCTGGCATCTGTCCTGCTAAGTATTTAGACATCTCACAAGACATAATTCTGTTTATGATTAACAAAGATAACAATTTTAACTTATATCCTATTAGAATTCTTTTATAAACTTATGGCCTATATTTATTTAATTAACATTTGGTTGTCACTTATATTGGATACAATGCATTCCAAGTCCTTTGCTGTAATTATTTGACATTATTAACACTCAATTGTGAATAAAACACAAAGTCTGGTTCTAAGCTTCCTTAGGCCTATGGCACTATGAGTTAGTTTTACATCTTACAGTATCATGGTTACACCTTAATAGCTTAGAACATTTCATACTTAATTCTAAAGAACCATATCAACTTTTGGTTAATTTTATTTTGTTCAAGAGAGGCCTTTTTTCTTCTATTTTATCATTAAAATCACCTGATTTCTTGTACAACTAGGCATCTTGTTATTTATCCTTATTTCTATATGTTTCATCTGTTATTATGTTAATATCTTATTCCTAGTTAAACATCTTAGTTCCTAGTAAGTTTTACAATATGTTGTTTCATCTTGACATTCTTATTTTTTGTTATTTCAACTAATGAACCTTGCATCTTGTTGCAACAGGTCATGTTCATTATAGGTATATTATTAATGGTTAATGTAGTGACAATTATTAATTGGTTTACATATCAATAGTTAGTTTACATATCACTGGTTATATTGATAGTATTTACTTTCCCTTTTTATTGGTATTTCTATGGGTTTTTAATGTACAATATGAGTCCTTTATACTCATTTTCAGCCTGTTAATTTACATCAATTAAAACAATTATAACATCTTAGGGATCTAATCTCTGTCTTAGAATAGTCTTTATGTCATCTAGTTTCATCTAAGTATAATACATAATAGTTTTATATCATTTTTAATATCTATTTTTGTATTTACCAGTGTAATTTCACAGCTGTTTAGGTTAGGTTGTCTGCTTTTACCTTCACTGACTAAAATAAGTTCACATGTTTTTGTTTTTACTACATATATTACTCCCTTATTATTATTTATTAATGGTACTATCTATTATTTATCATTCTGATCGCCATTGTCCAGTTTGTCTTATATTCTAAGTACATTTTTAATTATTAATCAGTTCTTTCTGATATTCATTTGGTTACCTTAATTATATTTTTTGAAGATAAGATACAATCTTATTGTTTTATATTATACATTATCATATATTTCATAATCTTATTTTGAATGTTCATCATTACTTTTTTCACAGCACTTAATAATTATTATTTAATGGTACTTGCACTTGTGAAACTTATTTGTTGATATTCCCTCAAACGCCGTTTCGGAGTTGTATTCTCCTTTTTCAGTGAGTCCGACTCCGAAACGGCGTTTGAGGGGATATCAACAAGTAAGTTTCACAAGTGAAAGTACCATTAAATAATAATTATTTCATAATCATATGGTTATTACTTCACTCTCCTAATCTTGTTGGGTATCTTTTTATTTTAAGTCTCAGTTATTGTTATTGTCATGTCATTTAGTATGTTTTGTCTGTTATTTTAATAATTATCTTTCCTTCAATTTGGAGTTCTATTTCCTACTCTCTTTATCTTGTAGATACTCTCTTCTTTATTTATAGTGGTTGAGTTATGTTGTTTCTCCTTTACCTTATAAACTTAAATGTTTTTTTATGATTCATTTAATCTCTTTATTTTTAATTGTCATATCTCCTTTACCAGCTCTTTTTGTATTGTCCTGATTCTGTTCTATGCTTAGTTTATAATTAGTCTACTCACTATCCTAATCTATTGGGTATTTTTTAGTCACATTTTGTCTAGTCTATACGTCGGTTTGTCTTCATTACTTTAGCATTCATGTTCATTTATTAAGAAGTTAGTCTTTATTCCTTTAAATTAATTTGGTATTTAATCTCTTTCCTCTTTCAAAGGTTATACTTGGTTGTTTCATGTGGTATCTGAATGTTTAGGAGTGTTCAATTTGGGTTTTTGTGGTACTGTGACGTTTTGTAACGTTACAATATATATACAGTAAAACCTCGTATTAACGCTCCCGCTTATTACACTATCCCGTCCATTACGCTCTTTTTATACAGTCCCTGGACGTATCATATACATACCCCTTAAATTTTAACTTCTTATAACTCTTCCAAGTCCCGCTTATAGCACTTTTTTCCCGGTCGAAAATGAGGAAAAATTCCGTATAAATTGTGAAACAGTACTGTATTTGAGATGTTTTAAAAGCGTTGTGAAGAAATTGTTGCTCCTACTGTACTGAAGGTCATTACACCTCGAGTAGACGAAAGGAATTCCACCCTCTACCTGAAGAAACCCTCCGGCCAGCAGTGTCGGGAATTGTACCTAACGGTACTTTCCTTTGCATGAAGGAGACTCAAAAGTCTCCCTGTCAATACAGTACATTTCTGTCCTTTCTTTTAGTCGTTCTTTGAATTCTTGGCAGTGCAGTTGTGATTATGCAAAAATGGCAAAGCGGAAATCTCTTTCTGTAAGTGAAAAATTACAAATCCTCTGTAATTACAATGAAAATTCTACGCTGAATCAAAAAGATTTTTCTGAATCTGTGGGAATCCCTTCATCCAGCTTAAGAACAATAATAATAAAAAGTAAGAAAGTGAGATCCGGGAAATATGAAGACGTCGAGGAAATTGTTATTGAATGGATCCACCAATCCCGTGATGCTTCAATTCCATTAAGTGGCTCAATCATACAAGAGAAAGCACGAGAAATAGCAGGCAAATTGAACACAGACTTTTCTGCTTCGAATGGTTGGCTTGATAGATTCAAGCAAAGGCATGGCATAGTGTATCGTCAAATTAGTGGTGAATCAGAGTCAGTTAGTGACAGTGATGTAAATGACTGGCAAAGTGAAGTGCTACCTAGCCTCACCATAATTATGCGCCGCGTGATGTGTTTAACGCGGATGAATGTGGCTTATTCTTTAAGCTAATGCCCGAGAAGTCGTATGTGTTCAAAGGGGAGAAATGTCACGGTAGCAAATTAAGCAAAGAAAGGGTAACTGTGCTTGTTGCTGCAAATGCCGATGGATGTGAAAAATTACCACTGTTAATGTTGGGGAAGTCACCTAGACCCCGATGTTTTAAAAACATTAAACGACTGCCTTGTGAATACAAAAATCAAGGACATGACTGGTGACTTGTTTGTCACTTGGCTTAAAGACTTAGACCAAAAAATGGTAAAAAACAATCGCAAAATCCTGCTTTTTGTCGATAACTGTCCAGCTCACCCGAAAAATGTGAAGCTGAAAAATGTAGAACTAGCATTCCTGCCTTCCAACACAACCAGTAAACTCCAACCAATAGACCAGGGGATCATAAAAGTGCTCAAGCATTTTTATCGAAAACGTGTTGTTCTATGATATCTGCAGTGCATCGACAGTGGAGCCAAAAACCGCATCACCTTATTGGACGCAATGAACTTCATCTCTGCTGCATGGGAAGGGATTGATGCGTAGACCATCGCCAATTGCATCAATAAAGCAGGGTTTTTTAAGGAAAGATTCTAACTGTTGTTAGATTAGGCTATTATCGAGCTTCTGTATAAAACTTTTTCTGTGTCGACAGGGGGTTAATTTTCTTTTTTTAATTTATTAGGGACATGGTGTAACACCCGGTGAAACAAATAGCCCTGTCACAATTGATAATGACGAGGATTGGGCTGCTGTACGGGAGAAGTTAGGAGATGTTAACTTGGAAGATTTTGTATCAGTTGACAATGGTCTAGTGACATCAGAAATCCGCGATGTCGACGACATGATTGTGGATCATGCTGCCGCTACCGTCCAAGATGAAGACAGTGATGAGGAAATTGAATCTGCGGAGGAAAATGTCCTCACACGAAATGAAGCTCTCGGAGCAATAAATCTGCTCCAAAAATATAATATCACTGTTACTCCTGGCGGCGTATCAAGTGACGTGAATAGCTACTTAAACCGCATAGAAAATGTAATCATTCATGACAGTAGTACACACACTCGACAAACATCAATCAAAGACTTTTTTAATAGGAAATGAGCTAGAATTTGCATTTTGCATTGTAACTAATGAACAATATTGTAATTATAAATACAGTACTGTAATAATAATAATAATAATACTGTAATACAGTAATAATAAAACACAGTACTGTAATTGTTTCCTATGAAGTGGTGTCCAAATTGTTTTCTCATCTCACAAATAATTTGCCGTCTATAGCGCTGTCCCGCTTATTAAACGTTTAAACCACAGTCCCTTGACGAGCGTATTAACGGGGTTCTACTGTATATATATTATAACAACTCAGATTGTTTAATGTAATAAAATTTGTGTAGCTCCACATTCTTGGAGCGCCAATTTATATAACGTAACAAATTATATAATGCATTGAATTCATGGGTGTAATCGTAATAAGAAGATGATACGTTATTTAAGTTTAAAATTGTTCAAAAGCTCAGGTCTGAACAATTTTTAACTTGTCAGATTTTGTCGAAGCGTCATTACCCCCACTCTGGTTCAATTCACAAATTTCGCATATCTTCGCGAATTACGAAGTCTGTTTCACACCACTCGATGCGCAATCCATCACTAATTTTTATATGTTTACTATATGTAAATTACACTTCTTTATTGTAATTACAAAAAGAGCTATTCACTTTTTACGTATAGTAATTGCACTTTTCGTCACATAGGCACGGTCTTTTAACCCTTTGTTCACCTTTAATTTCTATACATTTTAGTGTCTTTTGTTTTACCATATCGTACATATTTTTCTTATAATTAAAATAAAACAAAAACTATTCTACTTGAAAAGGGTTGGTTACATTTCAGGAACGGACAGGCTTCACACACACACAAACAAAATATGCGTGTACACAACGCTAGCGACAGGTGTGCCAGGAATGCGTGTCCATGCATGAATTCTGCGCTCCCTATTTTTAACTATGATACAGCTTATGCAATCTGAATCATGTTTATTAATCCATATTTATTTATTTTTATTATTTATTTAATTTATTTCGGCAATGCACAGTACCGTTAATGGTTGTACTGTTGCTATATTTTGTTACATGACTGCCGTCCGTCTATTTCGTAAGAGTGTAAACGTGTCAGAGTGTAATTTGTGTAGTGTGTCTTACCATTCCATCGTCGCTCAGTAACGTACTTTATGTTGATTGAGTCCGTCGCGAACGTACGAATAACCAGGTATCGAAGTCCTTGCCTGAGGTTCTCTAGGTGTGTATAAATCCCGGGTGGCGCCAAATTGTTTACTTTAAACAATTTAAAAAATTTAGTATTATCGGCGAGTCCGCTCAGGCGGTGGGGAGAATTCAAACTTGTTCCCGCCGCTTATCAATTTTTACAATCAAGCCAGCAGTTTGCTGTGTTTACTGCTTGAGCGCTTGCCGCCAATTCATAGCTGTTCGCTACAATGTACAACATTTATAATACACTTTCCTAATGAAAATAAAACACATTGGTTGCACACAGTGTTGGTTTATTAGTTAATGGTTATTACTTATTCAGTGACACAGGTTATATTTGGTTTGTTATATTATTTTGCACCGGCAATTAATCTAAGACAATTTTCTCTGGGTTTTGACGTATCGATTCTGAACGTAACAGATACACCATAATGGCGTCTACCGAAGTAGTGTACAAATATTTTCGTTCGATCGTCTGGATTCTTGAGATTACGATAAAAGGATTAGATACAATTACAATAATAAAAATACACAACCTTACATTATTTCTACTTAAATAATATAACGTGTAGCTATATGTTTTTTGGAGTGTAGTAAAAGTGTTTCATAGGTTCGTAAACTAACTATAGGTTAATTTTATAAGTTGACAAATTTTCAGTGTCTTAGTTTTATTTAATCTTTGAAAGAGAATAAATTCAGTTTAGTGATATTTCATAGTACAGTGAGAAATATTTAAAGTGCGTTTTTTAGGAAATTTGGGTAATTTAAATGATACTTAACAACTTAGTACACTGGGGGTAAGCAGTTGGTCTGGTAAAAAGGACTGGAGCTGTAATCGTATTCAATTTTCAATTGTTTGGGCTTCTAGCATCTTTTTCAATTTAATCGGAGTAATTTATTCACTTCTTTTGGATTTAAATGGTCTTCGACATCAGTTAATTGGTTTCAGTCATCGTCTGCTTCCTTCTCGTTCATTTGTGGTAATTTGGTTTACTTTTATAACATTTTAAATCAAATATTTGGTTGTTCAAAATTTGGCTTCTGTTTTCCAAGAGCGTCACTTTACTAGTAACGATATTCAACGGTAAAACCGTCCCTAACGGCAGTTGCTATGGTTACTAATTAAATCTGATTGGTTAATCTGGCAAAAATCCATTGTTATCAAAATTTGAATTTTTTTCAAAATCCTTGTATATCTTCTGATTGCTTTCATTCCGTTATCTTCCTTCCTAATTATTAATTATTATCACTGTTATTTGTATTTTCTTCCAAAGATTATTTTGGTATCCCACAAGATTGGGTTATTTCATGTTTTATAATTTTACAATTATTTTAATATTTCCTAATTACATTTCTCTTTTAATTTAAATCCTTATTCTAATATTTATTTTATTAATATATCAAACAAATATTTTCGTTTGATCGTCTGGATTCTTTTGATTATGATAAAAGGATTAGATGCAATTACAATAATAAAAATACACAACCTTACAATATTTATACTTAAATATTATAACGTGTAGTTATAAATGTTTTTTTGGAGTGTAGTAAAAGTTTTTTAAAGGTTTGTAAACTAACAATAGGTTAATTTTATAATTTGACAAATTTTCAGTGTCTTAGTATTTTTATTTAATCTTTGAAAGAGAATAAATTCAGTTTAGTGATATTTCATAGTATAGTGAGAAATATTTAAAGTGCGTTTTTTCGGAAATTTGGATAATTTATATGATACTTAACAACTTCGTAGACTGGGGTTAATCAGTTGGTCTGGTACAGAGGACTGTAGCTGCAATCGTATTCAGTTTTCAATTATTCGGGCTTCTGGCATCTTTTTCAATTTACTTGGATTAATTTATTCACTTCGTTTTGAATTAAAAGGTCTTCGCCATCAGTTAATTGGTTTCAGTCATAGTCTGCCTCCTTCTCGTTCAATTTTGGTAATTTGGTTAACTTTTATAACATTTTAAATTAAAAAACTTGGTTGTTCAAAATTTGGCTTCTGTTTTCCAAGAGCGTCACTTTACGAGTAACGATATTCAATGGTAAATCCGTACTTAACGGTGGTTGCTATAGTGTAACGGTACAGAATTGTGTGCTACCATAGTTTCAAGTTAAATCAGTAAATTTTTTAATTGTCAGTATTCACCTGTGAGGTGCCTCTTGTAACCAGCAGCATACAGTGTTATTGTTGATGTCTGGAGACAGCCAAGCCAGATGTATTACGTAATAGCTCTCCAGCATCAGTAGAGGTGGGCTAAACTGTTATTTTAAAATACTAGGTATGAAAATACCGTTCCAAAAAAATAACAGGTACAAATACCTGTTATTATATACTATATATACATAACCTATATTATCCTTTGTAAGTAACTCGTTTTGAGTTTCCTGCAGGTCTCCTATGTAATATCTTCAAATAAATACACTGCAAGTAGGTTTATTTTCACCTAGATAAACCTATTAATATATTAATAAACCTACTTGCTGTGTATTTATTTGAAGATATTATATAACCTATACGAAATAATTTGTTATAAGAAATTGAAACTAAAAGTATTAACAGTGTTACTTTACATTGTGACTTTATTAAACTATTACTGTTTGAATGAAAATAAGGAACAAGAGAATTTATAGGCCTATCTCCCTTTAGGAATACCAATTTAAGTTTTCACTAGTAGTAAACAAACTAACATTGGTTAGACAAATCAGTTGCGAAACTCGGGGCAATTAAATAATTTAGAGTAGGCCTACACGTAATACCACAAAAAATAATGTGAAAAAACATGAGAAACGTATAATAAAAACATAACAGTAAGCCACAAGAGTGAGTGAGAAACAAAATTTTACAAATAAAAATAAAAAAAACAAATTGTAATAAAATAAATATAAATACATAAATAAAAACTTATAAATAATAAGCAACAACAAAAGTAAATTAAATCCATTACAGATATTTAAGGAACAGAACTAGATAAAGTGCATAAATGTCCATTACAACAATCTCATCATTTACGTGAGATGTGTAGTGAAGTTAAAATCACATTAATAAAAAGTATAATATAGCTTATCAACATCAGTCACTCTATAGGTTATAACTCAATATAATTAAATTCAACTATTTCACTAACGATCGGAACATACAGTTTTTTTTTGAATAAAAACAAAGTTTTACCAACCGATTTTAGTTGCAAGTTGGTGACTAGTATAATATATAATTATTAGCATATAATCTGTATTATATATCTGCATATCACACGAGAATAAATGTAACAGCAGGATGAATTATTTCCTTTATTAAAAACAGCTCCGTCTCTGTTTAGTTTCCGTCCGCGTGGACCAGAAAATGTTTAGTATCAGAATGTTAAGTGTGAAGTGTTCTATATACTTTAAGTTGATTCGCCAGAATCAGAAATGATGAAGCGAGTGGACTGTAATTAATTCATTTATTTAATGTTCCCAATTACAATAGAAATTGTTAGGTACCATTTTGAGTGATAGATTGGCTAATAAGCTTATCATGGATACAATTCGTATCACATTCAAATTAAGTTTGTTGAAAGGGCCTAATGGGCCATATGTGAAGTGTTGGCCTAAGGCCTACATTAATTGTCGTGTGAACAGAATGGAGGCGCAAATACGCGACACTCGAATACTTGAGTGCAAGTATTAGAAATGTGACAGTAAGGCTGCGAGAGCGAGCCGAACGCTGCTGACGAGCGTCTGTGACGAACTGTGCGGAGCACTGACATGAATTGATCAGATTACAATAAAATTAAAGCGCAGATTAGCCAACCTATAAAGTAAAAATTACCGCGCTACTGTACATAAGCTGCCCATCAAAAATCAGTAGATGTTTTACTACATTTAGTAACGTATTATACATTTTGGTAACTTATTATATAACATACAGTGTTCTTATAAATGAAAGTTAATCGCAAGGCTGAATTGAACCTTGAGTTGTAATCTTAGATAACAGCTGTACGTTAATGGTTTAGCGATAAGCAGGAATAAAGATAAGCGTTTGGTAGGCCAAGATTGGCGAGCAAACTAATTTCATGCATGAAAAAAAATGTATGCGTTGGCAATGTATTGCCGACATATATTGTATGTGTACAATATTGAACGTTATGAAACATGAAAAATACATAATTCGACAATGTTTAATAAAGTATGATCGGAAGCTCATCACATGATGGCCCGATAAATTGTAACCCTATGCAAGTCATAGATGGTTACCGTGAAATAGTTAAGGCCAGTAGACCTGTACAGAGTATTGCTTACATGAACAAAATTGTCACAAATTATACATGTTTAAACGTAAATCTAGCATGGCGTTATATATTTGAGCGAGTCATGCTATACCTGAAGTTTCAGGAACTTACAATATTTTGTTGTGTGAGAACAAGCTATAGATAGCTGACTGATTGCAAGCACATATGTGATGACATGTATGTCATAATTTAAGCAGAAATAATAATTGTGGAATGCATAATCACAAAATACAATACAATATAAAATAAATCTAGGCGTGGCATGGTTACATACAGTAGACGCAAAAAACAATATGTTTTACATAAATGCAAGTTATACAATAAATATAACAAACACCAATTTAGTTGCTTACAAATGTAATACATGTATTGAACAATTGTGAAAAATAAATTCAGAGAATAACAAAATTTTTACACAATAGTAAGTAAGACATGAGGCATAAATCAAATGTTGCATATACGAAAATACAAAATAATAATTAAAGCTTTGCACATTAAATAAACTAACACTTGCTTGAGTAAAACAAACAGTTGCTGAATCAAAATATACAAATTAAAGCTTATGCTAAAAACAAAGTGCTTATAACTAACAAGTCTTCTTGAACATCTGATTTATGTGTTTTTACAAATATATAAAGGAAAATAAAACCCTTTTCTTTATTGTTCGTCCCTAGTAGGGACCAAACATAATTTATGGATTGGTCTGCGCAAAACACCAGTAGGCGTGCGAATGTCTACGACTCTAATTAAGTTATCTGGGCCGGGAAATGTGGCGGTAATTACACCAAATTTCCAGGCTAATGGAGGTAGGTTATCCTCAATAAGTAAAACTAGGTCCCCAATGGAAACATTATCCTTAGCGAATTTCCATTTGTGACGCTGTTGTAACTGGTGTAGATAGTCACGAGACCATGCCCTCCAAATGACTTGGACAAACTTTTGGAGAAGTTGCCAACGTCCGAGACGAGAGATAGGAATATGAGATAAGTCTGGGTCCGGTATCGCCGTTAATGGTGCGCAAATCAAAAAATGGCCAGGTGTAAGTGGCACCGGATCATTTACATCCGAAGAGATAGCAAATAAAGGGCGAGAGTTTAAACATGCCTCTATCTCAGACAAAACTGTCGTAAACTCCTTGAAGGTGAGTATAGACTTGCCTACCACGCGGCGCAGATGAAACTTCAAACTCTTTATGCCGTTCTCCCATAGGCCGCAAAAATGAGGTGACGAGGGCGGAATAAATGACCATGATATACCCTGAGAGGACGTGAATGATTTGAGTGATGAGGTGGCATCCTTATCATGCCAAAGGTTGTAGAGGTCATGTAAAATATTGCGGGCCTTCCTAAAGTTTGTGCCATTATCAGAGTATAACTGACTGGGTATGCCCCTGCGGGCCATAAAACGACGTAAGGCAGCTATAAACGCACTGGCTGTAAGGTCGGAAACCAATTCCAAGTGAATGGCCCTGGTTGCTAAGCAAATGAACAAAGACACGTATGCCTTAGAGAGAGTTCTGGATTTCTGCCCGCCATGACGAATCATGAAGGGACCACCATAATCAACCGCGCAGAATAGAAACGGCCGTGATGGAGTGACTCTAGGAGATGGTAAAATACCAAGCCTCTGAACCTGCTGTTTGGCACTAAACCTGAGACACTTGACACATTTACGAATGATGGAGCGAATGACCATCCTGGCATTAACAATCCACCAACGTTGACGAAGTGAGTGATGCACGAGTTGAGCACCAGCGTGAAGTAGACGAATGTGTTCGTGTTCAATGATGAGGCGAGTAATATGAGCCGATGGATGTAAGACAATAGGATGTTTAGTGTCGTAAGATAATTGCGACTGCTGTAATCGCCTGCCTATGCGTATCACTCCAGAATCATCAAGAAACGGGTCGAGAGAAGCCAACTTACTCCTAATAGAGACAGAAGACCCATTATGAAGACAATTAATTTCGGCTGCAAAGTGGATCGACTGAGATTGTTTTATGAAGAAATTAAGAGCATGATGAATTTCGACAGGGGTAAGATCGCCCGTTATTTTGTCAGCACTGGAGAGTCTAATATTTCTGATGAACCGAAAACAGTAAGCGTATACGCGTGTCAGACGATGCAACGAAGAAAAGTCCTTAGAAAGGTCGATAGCCAGGGTAGACATTAGAGAAAGGTTATGGGTTTGTTTCTCTTCCGCAGTGACTTCAGAAGACGACGGATTAGAAGGTAAAAAGGGTGGAAAGGGATTGGATTCGGAAGATTGAGACAAACAAGTGGGACTGTGCCACCAAAGCGAACAATCGCGCAAAATGTCAGGGAGACACCCCCTAGAAATAATATCAGCAGGATTGTGTCTAGAATTGATGTGATGCCATGTATAGGCTTGAGTAAGACGCTGAATTTCAGCAACACGATTAGCGACGTAGGTTTTCCACCTCATTGACTGGGCATGAATCCAGTAAAGAGACACCATAGAGTCAGAATATAAATGAACACTATTAATAAACGAATAAAGCGCAGGAACGACCTTAAATACGAGTCGCAATAACAACAAGCAAGCGCAGAGTTCGATGCGAGGTAATGACACCTGTCGTAGGGGAGCCACGCGAGATTTAGAACACAGGAGATGAAAAGAAGTCGATGAATCTTGATAAATGACTCTGATATAAATACAGCACCCAAACCCCTTTTCAGAGGCATCCGAAAAACCATGTAATTCAACTGTACTTGCCTCTAACTTGCAACGAATAGAACGTGGGACCACAAATTTGCTAATCAGACACAATTTGTCGCACAATGAATGCTAATCCAAACGTGATTGGCCGGAGATCGGTTCATCCCAACCAAGATTGCAAAGCCAGAGTTGCTGCATAAACTGTTTGTACAAGAAAACAACGGGACCGATCAGTCCAAGAGGATCGTATATGCCTGCGATGATCGAAAGAATTCTCCTCTTGGAGATGCTTGATTCAACGGGGAATGATTTAATGTCAAACAGAAATGAATCGGCAGTGTTATTCCAGAGAATGCCCAGGGTACGCACGTTGTCCTGTTTGTTTAAGGGGAGTGATAAATTGTCATGACTTGCGACCACTCTGGATTCATTAGATGCCCATTTATGCAACGTGAGACCGTATTGACTCAATAACGCACCTAAATCAGATTTCAACTTGGTCAGATCAGAGATGGTGTCAGCACCGGTAAGCAGATCGTCGACATAGAAATCACTTGTTATAGCTAACGCCGCATCAGGAAAGGAAGCTTGATGGTCCCTACCAATTTGAATAAGACAGCGAGTGGCCAAAAACGAAGCACTAGCCGTGCCGTAGGTTACCGTTCGCAATGCAAAGTGTTAAAATTGTTTGAGAGGAAAGTCACGCCACAGAATACGTTGATAGTGACAATCCATATTTTATAGCATGTATAGTTGATAGACCATATTTATGCATGCGGAAACGTAAAAGAATAGAAAAAAGGTCTTGTTGAACATTCGGGCCTACCAACAATATGTCATTGAGAGAAAGGCCATTGGTAGTTTTGGACGAACCATCAAAAACGACGCGCAGTTTTGTGGTCAAGCTAGACTGCTTAAACACGGCATGGTGAGGCAGATAGTAAGTATTTGACACTCCTGAATTTATAGAGCAATTATCGATAAGCGTCATGTGGCCAAGATCCTTATATTCATTAATAAAGTCTGCGTAATCGTGCGCGAGCTTAGCATCACGCCTGAATCGACGTTCTAAATTCAAAAATCTTGCTTCAGCATTGGCGTAAGATTCCCCCAACTGGAGATGATTGGACTCAAATGGCAGTGAAACCACGAACCTACCCTCTTGGTTACGATGAGTAGAACGCACGAAATGCTCCTCACAAGCTGACTCGTTATCAGGTGTGTTGTCAGGGATAGTTTCTGCTTCCCAAAATTTTTCGAGAGACTGTAAAATTTGACTGTTGTTGTTCCTAGCTAGGAACGAAACAGCAGGACCCTTATAGCGGCAGTGTTTGGGCAGATTGCCAGCCAAAATGTAGCCTAGCCTTGTTTCCTGAATGATGGGAAAATGAGGGCCGCGTATGTATTTGTTGGCTAAAATTAAATCCAGGTAAAATTGCGCCCCTAAGAGTATGTCGATTTCGGATGATATATTGAAATTTGGGTCAGCAAGAAAAATGTTGTCCGGAATGTTGAATTGATTTATGTCAAACGATTGCGCCGGCAGATTGTGGGTTAATGCAGATAAGACAGCACATTTTGCCTCGAAGCTAAATCTCTGATAACGAGAAATAATGCGTATAGACGCGAGATTAGAGGCATGACACACTGTATTATTTATACCTGTAATTGGTATGCTGGATTTAGTCAAATTAAGCCGTAATTTCTTTGCAAATGATTTGGTGCAAAAATTTATTTGTGAACCAGCGTCTAAAAGAACTCTTGCTTTTTGTCTGTTGCCATCCTGGTCAATGACAAATACAATTGCTGTTGATAAAAGAATATTGTTCGTGGATTGTAATTTAAATGAGCAATAGTTACTACTACTGGCAGAGATTGAGTTCGGCACATTGTTCATGTGCAACAATGTGTGGTGTCGTTTTGAACAAATCGTACATGCCTGCTTATTCTTACAATTAGATACAAAATGATCTGATCTAAGACAATTGGTACAACATTTGTGATTTGATACAAATTGTCCCCGCTCAGCGGTGCTTAATGCACGAAATTTATCACATGCGTAAAGCGGATGATTAGATTTACAACACAAACATGAATAATTGCTTGACGCTGAGTGATAACTCTTAAATGTAGTACTGCCAGCAGCGTTTCTTGATTTATATTTATCAGATTTATTGTTGAGTCTTAAACTCGGCTTGTTGAGTTGCTGTCCGGCATCGATAGGCAGTGTATTTTCTAACAGCTGTCTACGTGCGTTTAAAAAATGAGTGAAATCTTGAAAGTTAGGAAGATTATCAGGGTCTATAGACTCCTTCCATGGTTTAAAAGTAGTAGGGTCGAGTTTAGTTGATAGTAACTGTATAGTAATAAGTTCAAATGAATTCACCGACAGTTGCATTGCCGCCAGTGAATTAACGGAAGACGTTATCGTGTTTGTGAATTCTGCCAAACTTTGGACAGAGTCTTTAATTGTCGACTTGACTTGAAGTAAATTTTGAACGTAATATTTTGCTAGTATGAACTTGTTGTCATACCTTGCGGACAGCAAACTCAACGCTATTGAGTAATTTTCCTTACAAATAGGTAGTGATTTAATTAAGTCTAACGGTTCATTTTTTAAAGAAGAATGTATATAATGTAGTTTCTGCACTGGCATTAGATCGGATCTTGTATGCACCAAGTCCGTAAAAATTGAATGAAAATGCTGCCATTCCAAGATATTGCCTGTGAAGCAGGGCAAACTTATTTGTTTTAATTGCATATGGGTCGATAATACGGGAGGTACAGTCTGAACATTAAAGGTATCAATCAATTGCAAAATATTTTCTTCCATAGAATATAGCATTTCTTCGACCTCAACTCAGTTTTCTTGAGCAGCGTTTATGTCTTTACAAATAAGTTCGATTTCAGATTGTACCTTGTCGTACTTCGATGCCAAGCTTTTCAAACTTTCAAGTCTTACTGTTAAAAAATGTTTTGTATTGGAATTTGTATCAAAGTTACTGACAGCTGATTGTATGCGCACTATTGCGGACTTTAAGCCGCCTCTCTTTCTGGTTAACACTTTGAGGCCTTCTTCAGCCATTGTACGCACCTTGATATGATGTTACTGAGGTGATACCTTGTAGGCGATGTCCTGAAGCGTCGACGCCGTGGAGCAGATGGCAAACACAGCTCGGAGAGATGACAGCCTTGTCTGACGTACTGAAGCTAGCAGGCTCTTGCGATGATGTTGTCAGGAGGCTCAAAGGCGACGAGCGAAATGCTGATCGAATCACGTCACGGTCGTATCAGCGGATATGCTGATTCGTCCGTGATGGCCAGAAATAGGGGCAGACAAATAATAAGTTTGAATAATATATCCGGAAATCCAGGTCCGGAGCGACCAAAAAATGTTTAGTTTCCGTCCGCGTGGACCAGAAAATGTTTAGTATCAGAATGTTAAGTGTGAAGTGTTCTATATACTTTAAGTTGATTCGCCAGGATCAGAAATGATGAAGCGAGTGGACTGTAATTAATTCATTTATTTAATGTTCCCAATTACAATAGAAATTGTTAGGTACCATTTTGAGTGATAGATTGGCTAATAAGCTTATCGTGGATACAATTCGTATCACATTTAAATTAAGTTTGTTGAAAGGGCCTAATGGGCCATAAGTGTTGGCCTAAGGCCTATATTAATTGTCGTGTGAACAGAATGGAGGTGCAAATACGCGACACTCGAATACTTGAGTGCAAGTATTAGAAATGTGACAGTAAGGCTGCGAGAGCGAGCCGAACGCTGCTGACGAGCGTCTGTGACGAACTGTGCGGAGCACTGACATGAATTGATCAGATTACAATAAAATTAAAGCGCAGATTAGCCAACCTATAAAGTAAAAATTACCGCGCTACTGTACAGTCTCTTTGCGCAGAATGAAGTATACAGGACGAAAAAGTGGCTCATACTATATGTCCTACTCGAAATATGCTTGATACTACCTGTTCCTGAAATACTAGGTGTTCCTAAAATATTAGGTGTTACTAAAATACTACTGTTACTCTGGAACGCGTTGTTCCTTGTGTATCGGTGATACCACTAGTATTTGAAATACCTAGTATTTTAAATACGCGTTACTGGCTGTTCCTTGCGTTCCAGTGATATTTTTGTACGCCTAGTATTTGGCCTTGGTTTACGTGATCTTGCGTACTTTTTGTGTGTGTGTGTCTGTGTAGGTGCATAGGGGGTGTGCCTCGACTCGGAACAGCGTCACCGCGAATAACAGGTATTTCAACTTTTCAGTCACTGTTACATCCGTTCCACAAAAATATCGTTCAAAAATACCTATTACAGGTATATCGGCCCACCTCTAAAGCACAGTTCTTCACCAGTATTATCATCAGACAGAAGCATCATACAGTTTTACAAGTTCGTTAAAAACAATGGCCTCAGGTGTGTAAGATAGGCCGAAAGTAGAAACGGCCTATCTAATAAAACATGTAAACAGTGTACAAACAGTATAGCGCGGCCATTAACCATCTAAGTGCTCGGGCAAATTTAAAGCCGGCCGGCTATAAAAATACATATCTTACAGTGCATAAAGTCTAAAGTAATTCACAACAACTAAACTCAATGTAGTCTAGTATCGGAGTGCGACGAAACCAAGAAAGCGTCTCAACAGGCAGTGTTACGAATCGGACCATGGGCAGTTAAGTAAAAGCAAAAACACATAATTAAATGGCCAAAACAAATAAGAATTTTTCAATAATAAAAAAAATCTATTATTTTCAATAAAAAATGTCCAGTTTAAATGAGATCTCTAAGGGAACAGATATATTACGTATTGGTTCATTATAGTTAATTCGTTACTATACGTTACGGTAATATTTAGAAATAGTTAAGGAAAATTTCTTTGGATGTATACTCGTTTTGATTGATACTTACTGACAATTTATTGATAACAACAAGAAAAGATAGAGTCATAAAAAATATAATAACCCGTTGTATTATGAGTGCTAAATAAAATAGAAAGATAAGTCGTTACAATTTGAAAATTTTGGTGTTAGTGTAATTATTGCATAACTCAAATCCAGATAATCCTTTCTGCAGCTGTTTTCATCTGTACGACTCTGGAAAAGAACCCTAAGGTAAGAGTTAATTAATTTGGAGCAAGTTATATAGTTTCAGTGGCCCCGAACTAGGGACTCGAATAGAGTTTATTAATAAATGAAGTAAAATATATAGTTTCAATGGTTACTCAATAAAATCTGATTGGGTAATAAGGCATAAATCCATTGTTATCAAAATTTGAATTCTTTTCAAAATCCTCCTATATCTTCTGACTGTCTTCATTCCATTATCTTCCTTCCTAAGTGTTAATTATTAGCACTGTTATTTGTATTTTCTTCCAAAGATTATTTTGGTATCCCACAAGATTGGGCTATTTCATGTTTTATAAGTTTACAATTATTTTAATATTTCCTAATTAAATTTTTCTGTTAATTTAACTCCTTATTCTAATATTTTGCTTTAATAAGATTTACAATTTATCCTTGGTGGATTAATCACCTTGGATTTGTTAATTACTTGGTTATTTTCGTACAATTAGTATTTGTTTGTGTTTGACAGTTAGGCCTTTCTCAAGTCTAAGCAGCCATTACTGATTTTTTATTATTTCATATACATTACATCTCATTTTAGCCTAGAGCTTTATTTTGTTCTTATAACTAGGTTTATTATCTATTGATGTGTTTTGGTTCTGTTTTTGTTTGATTTGTATGTTACTACTATTTTATACATCATGTATTGCTAACTATTTACTAACTGGTTTTCTCGTTTTCTAAATCAAACATTGCTTTCTTTTCTTACTTATTTACTCCGCCAATGTCAACAATATGGCTATTAATTACTATTTTTTCATCACATAAAATACAACATTTAGGTCTATGGTTGGTATAATTACCCCAGCCATAACCTATTCATAAGTTTGTTTTAAACAATTATTTAACACTTAATATCTAATATTGGTGTACAATTCATTACCTTTGATTTATTTTTTGGGTGATAAACAACCTCACCTCTTTTGAACTTGCTTCAATAATCATCCCTTATAACATGGGTGTCTATTGATTGTTTTAAACTTATTATTATATAAATACTCTTTGCCTTCTCTCCATGGTAACAATATCTGATTACATTTTCATGGGGTTCTCACCTTTAAATTCTACTATATACTTTTAAACTCTACAATAAGAATCTATACAGTTAGTATCACTCTTCAGTGTTCATTACTACTTAATTAATGGTTTACTTTAAATACTATTCTTAATAACTTTCTTAAATATTATTGTTCACTATTAAACCTTTAGTGTTTGTTATTTTTACTAAGTGTTTATCTTAGCTTTCACTATTTTTTCTATTGCTATCATTGACAATATTTTTATTTACTCATCACCTGCACTTTTAAATTATCTTGTGTTTATTATAATTTACTTAGTGTTTCTTTTTCTATCATTTCACTTTAGGGTAATTTCACTTTCACTATGTTAAATTCCGTTTACTTCTCACTATTTCAATATCTCTCTCTTTCTCTACACATATTATATATACTTATTAATATCATGTCTTTCTCTATTACTAACTTAAAAACATGTACTTCTAATTCTTTGGCTAGTGTATTTTTAGCTATCGTGTTTTATTAATGACTAATTACAATTGTCACTCAATCAATACTAACATTTATTCTTTATATTTGTTCTTTACCGGTTTTGTTTCCTTTATTATATTTGATTATATTATTTCTCCCTTCTCTATTCTCTATTCCTTGTCTGTGTTTTCTCGACTGGTTTCATTTTATTTTCTTCATCGTTGGTTTGTTCCCTCTTTGTTCTCATTTTTATTCTCCTTCACTTCTCATCTTGTTTACTTTTATGTTGGTTCTTATCTGGCCAACCTCTGGGGTTGGGTCAAAGTCGTTTGTCTGTCAGTCTAGTCTGTGAGTTTCTTTAATAATCACTTTTAGTTTATAATTCTTCCTCCTTCTTTCTTAATTACATTTTATATTTTTATTCTCTTCATTATTTATTTATTAAAATATATTATTTTTTAGCATTTCTTACATACTTATAGTCATCAAATATGATCTGAATTTGGCGATGTTATATAATGCCCTTCCACCAGAATTGATCATTTTATAAAACGTGATTCTAAGTTTGATGAAATTATCAATTGTATCATATCATTTTCTTCTTAAATTCTCCTGCTTCTTGTTCATTTTTATGTTTAATTCTGTATCTTCTACTTCCTTTCTTCTGAGTCTTTTCTTCATTATTTTCTCTTATTACGAACTGGCTTATTTATCTTTTATTATAAATTATTCCCTATAAATCTTATTTTCCCTAACTATCCCTACTTTGTAGCTGAAATCGATTCTGAGGGCTCTATTAGCTTACCTAACTCCGTCGTTCAAAACTACTCTTTTTCTGAGGTCAGGGGAACATCATCCCTGCTCAGTTAAATGATTGCTGGACTTATTCAACAGTCAATCTCAAATAATGAATCTTCAATATAGTCATCTCGTGACTCATAATAATAATTATAATAATATTTGTTGGGAATCTTTTACTTTTGTATTTCATTATTGCTCGGTTCGAGTCATATATTTTTTCATCTTTCTTTATTGACACTATTTGATAATACTTGAAGCGTTGGTTTTTATTGATACAATTCACATTTTTATTCATTTTTAATTACTCTTTGTTTCATCTCATTTCATATTATAACTCTTAGAATATTTATTTTATTTATTTTCGTTTTTTTTTTATTATTGATTTGTTTATTTTACTTCCCATTTTTTTCTAAATAGTTGTGGAAGTTGATCATTTTTTTTTTTAATATCATAGTAAGTTAGTGTTTCTTACTAGTTAGGAATTTTTGTAGCTTATTCCTTTATAGTATGTTATGCTTTTTTGCCTCATATGTTGGCTAAAGATTATTGGATTATTGTAAGTTGATCTTACTTTGTAGGTATTTTTTGTAACTTTATTCCTCCATTTTATAGTTTTTTGTTTAAATATTATAGTAAGTTTGTGGTTCTTACTTTATAGGAACTTTTTGTAACTTATTCCTTTATATTATTTTTTATATTATACTTCATATGTCAACTTCATTTGATTGTAATTTGATCTTACTTTGTAGGAATTCTTTCTAACTTTATTCCGCCATTTTATAGTTTTTCGTTTAAATATTATAGTAAGTTTGTGGTTCTTACTTTATAGTAACTTTTTGTAACTTATTCCTTTATTATTATTTTTTATATTATACTTCATATGTCAACTTCATTTGATTGTAATTTAATCTTACTGTGTAGGAATTCTTTGTAACTCTATTCCTCCATTTTATAATAGGTCTAATATATTATCGAAATATTTGTATAAGTTGGCCTTACATAACTTTTTGAATTTTGAAATTCATCTTATACTTTTCTTTATTATTTATTTGCAAACTTATTCATTTGTCTTGTTATCTCCTATTATTCAAATTAATTTGGTTGGTATTTTACCTTAAGTTTTTTCTCGTCTTGGCTGATCGTCATAATATTTGTCTATGTTCTCCCCTTCGATGATTATCTATTAATTTAGTTACGTTAATGTTACTTCTTTTCTGTTGGTTAGCTTGGTCAGTAATCAGTGTTTCAGTCCCATATTCCAGTGTTTATCTGCACTTGGTTTATCTTTGGTCCATGATTACATGAGTTACCTCCGTTGTTCGGACTGCTCTGGTGTGCATAACTATTTCTGTCCGTGTGATATAGGTCTCTTCCATCTGGTACAGCCATTCTTCTAATACCATGTGTTCTCTATTATCAATTTCTACCTCAATTACTTCAGCATTTTGGTTATTACGCAACGAAGTTACTCGTACCTCCATTATTGCTCTTCTCAATGATATTGGTTTATTTTGCATTTCTATCTCTGTTGTATTCAATTTTCTGATCGATCTTCTTAATTTGTCATACATTGTTTTGTTGTGAGGCCTTTCAACCTCGGGTATCTTCCATTTAAAGGTAGGTTTGCTGAAGTTTTTATTCATTGGTTGATCGTTGATTCCTCCTAGAATTTCCTTCATAGTTCTCCTACGTTCCATAACATTCATCATTTCTGCATGGTTGGTAATTGGTAGATTAAACATCTCAAGTAGTCCGTTCTTCATCATCTCCAATTCTTCTCTGGTATTGATTAGTTTTCTTTGATGCATTTTCTTAGTCTTCTTAATTTATTGTTTCTTCTGTACTCCTCTACTGTTGGTTCCTATGTGTTTAATTTTCTCTTTGTTTTTGTTACTTTCATTTTGAGATAACCATGTACTTGGGTCTTCTTTAATTTCTGTTTTTTCATTAGTTCCTTCTGGAGTGCTGTCTAGCGTTTCATTCACTTTCTAGATCTAATGTCTCATTAAGTAGATCTATTTTGTAATTGGTTTCTTCCCATTTCTTATTCATCTCCGTTTTTGTCTGGTCGCTTTCTTCACGATATCCTCGGAATATTAGTCTTATTTTCTGCTTAATTTCTTCTTTATTTTTCTCGTGGTTCTCCTTCAGCTGTTGTTGGAGGGTTTCGTTATTTTTGTTAATGGTTTGTCTCAATTCTTCCTTCTGCTTCTGAAAATTGTCCTCCTGTTTCTTGAAATTTTCATTGGTTTCTTTCTTCATACTGTCTATTTTTTCATTCGTCCGTTTATTATCTTCCTTCATACTATTCATTAATTCTAATAATTTGATTATATTGGGGTCTCCTCTAACTTCTCCCTTATCACCCGCCTGTAGTTCCATTTCTTTGTATTGGGTTGGTTCTGTTGTGGTTATTGTTGTCTCCACCTCTTCAATCGATGTTCCTTCCTCCTCTTCCCCTCTATTTTCTTCTATCTCTTTGTCCTTCGCTAATTTTTTTGTCACTCCTTTAGTATGCGTCTTGATCTCCTTTCGTAATCGCCGCTAGAATTTCGTATTTCCCTTTCTTCTAGTCCCACCAGTTGGTCGCCAATTTGTAATAAACCTTCTCTCGTCGTTTATAATGAATACTGTAAAATGTAGAAGTGTTATAGTGTTACTTGTGTAATGTGTCTTACCAATCCGTCGTCGCTCGGTAACGTAACTTACGCTGCTCGAGTCCGTCGCGTACGTACGAATAACCAGGTATCGTAGTCCTTACCTGAGGTTCACTAGGAGTGTATAAATCCCGGGTGGCACCAAATTGTTTATTTAAAACAATTAAAAAATTTATTATTATCAGCGGTTCCGCTCAGGCGGTATGGAGAATTCAAACTTGTCCCGCCGCTTATCGATTTTTTCAATCAAGCCAGCAGTTTGCTGTGTTCACTGCTTGAGCGATAGCCGTCAATTCATAGCTGTTCGCTACTATGTACAATATTAATAATACACTTTCCTACTGAAAATAGAACACATTTGTTATACACAGTATTGATTTATTAATGAATGGTTATTACTTTTTCATTGACACAAGTTATATTTGGTTTGTTATATTATTTTGCACCGGTCATTTATCTATGAGACATTCTCTCTCTGGGTTTGACAAATCGATTTTGAACATAACACATACTCCATAATGGCATTCTACCGAAGTAGTAAACAAATATTTTCGTTCGATCGTCTGGATTCTTTTGATTATGATAAAAGGATTAGATGCAATTACAATAATAAAAATACACAACCTTACAATATTTCTACTTGAATATTATAACGTGTAGTTATAAATGGTTTTTTGGAGTGTAGTTAAAGTGTTTTAAAGGTTTGTAAACTAACAATAGGTTAATTTTATAATTTGACAAATTTTCAGTGTCTTAGTATTTTTATTTAATCTTTGAAAGAGAATAAATTCAGTTTAGTGATATTTCATAGTATAGTGAGAAATATTTAAAGTGCGTTTTTTTCAGAAATTTGGATAATTTATATGATACTTAACAACTTCGTAGACTGGGGTTAATCAGTTGGTCTGGTACAAAGGACTGTAGCTGCAATCGTATTCAATTTTCAATTATTCAGGCTTCTGGCATCTTTTTCAATTTACTTGGATTAATTTATTCACTTTGTTTTGAATTAAAAGGTCTTCACCATCAGTTAATTGGTTTCAGTCATAGTCTGCCTCCTTCTCGTTCAATTTTGGTAATTTGGTTAACTTTTATAACATTTTAAATTAAAAAATTGGTTGTTCAAAATTTGGCTTCTGTTTTCCAAGAGCGTCACTTTCCGAGTAACGATATTCAACAGTAAATCCGTACTTAACGGTGGTTGCTATGGTTACTCAATAAAATCTGATTGGGTAATAAGGCATAAATCCATTGTTATCAAAATTTGAATTCTTTTCAAAATCCTCCTATATCTTCTGACTGTCTTCATTCCATTATCTTCCTTCCTAAGTATTAATTATTAGCACTGTTATTTGTATTTTCTTCCAAAGATTATTTTGGTATCCCACAAGATTGGGTTATTTCATGTTTTATAATTTTCCAACTGTTTTAATATTTCCTAATTACATTTCTCTTTTAATTTAAATCCTTATTCTAATATTTTGCTTTTAATAAGATTTACAATTTATCCTTGGTTGATTATTCACCTTGGATTTGTTAATTACTTGGTTATTTTCGTACAATTAGTATTTGTTTGTGTTTGACAGTTAGGCCTTTCTCAAGTCTAAGCAGCCATTACTGATTTTTGATTATTTCATATACATTACATCTCATTTTAGCCTAGAGCTTTATTTTGTTCTTATAACTAGGTTTATTATCTATTGATGTGTTTTGGTTCTGTTTTTGTGTGATTTGTATGTTACTACTATTTTATACATCAAGTATTGCTAACTATTTACTAACTGGTTTTCTCGTTTTCTAAATCAAACATTGCTTTCTTTTCTTACTTATTTACTCCGCCAATGTCAACAATATGGCTATTAATTACTATTTTTTCAGTAAAGGATAAATTATAAATAAATCAAATTAATAGAGATTAAAATATAAAAATACCAATGGTACAAGCTTAAGGAAAAATATAAAGAAAAACCTTAAATAAATTTAATTGGATTATGAACAAAATTTAAAAAGGATTATTTTTCTAAAAAGAAAAAATAAATTTATAATAATTAATAATAGCCTATATTCTAAAAAGTATATAGATTCACCAATAAAAAACCATAAAAAATCTTGGTTACTATGAGTAACCAACTAACAAGATTTGAATTTAATTGTTAAAACGATTGGGAAGTGAACGTTTTGGAAATGTGTAATGCCTATTAAAATTTGAACAAATTAACGAATACTTTTGGAATAACTAGTGCGAAATTTAATAAAATTTTACGAGTGATGTCCACCTTATGTTAGAACTCCTTCAAGTATCAACATTCACGTCCTTAATTTGATGAAACTTTGAAAAAATCCAACTACCCGTTCCAGGCCTAGTCTTGCTGCACATCGTCATTTTGGTGAGATCGTATCCCAGTAAATTTAACTAAATTACAACTCAACTATAACTTCTAACACTAGAAACAGCACCATATAAGTAAACACTTCAGGAAAAGAGGTGAAACAAACTTTATTATTTTTTGTTAACCAAAAAATCTGCATTACGGATCTCTGTGAATTTCTAGCCGCCATTAAATAATTTCGTGGTTGTAGGGAAGAACATAACCTGTACTCTGGCAGATAATCTCGGAACTACATACTAAAAAAAAATATATATATAATCTATTAATTATTGTAAAGCTTGGTATTAAATTATTCATTTCTGACAGTCTCATAGTACAAAGAACTTACAAAAATACCCCTGGGAAATTAATAAATTGTTTCTTTATTGTTTTATATTTTATAACAGATAAAAATATTTGTTATACATTCTATGTTTACAAAATAAGATCGAACTAATGTTGTGTTGATAGTGAGAATCGATTATACCTTTCTGTTTTGGGAGAAGATAAAAACATTGTATTTATTAAATAAATACAATGAATACTTTGTTATTTGAATAAAATGTGTATTATTTTCAGTAGAGGGTAGTTGTTTATAGATTATCAGGAGACAAAGAAGAGGACGGACAACCAGAAAATATTACATACCATTGGTGTTAATTTAACCTCCAATTTGTTTGTAAACGTCAAAATCAGCTGGTCTCATGAGCGGAGAATTTTAAATTAATTATTTGTATGCCAAGAGGATAATTCTTTTTGCACTCTCTCTCCTAACTACGGTCCAACTACTTCATTGAATTCACCCAAAACAAATCTAAGGGAAAAATCAGCATAATCACACACTCTTGATTTCTTTTTTTAACATAAATTATAACGAATTCTGTGACGATCGCAAGAGTGACGATAAGATCAAAAGATACTATCCGATCTTTACCCGCGAGACGTTACAAGATTGGCGAACCCAACAGTGGGTCTAATAAAACATTATTTCATTAAACAATTACAGTGACTCTCATTAAAGCGAGATTTTCGAGGAGCCTAAATAGACGAAAAGAAACCTTTTTAGGAAACGTCTATAAGTGAAGACTCCGAAGATACCCGCAAGACGTTACAAGATGACGCTAACAACGTGTGGCAAATAAAAGAAAGAAATAATTACAGTGACGATCGGGAGAGAGACGATTGTTCGGAACGATAATTAGATCTATACCCGCGAGACGTTACTATATATATATATATATATATATATATATAGAGAGAGAGAGAGAGAGAGAGTATTTAAAAGAAATCTTCATTAATATTAAGCATTCCTGTGATTTGTTGGGTGAGGGTCTGTTTGTTATATATTCAGAATATCAGTACAAGTGTTATTAAGTAAAGAATAATGTTTAAATGTATTTGTTAGTTGCATGTGTAATTATTTTACAGTTGATGCTGATGAAATCAGAAGATTGGGTAAACGTTTTAGAAAACTCGACCTTGACAATTCTGGAGCACTTAGTATTGATGAATTTATGTCTCTGCCTGAGTTACAACAGAATCCTTTAGTACAACGTGTGATAGATATATTTGATGAGGATGGTAATGGTGAAGTTGATTTTAAAGGTAATTATTTTCTTTTTTTATAATATATGGTTAAAGTAGTGATAATGTGACACATTTTCATATTGTTTGAATTAAAAAAAAATGCCAGATGTCATTATACCACAAGTTATTTAATATGGGAGCCATTTATGGTATATTCTTGTTTTCTTTCGTATGTAAGGCACAGTATTTATGTACAAGTTTATTAGAAACTTATTCTGTACTTATTCATACAGATTAAACCATACACATCATAAATAGTATAAATTACATGTCATAATATATGATATAAAAATATGCGTTAAAAAGTATATTTTTTAATTTAGTAGGCAGTCGGTTACATAATATTATATCTGTAGAGGGCTTGGCACATGTTTTCTTTCTGCGTTTGGAGACATGGATTTGCAGTAAAGTTACTTTTTGTAGGTGTTAACCAATGTATTTATCATTATAAGTTTTTTTCAAGCATATTTTGCTAAATTTGGTAATCTCTGTTAAAACTGTTAAGCAATGGGAGATTTCTGTCAGGTAAACCAGCTATGTGGACTACCGCCATTATATTATTTTTACACTAGACATTTTGTGTCTTGTCTTGTTAGGTCTTTGAACAGGGCCTTTCAACTGCCAATCCCAGCTTCTGAGGACGATCCCAGATTTGTACTGAGTATAAAAATGTGGAGGCAGTCCAAGTAGAGTGTTTACCTGATAAATTTGAGCTTATTGTTTCTGTAAGGAAACAAAATTTCCAATCCAAGGGCTTGGTAACTTCAGCACAATCTGTTTGCCGATTTGGGTATATGGTTTTGGTTTTGCCGATTTGGGTTTCTCTGCTCTCAAACAAGATAAGAAGGTAGAACAAGTTTTTAGCAAAACTTCATGACAACTTTCCACTCAACAGTGTTCAATATATGATTTTGGTAACATTATATAACTGCTCAGTGGTGTACCCAGGTGGGGTTTTGGGGCCACAATATGGAAACAATTTTGTAATTAATGTACAGATAGTAAGAAGACAGTAATTACTATATTCTTAAAAATAAATTTACATTTTTACTATTTCTAAATGATAAACTAAAAATCAGCTTAGGTAAGTTTACCAGAGATGAATAATCTGTTTTCTTGCCAACAATGCATGATATGTAATTGTGTTTGTACTTTTCAAAAAACACCACTTTTTATCAAAAGTGCAGTGTGTAGTTGATTGTTATATTTTCCAGTTTGGAGAATGAAATGGATCAATCTGGATCATTGTCGACTTCAGTGCAAAGGAAAGTCCATATATACAGGGCCGTAACTAGGTAGTGGCGAGATGTGCCCCCGCCAAGGGCGCAGGTACAAAGAGGGCGCAAAATTGACCATGAAAAATATCTTTTTTTAGAGTTAGATTGGTACAATTTGTCAAGCAAATAAAAACTGCACGTTATTGGAAAAAATCTTTCAGTTTCAGATTGTTAAAAGTTACTGTACGTGAACTGTCTATATTTGTGTCTATTATACAATAAACAAAAAGCAGCTATGTAAATTTAGTAACTGCACTGGACCTTGCCCTACTGACGGGCGCTGAGTCGGGCCAGGCGCAAAGCGAAAATCCCTTCCCTCCGCCCCCCCCCCACGATGAGTCAATCACTGGGTCACTGCACTGCACCTGCGCCTTCTTGGTTTTAGCAACGAATATAGACGTAACTAGAAGAACACTTCTTATGGAGCGAGTGGGTCTGGTGGTGATAAACCATAGTTCATCACCCCGGCAACTAGGTGGCGCTGGCGTTTCCAAGTAATTTTTTGTATTATACCGCGAAATTTAGTAAATTTCAAACATTTTCGTTAATATATAATTGGAAAAAGCTACAACTTATCAGATAAAAAGTGGTAGATGAAAAAATGTTTGTAGGGGTTAGACTAGACACAACCTCCAAATTTTTTCACATTTGTTTGACACACTGGGTACGAAGGAATGAATCAAATAAATGCAGCCTACTCAAAAAATGCACTTTTGATGCATTCTTTATTATGCAGTGCGCAAAAGAATTTTAAAATATACAAGAACATGCGTCTTATTATTACAAACATATACAAGAACATGCGTCTTATTATTACAAACATTTTTTTCAGCTACCACTCTTTTATACAAAAAGTAGTAGCATTGTTTCAACTACGCTTT
This sequence comes from Magicicada septendecula, assembly GCA_034769895.1. Taxonomy (NCBI): domain Eukaryota; kingdom Metazoa; phylum Arthropoda; class Insecta; order Hemiptera; family Cicadidae; genus Magicicada; species Magicicada septendecula. Next base: position 415,541,315 of record CM068368.1, read on the forward strand.
TAATAACCCAGAAGTGTGCTTCTAGTAACGTCTATATTCGTTGGTTTTACCAAGTGTGTCATAACTTGAATAATACTCATACTCATACCCCTCCCCCCGCGCCCTGCCACGCCACGTCAGTCTGTTGTTCTATTCTAGTTTGTTCTGTTGGTTTTGTTGAGACTCAGTGTAATTACAGTCGCTGGTATTATTTTCTATTGTAATTTGTGAACTAAGTGATTTTCACACTCAGCGATTAGACGACACTTATAGTGTTTGTGTTGTTACTTGATGTTGGCGTTACTTCTGTTGTACGGGTAAGAATGATTTCAATAAAATGTACCATAGCTTAGTCTAACATTAACCCTAGAATTGGCGCATGTTATTCCCCGTGGTGGCGGCCTATTTTTTCTCTTTTTGTACAGTTTTTGAAAACACTACATATTATTATTATTATTATAACACGGTATTATTGCAAAACAATACATTAATTATACTATTTACTCTTCAACATCACGAAAACGTCAGTGAATCGAACAATCAATGGAGGTTACCGTGCGAAACTTGACTCCAGCTGTCAGAAATAATTTCCCATCATTCGTTCTGTCTTTACTGCCAGACTGACAAAGCCAAATAGGCCTAACTAATATCACTGTGTTCGCCGTTTCATTTTCTAGACCTACAGAAAATTAAAAAAATACCGGAAGAAAGAAGAAGAATGGGCCCGTTCCATTGGTATAACTTATATTCCTATTGGTTCATTTTTAGCGGAAGTGGTCGTGGTTGAAAATGTTCAATTTTCAGCAAGTGTCAGCTGATTTTGGTGCGCAAGTCTGCTGACTAAAATAGTCCCGATTTCAAAATTAGTTTACGTAAATATTTCAATCACAAGTTTCATGAATATGGTATCAATTTTATTTTTATAATTGGATGAGCGATCGCGTACACGGAAAACCCGAAGCACTGTAAATACAAGTGAGCCTCTCGCGGTAAGAAAAAAGAAACGATGTCTGCGACGTTTTAACGCAATCACCGAATTTTTCGGTGAACGCAACTGTCGGCACTGAACATAAACACGAATTTCGTAATATTTCGTGTTTATGTTCAGTGCCAACAGTTGCGTTCACCGAAAAATTCGGTGATAACGTTAAAACGTCGCAGACATCGTTTCTTTTTTCTTACCGCGAGAGGCTCACTTGTATTTACAGTGCTTCGGGTTTTCCGTGTAATGCTATTACTCAGGATTCAAAAAAACTTTTTGGCCGTCTGTGTGTCTGTAACAATGACAATGACAGCGGCAGCGCCCAAACAAATTTACCGATTATGACCAAACTTGTCACACAGGTCCTTGGGCAGTGGGCACAATATCTTGGCGGAGTTCGTTAATGTTTGAGATCGGCGAGTAGTTTTTAAATGGCAGCCATTTACAACTGTAATACAATGTAAATTAAATGGGAATGATTTGTTTCAGAAATGGGGCCAAAAAAACCTTCTGGAAGTGAATTTAAAAAAGTCAAAAAACGGAAAGAAGAAGACAACGCAAAATTAGCATCGGTGCTTGGAGATTGGCTGCGAAATGAAGAGAAAGAAGTAGGTGAAAGTGATAGTGCCAGTAATAGTAATGCACTTCAAGAAGAAGAAGAAAAAGAAGACGACCAAGAAGAAAAGGAAGGAGAAAATGAAAAAGAAGATAGCAAGACTGAGACCGTTTCAGAAGACAACCACAGCCAGATCACTCCAATGGAGTTCATCACAAACGTCATTGATTTTGAAGAAGGAAGTGATCCTGAGCTAAGTCATTCCACAATGGGCAGGCAATCTACTGATCTTGAAAAACCCAGCACATCTTGCACATCTATTTATAATGAAAATGATGCATTAAATACTACTGATGTGGGAATAGAAATTATCTACGAGGATCCCAAAAAAATGGCCAGCAAATTTTCGATCAGACACAGTTCGTTGTAAACTTGTTGAACGAGGCCCACAAACAATTGACTTAGATAGCTACAAATTCCCCTGTGCAGATGATGGAAGACACTTTTCTCAGAAATGGGTTTATAAAATTCTACCAAACGGGGAAAAAGTAAAAACGCAATGGTTGTTGTACAGCCAGTCTAAGCACGCACTGTTTTGTTTCCCTTGCCTTCTCTTTTCAAAAGATGACAAAAAGGACAAATCTGCTTTCTCTAATATTGATGAGGGATTCAATGATTGGAGACACTTGAACCCACGTATTGTCAATCACGAAAGGTCGATACCTCACCGACATTCTTATGTCGATTGGAAAGAATTAGAAATTGGACTGAAAACTAGTAGATCTGTTGATGCAGAACATCAAACATTGATACAAGCTGAAGCAGAAAAGTGGTGCAATGTTCTCAAATGTATTGTGGATGTAACTCTCCATTGTGCCAGGAATAACTTACCTTTAAGAGGAGGTTCCGATTCGATCAGTGACAGCAACTGTGGTGTATTTCTGAGTACATTAGAACTTATTAGTCACTACAATCCTCAACTATCTAAGCACATAGAAAATGTTAAAAGTGGAAAACATGTCACAAGCTATTTTTCACCTCTAATTTAAAATGAGGTCATAGACATTTTGGGAAATAAGGTTCGATCTGAAATACTGAAGAATGTAAAAAGTGCCAAGTATTTCTCTATTATGTTTGACTGCACCCCGGACACAGCACATTTAGAACAAATGAGTGAAATAATAAGATATGTTAACATTAAGGATGGGAAATGCTCAGTTGAAGAAAGTTTTGTGGACTTCATCATAAGTCACCAGAAAAAAGGAAGAGGGTTATCACAAGAAATATTGCAAAAGCTAAACAATGACGGCTTGGATATTCAGAACTGTCGTGGTCAAGGCTTTGACAACGGCTCAAACATGGCAGGAGAATATGAAGGCGTTCAAGCGCACATATCCCAACTAAACGACCTTGCTAAATTTGTGCCTTGTGAAGCACACAGTCTTAACCTCGTTGGCGTGCACGCCGTGGAAGTGTCAATTATGATGACAAGTTTTTTTGGAAAAGTGTTGGAGTTTTTCAACTTCTTTAGTAGCTCTACCTTAAGGTGGGAGGTTTTGATTGGTTGTCTCAAAACTACCCTTAAGAGACATTGTGATACAAGATGGTTTTCCAGGCGTCAAGCTGTGACAGCTCTTAAGAAGAACTTATCATCTGTACACAAAGTTTTACAAAACATGGCTGATAGAGACAACGACTGGAACACTGACACACTGTCTGGTGCTATGAAACTTCTTAGACAAATTGATTACGAATTTGTGTGCCTTTTAGAGATGTGGTCTGATGTTTTGATAAGTTTGGACTGCACCAACAAGTCACTGCAAGGAAAGGGCACAACTCTTGACGTAGCACCAAGTTTGCTCTCAGGTTTGGCAAAAAAAGTTGAAGACCTACGTAAAGAAGGAATTAAAAAATACACAGAAAAAGCCAAAGCTATTTGTGATTCCATGGCCATCCAAAGCAGTTTTGCTGTTAAGAGGCTGAGAAAAGTCAAGAGACGGCTGAAGACGAAGCACACTTGTTGAGTTCTGATAAATCATTTGAGATAGAATGTTACACTGTATTTGATAGAATTGTAAGTGAAATGGAAAAAAGGGCACACATTTACCACGCAGTTTCATCAGACTTCAGTTTTTTGTCAGGAAAGTCCTTAAGTGAATGCTCTGTTTCTTTTCTTGAAAAGTGTGCAGCTGATCTTGGTGCGATATATAGCAGAGACATTGATAGAGTTGAGCTAGTTAACGAAGTAGCTGCTTTCAAGTTTCACGCAAAAGAGCTGGTGAAGAACATTTACAAAGCTTCCCATTTGGATATTATGAAAGTTATTTCAAACTATGGATTAAGAGATGCTTATCCAAACATCTAAATAGCATTGAGGATATTTTTGACAATGCCCGTCAGTGTGGCGTCTTGCGAGCGTACTTTAAGCAAGCTGAAGATAATTAAAAACTACTTACGGTCAAGTATGTGTGAAAACAGATTGACAAACTTAGCTATCCTGTCCATAGAATATGAGATTGCTTCAAAACTTGATTTTAGTGAAATAATTAGTGAGTTTGCCTTGCTGAAAGCAAGAAAGGTAAAGTTTTAGTTCCATGGCTTTTCTGCTGTATACTGTATGTAACAATTTATAAAAGCAATATATTTGTTTACTGAAGAGTTTCAATTTGTTATTTACAGCCCCCAGAGCCAAAAAAATGGTACCTGCAGTTACAACTACAGAATGTTGTAAGTGCAAGTCCTGAAGTCCTGTGTAAAAAAAAATCAAGATAAATTATAGAACTAAAGCACCGACTAAAGTTATGAATTATTTCTCTGGTAGTTTTTGTTATAATCAATACCTCATCAGTTACAGTAGTGTGATATAATCTAACTGTTAACTAAAGAAGGCCTACTGTAAATTGATGTAACTATCAATAAAAATATTTTGCATTTTTTTTCTCATTTTCTCATATTGCAGGTTGCAGAAGCTGCTATAGTTTACTTAAATACTCTTACTAGAAGTTTAGTTTTTATTCTAAAAAAGTATGTAATTGTATATTACCTACCTTAATGTAGTGTAAATATTAAGTTTTAGTAGGCCTTACCATGTACTGTACTTTGGTAACTACGTTTTTTTTGTTTAGTTACTTTTGACATAGTTCAGTCACCTGCAAATTAGGTTTTATACCTCCTACAGATTCACCCACTTCCAGTTAGTTTTTAAAAATAGTTTTAACTTCAGTCTTTCTCTAACAATAGTAATGCTTTTATATTCAGATACCAAGCAGAATGATCACTGTTGCACACCACTATATAAAAATTATCCCGATTAGCGCTTTCAAGCTTCACAGCTCATCGTCAGATCGGAATAGACAGAAATTATGTATCATTTTGACACAACAGTGATCATTCTGCTTGTGATTTCAACCACTAACACAGATTTCTTCATTAAACGTTTATATTCAGATAATATAGAATTTTACAGAAATTCGACCAAAAAGTTACCTTGAAAAGAGGCAAAAACTTGGCTCAAAAAGCTTAAAAAACTACCATTTTTGCACTTTAATTTTAAAAATTTTCCGGGGGAGGAACCCCGGACCCCCCGCTACACTGGTGGGTATTCCAGACCCCCCAGTATTGGCATTGGGGGCGCAGCTTTGTCAAAATTGCCAAGGGCGCAGGAGTACCTTGTTACGGCCCTGCATATATAGAGTCGGAAAATAATTTATAACATGCACAAGTTTATTAAATCTGTAGATAAGGAAATATCAGAATGAAAGTTACAAAAACGGGTTGCTCAGGTAGTGTTTTTAGAATTATTAAAGAGGCATAGTATATACGAGTGATATCAGCACTCCCCATAAAAAACTTCAACAAAGGAAACACTGATTTAGATGATTTTGACAAGTGTACTATTCGACTAATTATTCGTGAATGTCACTCCACATAAGGGGAAAGATGCACATTCTAAGTTATTTAAACAATTATTAAGAACGAATTAATATAGTCATAGTGCATCTGGTCTAAGCCACATTATTCATCAAATGGGATTTCGATGGAAACGTGCCAAAAGCAATAGGAAACTTTTAATAGAAAAACATACATTAATAACTTAAGAGTGGATATATAATAAAATTTTGGCAATACAGAGAAGAACAGTGGTCCATAGTATACACAGACGAAACTTATTTTCACACTTATCTAAAAATGAACTTTTTCTTGTGAAACTTACTGTTTTTCGTTGGATGCGTTTCCGCGTTTGTATTCGCCTTCTTCAGCTTTGAGTCAGACTGCCATCATTTCGTAACGGTTGTTGTGTGGAAGGTGTAGTGGGGGTGGTGTGTGGAGGAAGGGGAGTGGCGCGGGGATTCAACTTGAAGTTTGTTTTTTGTAAAATTGTGTCAAAAAGTGTATGTGATTTATATTGTAATTGATCGTTAAGTATGCTGTTTGGTTGTGTTGTGTGGTGTTTATATATTTCATATTGTTCAGTTGTGTTGAGTTTTCGACCTTTAGGTAAGTAATGTAAAATTTCAAGACTAGTGTCTATGTTGGTGTAACTGTGGTTTTCTGTGTGTATGTGTGTGGCATATGCGGAGTGTATATTGTTGTTGGTTAGAGCTTTTAGGTGTTCAGAATAACGGGATGAAAAAGATCTTCCCGTCTGGCCTATGTAGAAACTATTGCAGTCATTACAATTTAATTTGTAAACACCTGTTTTGTTATATTTGTCTATGTCTGTGTTTGTATTATTGATGTGTTTTTTGATGGTATTGGTTGTTCTGTATGCTATTTTGTATTTGTGTTTTCTGAATGTGTTGGCGATTTTGTGTGTAGGAGTTGTGGTATGTGAGTGTGATGTATTTATTGTGTTGTGTGTTGATGGTATTTTGTGTTTTGTTGTTTTTGTTTTTGATGCGTTTGTGTAGTGTGTTTATTAAATTAGGGTTGTAACCGTTTTTGATTGCTATGTATTTTATTGTGTTGAGTTCGTCGGTGTAATCTTGTTTATTTAAGGGTATTTTAGTTAGTCTATGGAGCATATGATTGAAGGCCGCATGTTTATGTTGTGTTGGGTGGTTTGATGTGTTGTGTATAACCATGTCAGTTGTGGTTGGTTTCCTGTATATTTTGTACGTGTGTGTATTGTTAGTTTTGTTAATTGTTAGGTCTAGAAAATTTATACTATTGTTTTGTTCAATTTCCAGTGTAAATTTTAATTTATGGTGTATAGAGTTTATGTATTTGTGCAAGTTTTCAACTTGTCTTGTGTTGCCTTTGAATAAAAGTAATATATCATGTACATACCTGTGCCAGTATATAATTTTGTTAGTGTATTTGTTGTTGTTTATTATGTGGTTCTGTTCTATGTTGTGTATATATATTTCTGCTAGTATTCCTGATATGGGGGATCCCATCGGGAGACCTTCTGTTTGTGTGTATATCTTGTTATTGTATGTAAAGTAATTTTGTTCAGTTGTTAGTTTGGTAAGTGTGATGATTTCTTGTATGTGTGTTTCAGGTGTGTTGTTTTGTCTGAGTAGTTGTTCTAGTGTTTGGATGGCTTCTTTGATGGGGACATTAGTGTATAGATTGGTTATATGAAAAGATGCCAGAGTTGAGTTATGTGGGATGTGGATGTGTTCAGTTTTCCTGACTATGTCGATGTTGTTTTTGATAGATGTGTTGTTACTGAGATTAATATTTTCTCTGATTATTTTGTCTAGTTGTTTTGCGATTTTGTGGGAGGGTGCCTGTGTGTTGTTTATTAATGGTCTGATGGGAATGTTAGGTTTATGTATTTTTGGTAATGCATTTAGTTTAGGGGGGTTAGGTTTTATTTGTTTAAGGTATTGGGCGCTTTCTGGTTTGATTATATGTTTTGTGTTGTTTATAAATTTGTTAATCTGTTTATGAAATTTTAGTGTGGGGTCTTTATTTATTTCCGTTATATTATTTTCGTTGAAAAAATTTTCGATTTTAGTGTTTAATTGGTGTTTGTCCATTATGACGCTAATGTTACCTTTGTCAGCTTTCAGGATTGTTGTGTTGTGTTCAAGTAACTTGTGTTTTACATTGTTAAGTGTTTTTATTTCATTGTTGTGTATTTTTGGTTTTGTATGTGTGTTTTGAAGTTTTCGTTTTATGTCGTGACGTATCTTGTCCTGGTCATTAAAGTGCGTGTTTTGTACAGCTGTTTCTGCGTCTATGATTATATCGCGTGTGTGTCTATTGTGATTTTTGATGTTAGTTGTATTGTTATTCAAATTATGTTTCAGTCCTTTGTTTAATAAATCCATTTCATCCTTTGTGAAATTAATGGTTGTTGTATTAACTATGCGTGTGTGGAATTTATGTGCCGGTTCAGGGATTGATTCAATTGTGCGTGTTGTGAGGTTAGTTATTTTTTTGTTGTGTCGAACTTGTATTGTCAATTTGAGTTTTTCTATGTTGTCTTGTGTGTGTTGTATTACATTTTCAAGTTCTGTGTGGTGTAATATTTGTGTGAGTTTCATGTGTAAGTTATATGCCTGTCTGTTGAGTGTGTCTTTTTTATGGTATAAATAATTGATTATGTTATTTAGGTTTATTTGTTCTAATTTCCGTTTGGTTTGAAGTGCTGTATGTGTGTTTTGTTTTATTGTAACTTGTGCGTGTGTTGGTATGATGTTGTGTTTTCGACAAGTTTTATTGAATGCTATGTGTAAGGAAGTTTTTGTTACTTGTTGTTTGGCGTTTCCGTACTTATTGATGAAATACGCTTTATCTGCGGTATTATAGTTGTCTTGATTATTCATCTCTTCTTTCACAGCACTAACACTTATCTAAAAATGAACTTTTTCTTGTGAAACTTACTGTTTTTCGTTGGACGCGTTTCGGCGTATGTATTCGCCTTCTTCAGCTTTGAGTCAGACTGCCATCATTTCGTAACGGTTGTTGTGTGGAAGGTGTAGTGGGGGTGGTGTGTGGAGGAAGGGGATTGGCGCGGGGATTCAACTTGATGTTTGTTTTTTGTAAAATTGTGTCAAAAAGTGTATGTGATTTATATTGTAATTGATCGTTAAGTATGTTGTTTGGTTGTGTTGTGTGGTGTTTATATATTTCGTATTGTTCAGTTGTGTTGAGTTTTCGACCTTTAGGTAAGTAATGTAAAATTTCAAGACTAGTGTCTATGTTGGTGTAACTGTGGTTTTCTGTGTGTATGTGTGTGGCAAATGCGGAGTGTATATTGTTGTTGGTTAGAGCTTTTAGGTGTTCAGAATAACGGGATGAAAAAGATCTTCCCGTCTGGCCTATGTAGAAACTATTGCAGTCATTACAATTTAATTTGTAAACACCTGTTTTGTTATATTTGTCTATGTCTGTGTTTGTATTATTGATGTGTTTTTTGATGGTATTGGTTGTTCTGTATGCTATTTTGTATTTGTGTTTTCTGAATGTGTTGGCGATTTTGTGTGTGTAGGAGTTGTGGTATGTGAGTGTGATGTATTTATTGTGTTGTGTGTTGATGGTATTTTGTGTTTTGTTGTTTTTGTTTTTGATGCGTTTGTGTAGTGTGTTTATTAAATTAGGGTTGTAACCGTTTTTGATTGCTATGTATTTTATTGTGTTGAGTTCGTCGGTGTAATCTTGTTTATTTAAGGGTATTTTAGTTAGTCTATGGAGCATATGATTGAAGGCCGCATGTTTATGTTGTGTTGGGTGGTTTGATGTGTTCTGTATAACCATGTCAGTTGTGGTTGATTTCCTGTATATTTTGTACGTGTGTGTATTGTTAGTTTTGTTAATTGTTAGGTCTAGAAAATTTATACTATTGTTTTGTTCAATTTCCAGTGTAAATTTTAATTTGTGGTGTATAGAGTTTATGTATTTGTGCAAGTTTTCAACTTGTCTTGTGTTGCCTTTGAATAAAAGTAATATATCATGTACATACCTGTGCCAGTATATAATTTTGTTAGTGTATTTGTTGTTGTTTATTATGTGGTTCTGTTCTATGTTATGTATATATATTTCTGCTAGTATTCCTGATATGGGGGATCCCATCAGGAGACCTTCTGTTTGTGTGTATATCTTGTTATTGTATGTAAAGTAATTTTGTTCAGGTGTTAGTTTGGTAAGTGTGATGATTTCTTGTATGTGTGTTTCAGGTGTGTTGTTTTGTCTGAGTAGTTGTTCTAGTGTTTGGATGGTTTCTTTGATGGGGACATTAGTGTATAGATTGGTTATATGAAAAGATGCCAGAGTTGAGTTATGTGGGATGTGGATGTGTTCAGTTTTCCTGACTATGTCGATGTTGTTTTTGATAGATGTGTTGTTACTGAGATTAATATTTTCTCTGATTATTTTGTCTAGTTGTTTTGCGATTTTGTGGGAGGGTGCCTGTGTGTTGTTTATTAATGGTCTGATGGGAATGTTAGGTTTATGTATTTTTGGTAATGCATTTAGTTTAGGGGGTTAGGTTTTATTTGTTTAAGGTATTGGGCGCTTTCTGGTTTGATTATATGTTTTGTGTTGTTTATAAATTTGTTAATCTGTTTATGAAATTTTAGTGTGGGGTCTTTATTTATTTCCGTTATATTATTTTCGTTGAAAAAATTTTCGATTTTAGTGTTTAATTGGTGTTTGTCCATTATGACGCTAATGTTACCTTTGTCAGCTTTTAGGATTGTTGTGTTGTGTTCAAGTAACTTGTGTTTTACATTGTTAAGTGTTTTTATTTCATTGTTGTGTATTTTTGGTTTTGTATGTGTGTTTTGAAGTTTTCGTTTTATGTCGTGACGTATCTTGTCCTGGTCATTAAAGTGCGTGTTTTGTACAGCTGTTTCTGCGTCTATGATTATATCGCGTGTGTGTCTATTGTGATTTTTGATGTTAGTTGTATTGTTATTCAAATTATGTTTCAGTCCTTTGTTTAATAAATTCATTTCATCCTTTGTGAAATTAATGGTTGTTGTATTAACTACGCGTGTGTGGAATTTGTGTGCCGGTTCAGGGATTGATTCAATTGTGCGTGTTGTGAGGTTAGTTATTTTTTTGTTGTGTCGAACTTGTATTGTCAATTTGAGTTTTTCTATGTTGTCTTGTGTGTGTTGTATTACATTTTCAAGTTCTGTGTGGTGTAATATTTGTGTGAGTTTCATGTGTAAGTTATATGCCTGTCTGTTGAGTGTGTCTTTTTTATGGTATAAATAATTGATTATGTTATTTAGGTTTATTTGTTCTAATTTCCGTTTGGTTTGAAGTGCTGTATGTGTGTTTTGTTTTATTGTAACTTGTGCGTGTGTTGGTATGATGTTGTGTTTTCGACAAGTTTTATTGAATGCTATGTGTAAGGAAGTTTTTGTTACTTGTTGTTTGAGTCATATAGTTCCAAAACCGGCCATATCCAAAAATTTTCAGAATTGCTTTTTTATGTTATTCTTAAAATTTATGTGAATGTGCAACTAGTGGTAGTCGTATTTGTTCAGTTCCGGCCTTTTTCATTGATAAATAGCTTGTTCAAAAGTCACGTCTGTTCCAAACTCGGCCATCTCCGCTAGTTAGCAAGTGACCTGCTAGGAGCGCCAGTGTGTAGGCATATTACAACAGCTGTACCACATACCATATTTTATAGTGAGGTTATAAAGTTTGTTGTTGTTTATGCGTGATAATGTATTAATGTTCAGTAACATTGTGATTAAAATACCAAAGGTGTTCATAGTTGTGCGGTAGTTGTATTGGTATTTAATTGTGATATTAATTGTGCTGACATTTATGATTATCTGAAACTAATCGTGAAATTTTTCGTAGTAGTGTCTATCGTTACGTATCTAGGCTATCTTAGTAGTGTAGTTCTGTTGTTACATTAACGTGAAAATATGGAGTGTTATGCAATTTCAGTTTGTAATAATTCAAGAAAAAAGGTCGGTGATAAAAGCAGATGGAAGAAAAACATGGTCAAACTTGAAAGATATTCTGCTCTGGGTCCACCTAAGGTACCTACTTGTAAACACAAAGGTAAGGCTTTTGGCTGTGAATTACTTACAAAAAAAGACGTTGCTGTGTTTCATGCTTCTTTTTATGAATCAAAAGATAAAATAAAACAAGATAATTTCTTACTTAAGTATACTGACAATATTAAACCTGTGAGAAGTAGGCAGACAACTGGTGAAAGGGAAAATAAAAACATTACAATAAAATATTTTGTAAAACGTTATGAATCCAAAGAAAAGTTGCCAGTTTGCAGAGCGGCATTTTTAGGAATTCTTCAGATTTCAAAACACCGAGTTCAAGGTGTAATAAATAGATATAATTCTTCTGGTTGCATGCCAAAAGAAAACCGTGGAAGCGGTACAAGATCAAAATTATACAAACAAAAACTGAGTGCAGTTAAAAAATTTATTACTAGTATTCCTGCGGTAGAAAATCATTACTGTCGCAGCAAAACAGCCGTTAGAGTTTATTTGAGCTCAGATCTTAGTATTCGAAAATTGTGGCGACTTTATGAGTCTCAAGTAACTGATGAAAGCTTGCATGTTAGACGTTGGTACTTCAGAAATATTTTCAATACTCATTTCAATATCGGATTTGGTACACCAAGAACTGATGCATGTTCTACATGTATTTCTTTAGATGAACGAAGAAAAATTGAAGATAATCCAGAAAAGAAAAACCAGTTGTTAGTTGAAAAGAGAGTGCACTTGCTTAAAGCAAAAGCTTTTTATAATTTATTAAGAGAAAAAAAAGAAAATTTAATAATTTTTAGCTTTGACTGCCAGAAAAATATGGTTCTTCCTAAGGTACCGGACCAAACTGCGTATTATTCACGGCAATTATACCAGTACAATTTAACAGTTGTTATAGGGGATTCAAAATGTCATCAGATTAAAGAAAATACATTTATTTATGAGTGGAAAGAGACAGAATATTCTAAAAGCTCTAACGAAATAGCATCAGCAGTATTGTGCATTTGCCAGCACAATTTTGCAGAAACCATCTCAACTGTCAGATTAGTCTCTGACGGTTGTGGTGGTCAAAACAAAAATTCTGTAATGATAGCTATGTTATTTTATTGGTTATCAAAAGATGCTCCAGCGCACATAACAATGGTTGAATTGCTTTTTCCAATGGTGGGGCACTCATTTTTACCCCCTCACAGGGTGTTCGCAAGAATAGAAAAAAAATATAAGAAAAAAAGAGGTTATCGCTGACCCTATGGACTATGTAAAAGTGTTTGCAGCACATGGAACTGTGATATCTTTGAAAGGTTTAGTACGTGACTGGAAATCAATTGCAGAAATAATTTTGAAAAAACCTGGACAGTGGTATTTCAAATTCAATCCATCAAAACGCTTCTTTATAAGAAAAAATCAAGATGGTATTCCAATAATTAGAGGAGAAGTGCACTACAGAAGCAACTTCGGAAAATCACAATCAGTGTTTAAAAAAGGTAACTAAGATTACATTGAATCTCTCACTATAGCCTACATTATTGCTAACTTCAGTCTAAATTTTTTGTAACCTTTTTCAGGAAAGAATGTTATGAATCCACCATTATTGCCTGAAGGAAAAGATGTAGAATCCCTAAAATTAAATGATGTTAAAAAACTTCTCATTAAACATTACAGACAAGAGTGGCAAAAACTTAAGGAGCTGAGTTATTATAAAAATGTTTTGGAAAATAACACATGCAGAGAAACAACAGCTGATGAAGCAAATAGCCAATGCCAAAATATGGAGGAATCTTTTTTTCAATCTATTTAAAAATATTTAAAACTATTATTCGTCATTATTGTATTATTTTTTTATTTTATGATTCATTTTGTATTCATTTTTTTTTAAGACTTATACTTTATACCATTTGTACCACGACTGCAGTGTATTGTGTTAATTTTAGGTTATAATGATTAAGAAAAATGGTGAGTTTTAGTTTGCTACTTTTCATATTAAAATTATGTGCCATTAAATTCGTAGTTGATTTCGCAGTTTTGTTCCAAAACTGGCCATCTCCAAAATTATTTTGCATTATAAGCTAAAATATAATTCTTAGAAATTTTATATTTTTATAACTATAAAAGAACATTAAGCTCTTTAACATAATAAACAAATAATATGATGTTTGTAGTAAATGGAAGAATGAAACGTTTTTTTCATCTCCTGAAAAATTATTAAAAATGGAGATGGCCGGGTTTGGAACTACATGACTCGTTTGGCGTTTCTGTACTTATTGATGAAATACGCTTTATCTGCGGTATTATAGTTGTCTTGGTTATTCATCTCTTCTTTCACAGCACTAACACTTATCTAAAAATGAACTTTTTCTTGTGAAACTTACTGTTTTTCGTTGGACGCGTTTCGGCGTATGTATTCGCCTTCTTCAGCTTTGAGTCAGACTGCCATCATTTCGTAACGGTTGTTGTGTGGAAGGTGTAGTGGGGGTGGTGTGTGGAGGAAGGGGATTGGCGCGGGGATTCAACTTGATGTTTGTTTTTTGTAAAATTGTGTCAAAAAGTGTATGTGATTTATATTGTAATTGATCGTTAAGTATGTTGTTTGGTTGTGTTGTGTGGTGTTTATATATTTCGTATTGTTCAGTTGTGTTGAGTTTTCGACCTTTAGGTAAGTAATGTAAAATTTCAAGACTAGTGTCTATGTTGGTGTAACTGTGGTTTTCTGTGTGTATGTGTGTGGCAAATGCGGAGTGTATATTGTTGTTGGTTAGAGCTTTTAGGTGTTCAGAATAACGGGATGAAAAAGATCTTCCCGTCTGGCCTATGTAGAAACTATTGCAGTCATTACAATTTAATTTGTAAACACCTGTTTTGTTATATTTGTCTATGTCTGTGTTTGTATTATTGATGTGTTTTTTGATGGTATTGGTTGTTCTGTATGCTATTTTGTATTTGTGTTTTCTGAATGTGTTGGCGATTTTGTGTGTGTAGGAGTTGTGGTATGTGAGTGTGATGTATTTATTGTGTTGTGTGTTGATGGTATTTTGTGTTTTGTTGTTTTTGTTTTTGATGCGTTTGTGTAGTGTGTTTATTAAATTAGGGTTGTAACCGTTTTTGATTGCTATGTATTTTATTGTGTTGAGTTCGTCGGTGTAATCTTGTTTATTTAAGGGTATTTTAGTTAGTCTATGGAGCATATGATTGAAGGCCGCATGTTTATGTTGTGTTGGGTGGTTTGATGTGTTGTGTATAACCATGTCAGTTGTGGTTGATTTCCTGTATATTTTGTACGTGTGTGTATTGTTAGTTTTGTTAATTGTTAGGTCTAGAAAATTTATACTATTGTTTTGTTCAATTTCCAGTGTAAATTTTAATTTGTGGTGTATAGAGTTTATGTATTTGTGCAAGTTTTCAACTTGTCTTGTGTTGCCTTTGAATAAAAGTAATATATCATCTACATACCTGTGCCAGTAAATAATTTTGTTAGTGTATTTGTTGTTGTTTATTATGTGGTTCTGTTCTATGTTGTGTATATATATTTCTGCTAGTATTCCTGATATGGGGGATCCCATCGGGAGACCTTCTGTTTGTGTGTATATCTTGTTATTGTATGTAAAGTAATTTTGTTCAGTTGTTAGTTTGGTAAGTGTGATGATTTCTTGTATGTGTGTTTCAGGTGTGTTGTTTTGTCTGAGTAGTTGTTCTAGTGTTTGGATGGTTTCTTTGATGGGGACATTTTCACAGTTCAACATCAGTTACAAAGCAGTGACAATAGTGGCTAAAAATTCCAATAAACAAAGGACTTGGGTGGTTATAGTTCTTGCTGATGGTAAAAATGTGTTTGTACCTAATGCGCTCTTAACGTTTAAATCAGGTTCCAAAAAAGGCGATTATCACTGTCACATGAAGTGTGAAAATTATGAAAAGTGGATGACAGAACTGCTTATTCCGATCCTGAATAAGAACAGTGTAATAGTAATAGACAGTGCCTCCTACCATAATGCACAAATAAATCTACCTCCAACATCTTCAACAAAACAGACAGGCATTAATGAAAGTGAATCATGGCGTTCCTTTAGTCCATTTATGTTAAAACCTGAGCTCTATGCACTAATTATACAAAATAAAACCAACATACAAAACTTTTAAAATAAATGCTATTTTGGTAAAGCATGGTATTTAATTTTACCACTTCCACCCTATCATCTGGATCTTAATCTTGGAACGTTTGGGCAACCGTGAAGCAGCATGTTATAAGAAAAAACATGCATTTTTCTGTATACAGTGTTATAAACTTAGCAAAAAAAGAAGTTGAGTGTATTTCTCCCACAGACTGACATCATGATGTGACCATGACATTAAAATTGAAAAGATTACGTGAGTGAGATCAGACCAAAGAGTGTATAATTAATAAAGTGAGTGAGTGAGTAAGATTGTGTCGAAATTAATAAAAGATTGGATACCAGTAGTGAAGAGAGTTTGAGTGAATAACAGTGAAGTAAACATTAGTGGGTGGAAGAATTAAGCTAAATATTTGAAATTGGGTGTAATTATGTGCTATATTACTTAAATAGTTTTGGTCCACCTTTTTCACTAATATTGTCTGTCCTGTTCTTAATGGGTAGTTTACATCTGCTTGTTAAACACACACACACAGCCATTTTACATTTGAGCCTGTTACATGTTACTTATTTAAACAAATTAAGATGCCAGCGCACTGTTAACTATGTATTACTACATTTTTTCTTGAATTGTAACATGTACACAAAGTAGTAGATACACCAAAAATACAATGTTTGTTAACGTCCAGGCTCGAGTAGGAGATTAGTGTAACAGACACAACATGTCAAGTCACTGTTTTCAAATGAATTGCAATACTAAACATTAAACATTTTATAACTCGTTGAAATCTTTGTATGATCTTTCTTTGTGTCTACTTCTTGTTTCGTCTTACAAAACGTCCACATGTACTGTTTAGTTGTGTCAAAATAGAAATCGAAATCAAAACTTTCTCATCATTTTCTACTCACGTGTATCACAATGTTCGTGCCTTATCCCCATTATAAAGTGTGCAACTGCTTCATGTCTGATTTAACTGTATTATTGTATAATTATCTCAATAAAGTCAGCATCTACTGCTTAAGTAATTCAAATTATTCAGAAATTATATGCAAATTTTAAACCTGTGCTTACATGATTTTTACTCATGATTCTTATAATGATTGGACTCGCAGTGCGTGTTGACTCGTGCCTTATCCCCACTATAAAGTGTGCAACTGCTTCATGTCTGATTATTTTAACTGTATTATTGTATAATTATCTCAATAAAGTTAGCATCTACTGCGTAAGTAATTCAAATTATTCAGAAATTATATGCAAATTTTAAACCTATGCTTACATGATTTTTACTTATGATTCTTATAACGATTGGACTCCTGCAGAGTGTGTGTGTGTGTGTGTGTGTGTGTGTGTGTGTGTGTGTGTGTGTGTGTGTGTGTGTGTGTGTGTGTGTGTGTGTGTGTGTGTGTGTGTGTGAAGGACTCTTCAGACTTATAGGTGGAACGTACATAAGAGAAATTCTACGAAGCAAGGATCATTTTTACCTGTTCTTGTGACATTGATTCCTTATAAGTTGCGTATTATTGTTTCTCCAGGGAAAACCCCTGCTTATAGTGAAAAGAATGAGGAAAACCAAAATTGTGCACCTAGTATCTAAGTTTTCAACCCCCCCCCCAAAAAAAATTCTGGATGCGCCTCTGTTACCGCATCAAGAATTGTATTCCACAAAAACGTACATTACCGTAAAGCTGCTTGAAGTTTATTAGAAATTGTCTGTTCTGATGTGGTTGTGCTGGAATTTTTTGGCTTCAAAATCATTAGAGGTGTGTGAACTTAGTTGGCTCCATGTTTTTTGGCATTTTTAGCATCTTTCTCAAGCATTAGAGCCAAAAGACATTATAAGCATTAAAAGCATTATAAGACACATTGTTAATAGTGGGAAATACTTTTTCAAATCTAGTGGTTAAAATATTTATCCATAATATAAGACAGGATCTGAGGTTTCATTCAGACAGTATTTTCTTTGATGCATTTGATATGTTCAATTCAACCCTTACAGTGCCAACTGGTTCCTTGTGAGGGTAGTCCTAAAGTGCCAAGCCGATTTCTTACTATACAAGATGTGTTTACTTCAAATTCAGTATTAAAGATAAACAAATTGTATAACCCACATGGTAAAATTATTTCGTTATTTGTCTTTTACAAACTTAAAAAAAGTTTATATAATTTTTATTTCACACTAATTACATTGTAATTTTGTAATTTTTATACAGAAAATCTGTAAAATGTCTGGATGTAACATTAGTAAATTCTAAATTCATAAAATCTATCATTTTCGTAACAAATCTATTTACAAGATATAAATATTAGACACAAACTAAATTTTACAATTAGGCTCAATGAGATGACAGGTTATAATTATCACCAACTTGGTATCACAAAAATCACTTACATTGTTACTCATTAAACCAATGTCACTCTCACTAGAATTAATTAATCGTTTTAGTTCATCTTCTCATAAAAACACACTGATTTTTAAAAATAGTACTGAAATTACTATACACAATGCTACACCATGTACGATACTACAACTCAGATAAGTGTAAACAACCAGAGTCTGTTCTGTCTTATGGTAGACCAAAGCCTCCTAGACAAAAAAGGTAAAATTTTTTTGCTGGATAAACTGATAATTCCTATTTTAAGTAGTATAGAAATCAATGACATCTGTTAGCATATAACTGAACTACAACATCGAGATCCTTGGTGACCTAAAGAATTAACCCTGGTTAATTTAGCATGTACTGCCAGGCAGGTGCAATCGGCCCGTGACACTGAAAGAGTTAAAATTCTGAATATACTATTTTAAATAATTCTTTCATTTCTTACAGAATTCATTCAAGGTGTTTCACAGTTCAGTGTGAAAGGGGACAAAGAATCAAAATTGAGGTTTGCGTTTAGAATCTACGATATGGACAATGATGGTTATATTTCAAACGGTGAGCTTTTCCAGGTGAGTTTTATTATTTTTAGTGTACAGTTGTTAAAAATAAAAAAATAAATGATTTCATAAAAATCATTACATGAAGTAATTTAAGTACTTAAAGTATAAAAGAACGCATTGCAGGCCTACCATATGAGGCACAACAACCTCTTTTGGTGCTCCCATGTTGTCATTGACACCTCCTGTCCGATATCACTGACACCCTTAAGAGTGTCTTCATCCAATTTGGACACATCCAGCTAGGCGTTCAGCTGGAATCAATAGTATAATAATAATAATAATAAAGTTAAAAAACAAGTCATTAGGGGCTACCTAATTATTAGGGGCCACACCCTCCCCCAATTCAAGGAAAATTTTTTTTCCTTAATGCCAAGGAATGATTTTGAAGACTTAGAATTTTCATAACATTTAAGATCCTGTCATAATGAACGTATTACCAAAAAATGTGCCTAAACAACAGTGGTCAAAACCAAAGTGTTTTATCAGTATATAGTAATGAGAACCGTATCAAACAGCCTAGAACTCTGAAGAACACTTGAAATTCAGATTATCTAGTGTGCAATAAGGAGGGAAAGCTATTCTGGACCTCTGCACGACCTATAAAAGCAGAGCATCTGGCTTAGTCAGATCAGTTGTGTTGAGGGATTTTCTTTAGTGCGGATTGAATGGTGATTTACACAAGTGCGGTCAAGTGTTATTGTGTTATAGTTAGTGTGAAATTCTAATAGCTGACGTTATTATTGCCTGTCTACAAATTTAACTTGAATTATTGTATGAGACTAATCTTGTCGAATAACTTGTTGATTATAAATTGTTAATTGTGATAATTAAAGCTGGTAAATTAGTGATTTCATTGGTGTCTGTATTTTGTTTTCCACTGTACCATACAATGATCAGTTATACTGTCATAACAGTGGGTCAGAAGTACGACAGAACCGTTAACAGTGAAATGGTGACACTTTGTACAAGACTAGCGTAATTTATAATTAATCGTAAACAATGGATGCCAGTCAGATGGTGGAAGCTTTTCAAGTGCTTCTACTACAAACAGGAAAATTACAAGATGAGACAGCAGAACCGAGACAGAAAACCCTCCTGCTGGAAGAAGAGGAATGACAGAAAATAATAATTTTGGAATCTGAAGGATGACAAGCAGAGGAACGTAAGAGTGAAACAGATGCCATCAAAGCGTTGACATAGGAACAAAAGCAGATGCAAGAACATACTACTGTGGAGTTGGGTCTCTTACGAGGTGAGCTTAATAAACAAGTTACTAGAATATTGGAGGTACAAGAATCAGTGACATTAAAAATAGCTGAAGTAGAAAAGTCTGTCTTGAGTGTGGATGAAGCTATGGCTACAAAAATGTCTGTTGTAGAAGAATCCATGACAAATAAAATGTCTGAAGTAGAGGAGACTGTAGCAATTGTGAAAGATTCAGTCTCAATGATAAAAGACTCAATTGCAACCATAAAGGAACAAATTAAAAGTGAAGTTGAGCAGTTCATGAAGATACAACCATTTCAAAACAAATTGGTGAACAGACTGTATCTATGGTAAAGACAGAAAATAAGATAATAGAGAAAGTCACTTTTCCTGCAGTTGGAACAATTCATGTCAAGGGCCCAACCTTTGATGGAAGCAGTCACTGGGCGATGTATCTTCAGCAATTTGAAGCCGCAGGAAACGGAAATAATTGGATGGAGAAAGACAAGCCAGTTTCACTCGTTCTTGCTTTAAAAGGATCTGCAGCAGAGCTACTACAGAAAGTGCCACCTGATGGCCAGAACATCTATGACGAATTGATTAAAGCTCTAGAATTACGGTGTGGTGATAAACATTGCACGATGTGTACTATGCTCAGTTGAGAACAAGGCGACAACGTTCCGGAGAGAGTCTTCAAGAGTTTGAAGCAAGCATCGACAGACTGATTAGACTGTTCTATCCTGAAACACCAGAAGATTTTTGAATGAGGTTTGTGGTGCAGGCATTTATTGATTCAATCTGAGATTGTGAACTTCAGCAAGTTTTATGAATGGCAAGGCACCGAAATAGGTCAGAAGCTCTTGTTCACGCCCTCTAGTTTGAAGCTGCCAAGTCAGCATCCCACTACTATTAATGGGTTTATGTCATTACACTGTAGTCAGAAGATCCCAGTATCACATTGCCATTATGATGGGTGCAGACAAACAATTCAGAAGTTCAAGACCGATGATTTGAACAATGGTAAAAGGCAGAAGACCGAAGTGTTATAACTGTGGAAAACGTGGTCATTTACAGGTAAACTGTTGGGAGAAGAAAATACCGAGGAAGAGAGTGATCGCACCAATTGGAGAAGTAAAGCCCCAGAACAGCACACAGTTTCCATGTTACATAAGACAAGTGGAAACTTGATTGTTAATGGATTTGCGGAAGGGAAACCGACATCATTTACAGTTGACATGGGCGCAACAGTGTCCATTGTGTGCCCTGATGTAGTCAGCGACTGCCAGCCTCAAATTAGCTCTTGTACAATACAGACTGTGACTGGAAGACCTGTCAAAGTGTTAGAAAAGGTAGACGTACGTGTATGCCTGGGTCTTCTTGAGTTCAGCCACCAAATGCTCATTGCAGACATTATCGATGAAGTTATTCTTGGCACAGACATTGTGAGTGCCTACGGATTCATTGTGGACTTAAGAGAGAATGTCCTGAAAGTTCGCTAAGAGAAGATAAAGCTTTGCATGGCTAAAATGACAGGGTCCACCAACCATTTGATAATGCGAGTGAAATTGGCTGAAGAAGAAGTCATCAAGTGTTGTCAAGATGAACCCTTCCTATTGCAAGCGGAAATGGGAGAAGAACTAGCAGAGGAAGGACTAATATGTGTAACGACAAAAGAAGTGATTGGAAAGCCAACTATGGGTGTCAAGGAAAGGCCCTTGCTTGTTCCCGAGTTAATGGAAGCGCCCAGGGGAAAAGTTGCTGAAGATGAAGTTACGCAAGAGGTTGTTGATGAGAACCAAATATACTTGGATCAGCTAATGGCATATAGGTCATTCATTAGTGCATGATGTAACAGGAGTGATTCTGTTGAGTGGTTGAGCGGAACACTCGTATTCCTGGGAACTTGATGTTCGGATCACATGAGACTGAATTCGAAGAGCCGGCGACTTATTCTTCGCAAGTAGATCAACTACATAGATCGCCTGGCCAAGTATTACTTCAGAGATGGTTTGCCAGTTCGGGATGAACAGGCTTCAGGACGGGCAGCCTATATGCCCTCCACCCGTCCCTCCTCAGTCAACAAGGTGTATGTTAGTCAAGGCTGCGCACAAGTATGTTGCAGAGTACTCTGGAGAACACTTGAAATTCAGATTATCTAGTGTGCAGTAAGGGGGGAAAGCTATTCTGGACCTCTGCGCGACCTATAAAAGCAGAATGTCTGGCTTAGGCAGATCAGTTGTGTTGACCGATTTTCCGTAGTGCGGATCGAGTGGCGATTTACACAAGTGCATTGAAGTGTTATTGTGTTATAGTTAGTGTGAAATTCTAATAGTTGACATTATTATTGGGTGTCTACAAATTTAACTTGAATTATTGTATGAGACTAATCTTGTCGAATAACTTGTTGATTACAAATTATTAATTGTAATAATTAAAGCTGGTAAATTAGTGATTTTATTGGGATCTGTATTTTGTTTTCCACTGTACCATACAACGATCATAACAAATTATGAATTATGTTTTTAAAACTATGTTTAAATTTTCAGTTATCTTTCTCCCTGTTTAATTAGTTTCATACTGATTTAATTAGTTTTATATACTGATTTAAATAAATATTATCATAGTGTGACTTTAGTCAATTAAATGCATAAAATGAAAATCTCACTGTAATGCACCACTGACAGTTGGAAAATAAACAGTTTTTTTAATAAGCATTTTTTACATGTTATTACTAACAGCAGTGAGCTATGTTGTTTAGACATACAGTAGATGAATTCTTCTAGTATTTAATTGTAGATTTCTTGCAATTTAGTATTTTATACAATTAAATACAAAGGTAGGATGAAAAGTTTTCAGCCTGACATAGAGATAGCTCCACTATGCTCATTATTTTGATCATGTTGTGTGATTTTGTCTTGGTAGGCTTAGTTTCAATGATTTCAAGTCAATGAGTTGTTTATCATTAGTTTCACAGTCCTCTGCCATAAGCGCCTTGAGCACCATTTTAAGAATGGATAGATGAGAATGTGCTGTCATTATTTTTTTGTTTTCTTTTGTAAAGGCTTAACTGCAACCAATATAAAAAAAGGAGCTAGATTAATTGTCATGAGACTATTCTCCATCAAATACAATGGTCAAGTGTGGGGTTGCTGAATTTAAAACGGGTTGGACAAACTGATGACCCACATGTTGGACGTCAAGTGACCAGCCAAGAAAACATAGAAGAAAATCCACAAAATCGTTCAAAAACACAAATCCACAAAATTGTTCAAAAACAGTGTCAAAAGAGTGTTTCAACCAGTTGTTTGGTACTCTAAATGTGCAGTTCAACTGAATTTTTACATCGGTTCATAACCGTTGATGAGACTTATGTCCACCACAACACCCCTGAGATCAAGTAACGGTCAAAACGATGGACCATGAAAGACAAACCAACTCTAAAGAAGCCAGAGACAATTCCTTCTGCTGGTAAGATTAGCGACTATTTTTGGGACACTCATGGTGTAATCTTCATTGACTACCTTAAAAAGGGTAAAACAATTGGTGATGAGTACTATGAAAACTACTGCACATTTTAAATGATGAATCAATAAAAAAACAGCCACATTTAGCAAAAAAAAGTGCTGTTGCACCAAGACAATGCACCATCTTACACATCAGTTGTTGTGATGGCTTCAATCAAATAATTGAAGTTGCAATTGCTTCGTTGTAGACAGGAAGCCTTGAGCAACACGTTTAGCCTTCCTTGTAAACAGGTTTAGCCTTGAGCAACTTCTTCCACTTTCCAAACCTGAAAAAATGGCTCTGTGGGAAAAGATTTACTGACAAAAATCAAGCCAGCTATGCTGTAAATGGCAACTTTGAGGACCTCAACAAATTGGAGTATCAGTCTGGCATAACCACTTTACAGCATCGTTGGAAAAGTGTATAGAGCTAAATGGAGATTATGTTGAGAAATAAACAATGCAAATTAATCGAAAAAAAGAGTTATCTTATTCAGGCCAGGGACTTTTCACCCTACCCTTGTATATACATATGATTTATTTATTGTTCATATATACTCATTTTTAATTTAATTTAATTTATTTTAGGTTTTAAAAATGATGGTAGGTAATAATTTAAAAGATACACAACTGCAACAAATTGTTGACAAAACGATTTTGTTTGCTGACAAAGATGAAGATGGCAAGATAAATTTTGAAGAATTTTGTTCTGTAAGTATAGCGACAGTTGTCTTTTTAATATTACAAGAAACATAGTCAATTCTAATATTGTTCCACAAATTTACAGAAACTATAACTAAGTTTGTAAATGTAATGAAGAGGAAGTATTAAGCTTGATGTTGTTTAAGACCAAGACTTCTTTCTGTGATAAAAGATGGTAAAAGTATACGAAATTAATGAGTAAAGGGATTATCAAAATCACATTACCGCTTTTCTTACATTCTATTTTACCAAATCCTTACATTCGTAGTCACCCTCAATCAATGAATTTTTCCATGAAGGGTTTGTGAGGATCAGTCAAAAATATAAACACAAATTTTAACTTATTTGTGTCGACGTTTCGACAATGTTTATTGTCATCATCAGGTCCTGTGTATGAATACAAAAGAAATGTCAGACACAACAGAACAATTATTTGTGTGAATGTGTGTGTGTGTGTGTGTGTGTGCGCACGTGTGCATGCATATGTATGTATCATTGTATATATGAAGGAATTGAGATAGTTTGTTTACATCTTCAAATGTTTTCTTTAAGACACGAGAAAATTATAATATCACAGAACTTAATTTATACACTATTAAAATTTAAATTACTATATGTAATGAAATTTTTAATTAATTATAAAAGCAATAATCAACAATTAGATATTAGATTGGTACAGAAAATGTTTATACATATACCAGTCAACATTTATTAACTCCTAAAGGCAATGCCTTGTTGCTGTAGCCACGTCACTCTATCCCTTGCGATATTCTTCATAGGACCCACTATTCACGACACTCATTGTGCTGCGGAAGTATGCAGTTCTTGGTCTTCCTTTGGGCTTCTTCCCCACTACTTTGCCCTCAAAGATGTTAGTTAAAAAAGCACTATGTCTGATCACATGCCCTATCAACTTAATCTTCCTCACCTCTATACTCCTAAGCAGTGTTCTATTCTCATTTATTTCCTCTAAGATCTGTTCATTCGTCTTCCTATCTGTCCAACTAGTTTTTGTCATTCTCCGCCAAATCCACATCTCCATTGCCTGAAGTCTGTCACTCTCCACCTTCCCTAAGGAGCTTCCAATCAACATTGTCGACCGCCTTCTCGAGATCCACAAATACTAAATAGGTTTTCCTATTCACTTCAATTCTCCTCTCCAAGATCTGCCCCAGAGCCAAGATCGCTTCTCTGGTTCCTCTACCTGCTCTAAATCCAAACTGATCCTCCTCCAAAGTGTGATCAATCTTTCCTTCCAGTCTGTTCTTCACTATGTTCAGCAAAATCTTAGCAGCATGAGATATTAAGGCTATCGTTCTATAATTAGCACAGTCGTCTACTTTACCTTTCTTTGGTATTGTGATTGTTCTACTTGTAATGAAATCAACTGGCAATACTCCCTCTTCATAGCACCCAGTAATTATTCGAAATAGCTGGTCTTTCGTTCTCTCCCCTACATTTTTCAAAAGCTCTGCTGGTAGACTGTCAGGCCCTGTCGCTTTTTTCGTACTCTGACCTTTAAGGGCATAATCAAATTCCACCCTGCTAATTGGCGGTCCTACCATATCTCTATCTACAGCATTCTCATTTTCTAGAAACTCCTGCATGACTACCACAGCTTCCCCGTCATATAGTTCCTCTACATACTCCTTCCAACACTCGCTGACCTTATCATTTTCAAAAGTATTTTACCATTTTTATCCTTAACAACATTACTTCGAGTCTTATGCTTCAACTGTAACGATTTTATCCTTAAATATGCCTTATCACATTTTCCTCTACTGAAATCATCTTCTATTTCAAGACTTAGTTGTTTCATCCAGTTTTCTTTTTCAATGCGATAATCCTTATTTCTCAGCTTATTACGCCTCCTTATTAGATCCAACATTTCCTGTGCCATCCACGGTTTCCGTGGTTCTAACTTTCTCTTCCCTAGAACACGCTGTGCTGTTGCAATTACCAGTCAACATATAGCATAGTAAAATATAATATATTTTAATATATACTGTGTGTCGACACAAATAAGTTAAAATTTGTGTTTATATTGTAACTGTACAAACAGAAATATAAAAATAAAATATAAGAAACTAAACCTCGATTATTACCCTTTACGACATACCTTTACACAGAAGTTTCCCAAAGTCCCCAGGTCGTCACCATATTTTCTGGAGGAAATGTGGAAACCATTCACATTCCCCGAAGAAACAATTTAATAAGTAAATTATTAACAACTTAATCAAAATCCAGGGCCGTCTAGGCGAACTTATTGATACAGAGATGAGGTTATGAGCAGAATGGCGTATTAATTAACTAACACATTCTTATTACACAATCATATTTTATTTTTTTAAATATTGTTAATTTCTTTTTAAAATCATAAGACAAAAAAGTTGTAGACGCAAATCAGTACCACTTTATACTCCCTCCCCCTTCATTTCTTCTCTCTCTCTCTCTCTCTCTCTCAATATTTTTTACTGTTTTAGAATACTTATACAATAAAAACCAACTTTAAATAATTTTGATTAATTGTTTTTGTCCTTTCTCGTTACTTATATGGCACGTGGTCTCCAAGTTGTTGCACCACCTGTTGCACGACACTTTTTCGATAAAACAACTAAATGTATGTCCTGAAACTTTTATATCATTATTACTTTCGCTGATTTATTGCTGTAAACATTTGTCACTGTTTCCTCACATTTGAAACACAATTGTAGGTAGGCCTTCCGTAACTGTAATGCGTAGGCCTACCTACACTATTACCATACGACCTTACGGTTCGACTGTTCCTTGGAGACTGGCTTCGCTTCCTTAGCGTCTATTACAACTCCGTTTTAACAACACCTTTGTAACTGGTTCTAGGCGGATTTCTACTTACGTCCCGTCCTGGTCACTGAAATTTCTGTTTTAACTGAGTATCACCACCTCAGCTGGAGACTGGCAGTGTCGTCATAAACACGTGCCGTTTGTGTGATTTACTGGTTAAAAATAGAATCACTTGTTACATCTTTACCTTATTTGGGCATCGCCTAACGAACTTTACTTCTACAGTTTTAATCAGATTTGCTTCATTACAGTAAAATGTTTTAAATTGGTATATAAATTTTGTTACCCAAATTTTGTCCCGTTACAATATTTTTGACCGATCCTCACAAACCCTTCACTGAAAAATTCTATTTTACATTATATTAAAAAAAACATAGTCAGCTCCTTATTTCTCATGATACTGTAGGGGGGCAAGATCCTGGATTAATCCTCCAACTTTTTCTTAACAATCATGTATGATAAAAGTTAGGTTGTATTATTTGAAAGAACAGTAAGATATGTATTAAACTTGTAGTAATCGTACTTACATTGGCTTATGACGATAGTATTTATTTAAGAAAAACATCACTTTTATACAGAAAAACTTAATAGTAACAATAGGTAAACACTATTGTTAGGTATTTTAGGGCACATAAATTATTACGTAGTCGATATCGACTATTATGTACTGAGATTGGCTTGCCCTGCCCGCCCTATCAACTGTTTCCTGAAGCATGTGTTTTGTGTATGCTTGCCCCAATCAGGATCTAGACATCAACCAAGCAGCGTGCTAGTGATTGTCTCACCAACACATGGCCACCATACAAGCAATCTAATCTTCTAATTTTCTTCAAGCACAGGGCTACAGAATGAGTTGAGTTTGAATCTTTGTATTCTATATTTTAAAACAATTTTCCATTCGCTCGAGTCTCAGCACAGCAGAGGGGATATATTAAAATGTAAAATTTAACATTACGTGGGGTTAAAACGAAGTACAGTACATAAAATTCACATAATTATATCATAACCTAAAAATCCCTCAACTATACTAACCGTGAAATGCTGAAATGAAATTACAGTTAAAAGACTAATAGTAAAATACACATTTCCCTTTTTTCTTTTTGATAAATCCTATTTTCACAACTTAATTTATTAGCTGGCTGTCGCCTTTTTTGACTAGAGCCTCAAGCATAATATGTTACGAGTACGAATCTTATCAGATACACTCTGTTTGATTTATTGATATAAATGTATTATACAATTTTATTCTTTTCGTAGTATTTAAAAACCATTTCCTTGTACTTCTTTAGCATGTTTTGACTTGCTACTATAATCTACCCTGGATAGTTAGGAGGTAACTCCATTTCGTTCAAAAAAAATTTACTCATGATCATTGACACCAGTGAATGCTGTACTGCACCAATTAATTTTGTACAGTATGTCGAAAATTGTGTTGCAATTGTAGCATCTAATTTTATTGCAGTTGAAAATTATTTTGAATTAAAATAATGGTACACTGTGTTAAGTCAATAATATAATCTCCCACGGTTGTTTGATATGCATGTTTTATTTGTACTAAAAAGATAATGTTAACTAAAAAAAAATGAAATTTAAGAATTGTTTCTTCACTTTTGTTTGATATTTTGTGGGTGGAAGGGTGTTGTCCATTGTCCAGTATTATTTCTTTAGCCAGATGATTCACCTACAACAGGTAGTCTTCAGTGGATGTTGTAAATATTTGACCGCAAAGTTAGTAATCTTTTACATGAGGCTGCCTTCTTATATTAATATATTGCAGTTGTTTTAATCAATCTTTTAGCTGATCGCATTGCCTTTGATGTGATGGTTTTTACTATCATATAGCAGGCCATACACAGTTTGTATTGTTTCTGAGGCATCCAACATGATGTTTGTACAGGTTTCAACAGGTTTACTGTTATGTAGCAGGTCTTACACAGTTTGTACCGTTTCTGAGGCATCCAACATGACATTTTTACAGGTTTTCTGTTATATAGCAGGTCT
Organism: Magicicada septendecula; assembly: GCA_034769895.1. NCBI lineage: Eukaryota > Metazoa > Arthropoda > Insecta > Hemiptera > Cicadidae > Magicicada > Magicicada septendecula. The sequence continues at coordinate 415,570,038 of CM068368.1, forward strand.
TACACAGTTTGTACTGTTTCTGTGGCATCCAACATGGTGTTTGTACTGGCTCCTGTTATGCAGCTTTTCTTTTATTTCTAGCCTCTGTATTGTGGTATTCCATATTGACGTACCTTTCAGGCCAGCAATAGGCACCCCCAACCAGAAAATCGAGCATTACGTTTTCACGTCACGTTTGAAATTGAAATATTATCTAAACGACAAAAGATTCACGCTTATATGAGGTACCATTCGACAGATAAAGGAACAAAGATAATAAATAGCACAATATAAGTGGGCTATTGCATCATCCAGCACGGGGTGAGAAATAGAAATGTTTTGTGCCGCTCGGTGCGCACTAAAATTAGTATTTCTCCGGTTTCCGATGCGATAGAACATTGAGTGAGGTGTTGTTAAAATTATCTCATCGAGTACTATCTACATAGTGTACCATAATAGCAGTGATATTATTAAGAGGTTTGAATAATCGTAATTCAAGTTGTAAAAATCGTATGTTCGGACAAAATGTCGCGGTATATGGATGCTAAACGTGCTCAAAAGTATCGTAAACGCATACAGGAGAGTAGAGAAAATCATGGGGAATTCAAAAAACCCAAAATGACCAATGCCGAACGCCAGAGGATTTACCGACAACGCTTAAAAGACAAGGAAATAAATACTGAAGTCGAATTGAATGAGGAAGAGCGCCCGACTTCGCAAGTGTATCAGCCGATCAAATTCAGCAAAACGTGGCAGTTAGCTACAAAGCACATCCACAAAACATTCTTTAATCATGAATTTGGACACGCGTGTGATGCTTGTGACAGACTGTGGTTCCAGATGGACGTAAAGTTAGTGGCTGTTAAAGTGATGCCGTTGCAACACCATGGAGACCAGAATTAATTACCATAGTAACAAGTAAATAAACAAATGATATTTAGCGGCATCAGAACTATACCTTTATCCGTTCCTGCAGTTTTTAATGTTTTTACTATGCGATTGTATTGATATATTTTGTAATTTTGTACTTTGTAAAACTAAATATGTGTTTGTTCATTGTATTCATAACACATTAGCAACCCTAAAGCACACAGACGTATTCTATGCTCTGAAGATTTGCGGCCGTGGCTCGACACAGCCGCCTCTCGTTTTTTTTGTTTTGTGATGCAATAACATATTTTTTTTTTTTTAGCTTTCAGAACTACAGTAGACTTAAATTTTGATTTCATGTTTGTTTCAAATTTAAACATAGTTAATGAAATAACTTGAGTTAATGCACCAGGTCATATGCCCAGAAGTTTCAAACAAAGGTAAACATTAATAAATTTAAACTATGAAAGCTAAAAATTGTTAATACTTTTCTGTTTAAATTATTTCTCTCTCTCTCTCTGTCTCTCTCTCTCATGCGGCCGTACTTTGTTTACTACTGTTCACAAATGTAGAAATGTGACATATGTCAGTGCTTGGATAATATTTGTTTTCAGTTTTGGTAGGGTTTTATGGAGCAATTTTGTGTCTGGGAAGTTTTGAAGTTGGTAGTGCTACAGAAATGTAATCTAACAGTCACCCAACATATCAAATTATTATGGAACTCTTAAAAACAATTGTGTAACATTTAGAATGAAAATCCATCTTCAGGTATACATGGTGAACTTTTTGACAGTTGGTTTATAAAAAAAAACATGGACACTATTTCATGCACTGTAACAAAAAAAAAGCCTTGGTCATGTTTTGTTGTAAATATCCTTTACATCATTGTTACATCACAACAGTATGTAGTTACAGGGTTATTTCTGTTTCTTGAGATCATGTATTATTTAGTACATTCATTTTTATTAGTATTCTACTTTTTTGCAAAATACTCTTGTGATTTAACCATTTCCCTATATGTTATTTTTCAGAATATTACTACTAAAAATATAATATTTAATAAACTTTTTGAATGTAGTACAGTATAATGTTATCAAGGTTGAAAAAACGTAAATTATTTGAATAAAAGAGTGATTTGGAAATGTATAACATTTCTTTATCCAGTACTTAAGTTACATAACTTTATGTATCAATGTTTATGTAATTATGTACCACATTCTTGCAAAACACATTTTGTGTGTTCTGAATTCACAAACTTACAAAATTTGACATCCTCCCTCTTCATAGTTAAATGTAGAGGCCACTGTGATTAAAAATTTCCCAGATAGAAAATACTCTAATAGAAAAGTAAAAAATAATTAAAAAATAGCCTTTCTGTAATTTTTGTTAGAAGATCAACACAAAAAGATTAAAATCTATCAGTGTTTACTTACAAATGTACTACACACGTTGATGTTTGTTATACACATTATTTATTAAACTAACATATGTCAAATCTGTAATTGTAAAAAATATAATATTTAATAACTAGATTTTAGTTAAGTGTTTTCTGTTATATAATATTATCGTGTAACTAGTATAGTATATAATTTGGCGGTGGTTTATGGTAAAGTTGCAAAATCTCCAGAAAAGTGGCTTCTTAATATTGTACATTATATTCTCACATTTATAAAGTATACAGATTTAATAATTTTCAAAATATGTGTTTTGAGAAAAAAATACAGGCCTACAGATGTTTTTCAACTTTTTTTGCATAGTAAACTGTCATCTGCTCCGGTGCTCAGTTAAGTCACAGCGCTCCTGATGGAGTTTGCAGTCCCAAAACAAACGTACTTTTTTGACATCACTTAAGTTGGTAATCCAAATATTTTTGGATTTGTTATTACATGCAAAGAAAGCTGGTAGTGACCTTCAGCATGCACATGTACAGTATACTATATGATTTCCTCAGTTCTGTGTGTACATCTACATACAGTCAGTATGAAAGAATAGATCCTATTGTGTTTTGGATGTAATTAATCGTAAATTCCATAAAACATTTGTTTTATTAGAGTGGAAGTTTTAAAATTGCTTTTGTTTATTTTATGATAATTTGGATTAACTTCTCAACATAATTTCAAAATCTAACTTGAGCACCAGTACAAATTTACTGCACCCTTTAGTTATGATTATGAATACTTATTTCAAGATTGAATATTTAAGAATATAACTAGCAGTTAACAACATTTACCATTTAAACATTTTTAAACTTAATTCATAACTACATGTGCTTTGATATCCTTATAAAAAAATATGTTTTAATTACATAGCCTATACCAAAATACATGTTTTACATTTATAATGTTGAAAGAAATTAAAAATATAAAAAAGTGATAGCCCTCCTTCAGTCACTAAAACTTTTGACACTGCCAGTCATCACGAGTATAACTTAGTCAAATATAGATATTCAAAGCTTGTGATTTGCAGTAAAGTTGTATGGCAAATTTGTAAAGTTTTCAGACTAAAGTAATGTATTATTTAACCAAAACTATCACTACTGTATTTTTTAAGAAAACAATAGGGAGTTTAAAAGTAAATAAATACCATCACTTTTGTACCATTTAAGAAGCTAAGGGGAACCAGGCAAGCTTTGAATTGCATGTCATACAAGGAAGACAGTAAAGCAGTTTTCCTTCTGATTTTCTGATTTAACAGTCTGCTAATAAATGAATCTTTGTTATAGGTGGTTGGAAATACAGATATTCATAAAAAAATGGTTGTGGACGTGTGAAGTATGTGTCATTTGTATCATGCCAATTCTTGCGGGAGTGTTCAACTTTGCTTTCTCATTTCATCTCTTCAGTATTCTTCACCTAGGGTAACAGTCAATTTGCAATATTTCTATAACATACAGTCAGGTTAGGTTTGGATTTATAATATAATGTTAAGTATATTTATATTTTAAATATTATTTTTGTATCAGCAATTGTTATTGAATTGAGAATATATAAGTGTATACAGAGAAGTTTAAATTATTTTATTTATCACACTGATTTGCAGAGTTTTAAACATGTTTGTTGATTTTTATGTTTGTGGTATAACTTTATAAAAGTAAAGTTGTTTTAATTGTTACCATAGAAAAGACAATGATTTTGTTTTACTGTGGCGTGGTGTAGGTGTATAGTAAGTTAGTTTTAACATTTTCTGGTCACAGTAGTCAATATTTTTTCAGTTTCATGTATTTGTATTGTTTATAAAAATTGATAATAATTAATTACAACAGGTTACAAAGTACAGCTATTATTTATAGTGGTTTATTGTCAGTATTAAAGACATTTTCAATATTATCAAACATTATTGTCAGTTGTACATTGTTTGCCATATCAAAGATGGTAAAAGCAGAATAAATGTATGTTTGAATTTGTGATATTATTTGTATTACAGAAAAGTTTTACATTAAATGTAAGTGTGGACCATAAAATGTTTTCGCATACATATAAACATATCTACTGATGTGTATTTATGTATGTATAAGATTAGTATCTGAAGAGTACAGTTTTAAATATTATTTAATTATATAAATCATTGTATTTTATCACTGATCCAAGTTTAGACTATTCAACTCATGTCACTATGGTCATGCTAGGATTGATAGTTATTTAAATTTTGTACAATAAAAATATGTGTTGTAAAGCACCATTATATTTAAAGTCTGAACTCCAAATAGGCAATAATGGTAACAATTATTTCTTTTGTTATTTGAGCTTATTTTTTTGTTATTGTTGTGTAAATCAAACATTATGTTCTTATTGGTTGTTTGTTGTTGAGTGTAGCATGCCTGCGTGCCGCATGGATATTTTGATTTGTTAAGTATATTTTGTATTCATATCATAACTTATCATTTTACACACACACACACACACACACACACACACACACACACACACACACACACACACACACACACACACACACACACACACACACACACACACACACACACACACACACACACACACACACACACACAGTGATATGTAATATATATCTTTGATTGTCGTAAGGAATTGTGTTTCAATTTAGGTATATATTAATGAGGGTATATGGTTTGAAATTATAATTTTGAATTTTTGTGAATGTTATATAAGTGTTATTAAAATAGGATTGTTATAGTTGTTTGTACATTTAATAAGTAACTATATATATATATATATATATATATATATATATATATATATGTTTGTGTTGTAAATCTATAAACTTAAGTACAAATCTTGCATGTTATTTTGATTTCCTATAAATACAGTGTATTAAAAATCTGGCCCACAGTTACTGAGGATTGTGTGGAAGAGAATGACTGAATTTCAAGAACATGGATATCATTTTCTGTAATGTATTTGTTCTAGAAAGTTTGATATTGATTTAAAACTTGTACTGAATTTAATACTGCAAAATAATTAAATTACTAATAAGAGTTATTTTGGAATGCAATTTTGAGTTATTCATGTTTAAGCTGTCTTACACAGAAGTAATATGTTCATTTAATGAACATATCTGACATATTGCTCACCAGATTACAGTGGTATATACGACCAAGTATGAAACTATGTGTCTAGTGCTGTTCTTCCACTCAACTCTTCAGTTGTGTGTGGTAATGTATGTAGCTTTTTTTAAATTATGTAAAAACACTTGTCTGATATGTTATATTTAAATACATAAAATATAGCCATTTACATAGAATTTCTTGCTAATTTGTTATTATTAGGATTACCACTGAAATCAAGAATACTGTATAAAGTGTATGATTAAAAAACTTTACAGTTATGTCCTCTAATAATGGTTTCAAACTGAATTTATTGTTTACATACAAATTATATATTTATAAAAAAGAATTTGTTTACGATATTGCAGAATATAACAGTGAAAGTAGATAACAAAATGTTAGCTTGAAGTGTACTAATAGTTTTTATATTGTGTAGTAATATTGTCATTCAATCTATACTAATCGATATGCTGTAGTGAGTATCCATGAAATTATATTTATTATTAAAATGTCAGATTTTCATATATTATAAAGCACATCAAGGTTTATATTATCACAATGGACATTATTATTGTAACATGTACTTAATTAAGTCATTAACTTCCATTTGTAATTTAATGTCACTCTTTCGTATTAAGCTGATTGTTATATTTTCTCACAGAAAATCTTGTTGCTTAAAACTTTTACCACTTATAGTGTAGAAATATTGTTATTGAGAAAAAAAAAGAAAATGTGTTACTAAAATGTTTATGTATGTGTACAATGTATACGTTAAGTCTGTGTTATATATAAACATATTTTTTAGTTTTATTCAGGAAAAGTAGTAGTCCAACTAGTCGAAAATTACATTTCAACTAGCCATTGTATTTAGTAAATTTATAATTATGGAGCAACCACTAAAGTGATGATTACACATGTTTTGTGTTTAATATGTTTTAAAAGTGATTGTTTCTTTTGAAGTTGATCAGATGAAATATAAATGAAAAATTTAGTTTGGTTTGTCATCTGTCTCCTTTCCTTTATCATACTATACATGCCTCCAATCTTAAGCTCTGGCCACATAGAATCAAACAATCTATGGGCACACAACACCAAAGGATGTTCATCATGCATTTTACTACTATAATAATTAGGTATATTCTAGTTCGATAGGAGGCACTATGTAGTTACTAATAAACATAGAGTGTACTAAGAATGAGGAGAACAGTACTATTGTATAAGTACATTCTTTTCATTATTTGTTTTATGCTGAGTAGCTTTGTAGTTAGGGCTACACTAGTTTTGTAACAGTATACAATGTTTTGTTATGGTAACTGTAGTGTCTGAATGGGAATGAAAACAGTCTTCCTTAATTTACAAAGGCTTTCTTAAAGAATGGTTATTAGAGATATTTATGTGGGGCTACTAATCATCTAACAAGATTGAGACATAGCTAATTTTTAAAACAATCCACTACATCCCTCACAAATTTCATCTTTTAATATCTTTTCCATTCCATCATGAAAAATCATTGGCATCATGTACAATAAATGAGTGGCCTCCTCATCTAGACAGTTTCTTTCTTTTTTTTCAGCAGAACAGTAGACGGCCCAACAATTTAAATCAAGAAATTCAGATGCACTTGATTGTTCAGTAGGGAGAAGTCTTTGTAAGTCTTGAAGCAAAATCATATTTTAGGGAAGTTTATTCCACAGTGAGGACCTTATTTATGGGTGTGTGTACTTCAGTAAAAAAAGCCAGTGCCATAAATGAAGGCCAAAGACACATTTCTCACAGTGGCGTATATTAGCTGCCACAGGTTACTTTTGCAGTTTTTAAACCAAAGTACTTCCTCAGAAGTTTGAGGTTTGGTTGTGAATAGTGATCAATGTTTCTGCACTAAACTCTTGCCTTTATTTTCTGGTTCAAAGTAAATGTACCCATGTCTTGTTGACAGAAACAAATTGTACTTCATGCTCATAACACACCAACTGCATATGTTGTGTGCTGCAGTCATCAGTTAGTTCATATAGAAACCACTGAGCACAATATGGACATGTATATGTTTGAAAATACAGACGCTTCATTAGTATTCACCTATTTTTCTGATCATCACAAGACTGCCTATCTGTATTAACTTTCGAGTTGGTCTACATGAATGCTGTCATTGTAAATAGAGGTCTGGACAATTATTACAAATCTTAGGAAGTTTCATTCCTTTCTCGCTCCTTTTTGTTGGCACGAAAATGTACCACTCTGAGGATACATAACTCCTAGCTCGATAAATAAGAAACATAAGCAACACACCATCCTTTTGAATAAACAAAAACTGAGTTCAAAATTATCACTAATAATGAAAGCTGTCACTGCCGTCAACTACATGACAAGGCAAACAACATTTCCTTTGTAATTTTTGACTGTGCCTTGGATAATCATGAGCACTAAAATCTTAAGGATGTAATAATTATGATACTGAAGATGTAGTTTTTGGAATTAGATGTTATTTTAACCATCACAGGAACTTTAAACACAGTTACAGGCAACATAACTGTACTATTTACATTTTTACTTATTACATACTACCTGTAATACTTTTTTTTTTTTTTTTTTTTTTTTTTTAAATTTGTATGTATTGCATTACAAATGCTATTTTGTGCAATTATACTTGTAGTGTTTTTACAAAAAATTCCAGGTCAGCCATAAACATGTTTTTACAGCAAATTACAGGTATTATTATTTAAAAAAAAAATACCTGTATGAAATGTATTATGTCTGTATCATAAGTTTTTGTACTTGTATGTAAAAAATATTTGTATTTTTATTGCCATCAATCAGTACATGTGTGAAATGTTACATCATTGTAAATGCCATTTCAAGTTATCCACTGTGCACTCTTCAGATTTTGTGTTGTATGCATGAGATGTATTTATCATCTGAAATGTTCACATTTTCTTCCTTCAGCTGTAATTTCAGTGCTTATCAGAATAAAAATTTTTAAATTACAAAATATTTTCAAAAGTACTGTACCTATGTTTGCAAATAAATTTTTTTTGACAAGTAATTATTACATAGTTTTTTTGAAAACGTGTTTTAAAAACACTTATATTTAATTTATTGAGTCTTTTATTAAACATTTTTCCATTATATTGTTACGACGGTCTACTCGATCGTCGTATGGAACAGTGGAAAACAAAATACAAGACACCAGTTACATCACTAATCACCAGCTTTAATTATCACAATTACACAGTTTTAAAACGTTACGAGTTAAGAAAAAAATTATTAATACTGAAATATTGATTTTTTGTTGTATTACCTACCTTTCGTGAAACTTCCAGGGTCTCGTCTGGTGTACTCATTAGCAGAGAGAAATAGGTGAACGCAATAACCAATACATCTTGATATGTGAAATTAAACCTGTTTTATTATATCTACTTCAACATCTAAAAGGCATCAAACAATTTATTTTATGTATCACTGTAATACTCATTGTATGTGGTTGACTTTACTTACGTTATACAGGAAGCCAAATTTGTTACCCGCCATTTAACACTGATACTTATACACTAACCAAACTAACAAAATTTATTAAACTAATTAGGCCGCCCAGTCTGCTCACGCACAACTCGCATACCTTTTTCAAAACCCCATTTAATTGATTAATTTAGTTGGAACATTTTAAAATGAAATTACGATGCTGGATTACCAAACGGCGTCACTCCTTCACTGCACTGTACCGCGTGTGTTTTAAGGCCGAAATCTTTTACTGTTCCCATTTTTATTTTTCATCCTATTGACTTCACTGACTCTATCTGTTATTTTATTCACTTTAACTATTGGTGATCACTTTCTACAGAATAATTTTAGGTTTTACGTGCACAAGTTTTTTACTTCACGCCCGGCCGGGCTGAGAGTTTTATTCAACTGGGCTAGCGACACCAACAAAGTCTCCCACCATAAGTTAGGCATAGCGGAACTTACAATGCCTTATGATCGAATCTTCAGTCACTGTTCATTCAACACATGTGTTTTTCGTGTTTTGGACGCCGACTATATTTGGTGAGCACTGGTCGACGTCACAGATGTGGGACGGACTTCGTCAAGACTTCCGTCGTCTATAAAGCACATTGCTGAATCAAATTCGCCCAAGCCATTTTATTTTGCTTCTTGGCGTGGGTCTGCGCACCTGCTGGAGTGGCGCGTTTGTGCGCAGATGTCACACAGCTTTAAAATTCCAGGAAATGTATTATCGTCAACAGCACGACATTCCTTTGTATTGTTTCATCACCCAGCTACAGCGTACCATTTCTTTGTTCGCACAATGCTTTTATTCAAACACGTGGCCATACACACAGATGGAAAATGAATTTAGAATTTAATAAAATAAAACCCCATTTTTGATAAAATAAAAAATACCTTTTATTTGCCCCGTTACAGTTTGTAATTAACTCGTACAATATTTCCAGTTAGATTTGTCCACACACAATAACAAGGTCTATTAATAGAGTTTCATTCAATTATTAACACAATACTACTTCACTTTGACAACACTCAATCCACACTAGCGAAAATCGCTCACGTAACTGAACTGACAATCCGGCTGCTATGGCTTTATATAGGCCCTGCAGAGGTGCAGTACAGCTTTGCCTCCATACTGCATGCCAGCGGTTTAATGCGTATCTCAAGTGTTCCGGGAACTCACTAGAACCACCTACATGAATGACGCAACACAAGCCACACTGGATGGGGGGAGTGGAGAATGTTATGGATTGTTCGGTATGCTTCTCATAACAGTATTATTAAGGTATACAAAATGTTCTATACAATAGAGTCTTTATAGTGTGACACTCAGCAGTCCGTCATGTCCAGTAATTCCAACACTTGGCAGGTCGTTGGCAAGGCAGTACATGAAATTGTTTGTTATTACTTGTTGATGTGACTGCAACTAGTGGCTGGTGGTGCGTTGTACTAGCCATGCAACCGTCACACTAAAACACAAAAAGCCGCATGGTACGCCTTGGTCCTTAATGGACTGTTGAGAAGAGGTTTATTTATTTATTTACTTGTTGATGTGTGTGACAGAGAGACACTTGTACACTGTTATTTGCTAGTTGCGTATTGTACATGCAGTCAGTCAAAGCAGTCACAATTGTGACTGATACAATAAAACTAATCTGTGGACCAAGAGCATTTTTTTGCTATATAGTACTCAAACGTGCTAATTTTGTGTTTGAATCAGTTAAAACTTATAACTTTAACTTTGGTTGAAGAGGTAGAAATAATTAACAAACTTGAAAAAGATGAAAACCTCTATATGTTATGCTGTTGGACATCCCATGATGTCTGATATCAGAAAAAATTGGAACAAAATCAAGGGATTTGATAAGTTTTTGGGGGACAGGACCAGTGTGTGATATATTGGGTGTTACAATGGGCTGACATCCAGTAAATCATACATTATTTAACATTGCTGCTGCTATTGCTGGAATCAATTCATAGGTCTCCAATTCAGTCATATGTAAAATAAACAGTAGTAGTTTATAAGTTAATCACTAGAAACCATTATTTTTGGAAGTGGCATGATGTACTGGTAGTATTGATATAGTGATGTTTCTAGGTTAGGTTTGTGTTTGTAAGTTAATGTTGTTTCTAGCAGAATATGTTTTATATATACAGATTAACCAACATATCATTATGCTTATCTAGTATACTTTTGTAATGTTTTATCTCAAAAAAATAATTGTGAATTTTAATGTACATACACAACAAAATTGGGTAAATTTCAAGGTTATTATTTGTATTTTGTACACATTTTTGTTATATTTTATAGTTCTTATTTTATACAGTAATAATGACAAACTGTCATTTTGCTTTTTTAATAAAAGATTATTTTGATTTTAGTCTAGTTCTACTGACATGTACAGACACCTAATTGCTCAAGAAGTAGGTTATGTTAGTGTGGGACTTAGAACATGAATACATGTTATTATGTTTTCTTGTGTTAAAAATGTAGGGTTTTCTCATATATGTAGTACAACATGTGAGTGTATTGCGTGTATAATTTTGGAGAGCCAGATTTTTTTTGTAATTTAAGGAACAATTTATTTGCAATTTTTCAGCCAACACTGAATTATCAGTTAAATTATTTATTGACAGTTCTGTTACAATCCTGAAATGCACACACACACACTGAAACACAAGGAATTTGCTAGAAAAATATGTAACTGTCCAGATGGTGGGAGAGGGCCGAGGGTGGGGAAGGGACATTGAATTATAGCTTGTTGTGTATGAGCGGGGTGGGGTGGGGTGGGGGTGAAGGGTTTGTTTTCAGGTTATTTGTTTCATTTCCGATCTGACGATGAGCTGTGAAGCTTGAAAGCGCTAATCGGAATAATTTTTATACAGTGGTGTGCAACTGAAATTCTGCTTGTGATTTTAACCACTAACACAACTTTCTTCATTAAAATTAAGAATCAATCAAGATGAACAAAATAATAATAATATAAGAAAACTCTTATTAGGTGTTCTTATTTAAATGTTATTGCCCCGCGTTGTATGCGTTAATTTATAAGAAAACGCGATTCGGGGTTATCTTAAATATTTATAAAATTATTATTATGTTTATCCGTTTATAGTAATTATATTATAATAATAGTTAAATTCCGTTTAAAGCCACACGGGTTGTCTACTCTATTTGTAATAAAATGAAAACGTGTGTGTTTACAATTAACTTGAAGCAAAATAAAAGAGTGGTTGTTGTTTAAATTTAAATTCGTGGTTAAAATATTAAAAGTCTCATTAAAACAAAATTCATCTATGGGTGAAGTGTTCTTTTGAGATAACTCAATGTTGAGGATGGTTATTTCTACTTGAAGGTGACCAATGTAGTAAAGTATTTTACCATACAACATTCAAGTTACTCACAGTGTTTACAATGGTTTAATTACACTTGTTTTTTAAAGAATTCCCTTGTATTAAATAAAAAATAATGAAGTTGATTATATTTAAATGCTAGATTAACTTAAGTTAAAACATGAAGTATAGCAGTTGATTGCTTGATAATAGTTCTCGTCTGGTTGAAGCTGGTAGTAGAAACTTCTTCGGATTACAGGTAGTCTGAGTAAGTCAAGTCCCGTAAAGTCTGGACAATATTATAAACAAACATATACTTTTACGTACCTGATTGCGTTTACTTGAAGTTCACTAAACTGTCAACTCAGCTTACAATCATCAACTCCCTTTGGTTGCAAGGTTATGTTACCTTGTTTATTAAATTAGTGGGCGCCACACGGATTTATTCAGGGAAAATCCCGTGTAAAACCCATACATAAAAATTACTAGATGAAAAGAAAATTTAAAATAGTTGAGTACCACTTTTTGGCAATGCTGTTCCAATATGTTAAACACAACAGAAGGTTGTTTAAGTTTATTATAAGAAAATATTTAATTATTCAAAAAAATAAATCAAATCAGGTGATGCTGTTAATAATGGGTTTATTTGCACCCTTATAGTGAATTCAAAACATACACATAATGTAAACATACAAAGTTGTACAATTAAAAGTTAGTTATTATATGCCTCATACGGCTTGCTCAGAACATGAATTATAAATCTGGTTAAGTCCAGATACTATTTATTCTTAATATGAAAATTATTACAATTATTAATATTATTATTACTATTGTTATTATTATTATCTCAGTTGTGAATTCTTTGAGACACGAAAGAAAACAATTATGCCTACACAGTATCCAATAATACAATTGATCAACTAAGTTTAAGTTACTTTTACCAAGTAATTAAAAAAACGATCTATTGAAAGATCGTGCGTTTCATCAACGCTTGCTTTTTTAATGACAATATTTATCAATTGAGAGCCCTTACAACTAACATATAGCTTACTTACTAATAACAAATTTGAATAATAAATCGAAACGTGGTGTAATCTTAAATACTGTTTTTGTGTTTTGCGTCAGTACAGGTTATGGTAGCAAAAATACAAGTTATTGCACTCAGATCAAGATTAATAATAATTGCACTTTTACCTTCAGAGTTTTAATTATTTAATTAAAACCTTTTATCACTTAAGTAATCGGATTATAATGATTACTTGGTTTCGGCACTAATTCGCACAAGAACAGAATAATGCGATCCTCTTCTGATTAAAATGGATCGTGAATAATGACAATAAATTATTTTCTGTTCGTCATTCCCGCACAAAATTAAAATAAACTGCACTTAAACACTGTTGTTGGTTGTGGATGAACTTGAAGTAAAATTTCTTGTTGTTAAACTATTGGTTCCGAAGTACAATGTAACTGACGCTAAGTGTTATTAAAAAAAACGCAGCGGTGACAGGCGTACGTCTGTTCTGCTTGCTAGTTAGTAAAGGTCTCCGTCAAAATTCGCTGGTTTGTCTTTATATACCCCTCTCTTGGATCGGCTTTAGGTAAAAATGTTGATTACTAACTAATTTTCTGATTGGCTTTCGCCGGTGAGTCGGCGTGACGTGTCACTTTTTGACAGTTGATAACGGCTTTTCCTAACCGTCGAATGTTGCGGTAGCAGCTAGTTGTCGTTTTTGTTATTATTCTTAAACAGTTTCCCGATGTACATTTTTAGAATGATGCTAACACCTCTCCCGCACTAAATACAGTTGCGATTGGGTTAATATTACTATCAAATTAAAGATTGTTCTTTTTCCTTCAATTTGATACCACTCATTCTCGAATTACTTTCACTCTAACCGACATTGTTATAAAACCAACGTTCGGGTACATTATTCTTACTGTCGTCTGCTCTTTATGAGTCGCCGATTTTACACTTTTGGTTAACCTTGCTCGTATCCACATAACATTTTATTAATCAAATGTTTATGCGCGAACACCATTAATACTGTACTGACGTTTTTTGCTGAACTTTACTTGTACACCTTAATTCTATACATTGTAATAAATGATCCTACTGACTATGACATTTCGTTTCCCGTTAGTTTGTTTTAAGCTACTATTTACAATTAAAATTATGGCTAAACCTATCGTTTTAATAACATTTTTCGTTATGTCAATGCATAACCATAGTTCTTGTGCATTTTAGTTTGCACTGGTGATAATCATCGATAGTCATTTTATTGACTAATGTTTGGTCTAAGTTTGCTAAGGTGTATCGCCTACACTGAAATTTGGCCTTAATAATGCCTATTGGTTCTCAATTCGGTAAATTATGGAGACATCTTATTTGTATAAGATTCTCTTATATAAATAGCTCTCTTTTCTAACAGGTATATTTGATGCGGAAATACATCTTAGTTCCTACAATATAGCCATTGTTAACATTGGTTTTGGCATTCATTATCTACTGTTCATTGTCACATCTATTATCAGCAAAATGCTGATTTTGCTTTCACAGTATTTAACTGCTCATTAGTTTATTTTTTGTTTATAAATGACATTCGGTTTACATCAACCATTTACTGAATTGACAGTTGAATTTAAATTTATTCTGTCCATTAGTTCGTTTCAGTCTCAGTCTAGTTGTAGTGTCAAACAGCTATTGGGTTACTGTTTCACATGGCACTTCTGCTTTATTCTTCCCTCTTGGTTTTTTCTTTCTTGTTTATTTTGACTATTCTATACCTATTTACATGGTTATTCCGTTTTTATGAAATCTGATAACATACACTTAGGTTAGGTGACATCTTGTGATGTTACATATACACCCTCTTTAAAATTGATCATTTGAGAAATTTATATTTTGTAAAATTATCAATTCATGTCAGTTTCTTAGTATACTTCAATAAAAAAATGTTCTCTTGTATTCTTTGATTTTTTAAACATATTATTGGTGTATTACTCTAGGTTGGCTTTTTATACAATGGTACAATTCTTAATTTACTAGTAATTTCAAGCTACTTACTCTCTAAATCATTTAACTATAATTGATCTTGTTTCTCAAGTTAACTATTCCCTGTTTTATTTACATTCTACTTTCTCATTACATATCTTTGCATTCGTGATCATTTTGATGGTTATTATAATTTATACCTCACAGATTCTTTCATAATATTCCTTGATATAATAAAACAATATAATTCCCTAACTGTAGTAGAGGTTTTGGTATCAGGGTGGCTCACTATGGCTAACATCCTCTGCCGTTCCTCCCTACACATTCTCAGATTCAGAGGCATTACTCTTCTCTGTCTGAGTAAAAATAAACATTGCACCTGGCAATAGTTGCACTATCACAACTCAAAAAAATATCACATATCATTCATATTCAATAATATAATATATTCACTATAATATACAAGGTATCAGAGGTTTTCATTTAGATCACATTTCTATCTTTATACTTGCTAACATACTTTCTTTCTTACAGGTAATTACTTCTTTTAGACTTGATGTTTTTTAGCTATGCTTTTATCAGCTATATAGTTACTTATGTACTAGTTAACAATTTGTTGTGGTTCATTTAAATATTCTTAAGATTATACACTTGTTTTGATGCTTATAGTACTTATGCATTTGGTTTGTTCTGTCTAGAGTTTACAATATATTTCTGTTTTCACCATGGTTCATTAAATCTTTCTTAACGAGTTATATTCATCCTGAATTATCAGGCTTACATTGTTTGTATACTAAATGGTTTTTTCTTTTTTTTTCTGATGTTCTCTGACATATTCTGGTGATGTATAATAGTTGATAATTGACAAACATTTTTCTTTCCTTTCATTTCATTATAACAATAGTTATTCTTACAATTAACACTCTTTGTTATTTTTCTTCTCTACTCCTTCAAGTGATGGTGGTTTTCACTTATTCTGGATGATTTTATACACTATATACTATGCTGTAATTACAATTTCATTTGACAATATACTAATATCTATTTCATAGACATTCTTGGGGTTT
Source organism: Magicicada septendecula (assembly GCA_034769895.1). Lineage (NCBI taxonomy): Eukaryota > Metazoa > Arthropoda > Insecta > Hemiptera > Cicadidae > Magicicada > Magicicada septendecula. The sequence goes on from CM068368.1 coordinate 415,586,299, forward strand.
TCATGGTTTGTTTCACAAATATTATTTTTTCTTTCCTTACATTCCATAATAATGTCCTTCTTTTTATTTTACACACTTTGTTATACTGCCTCTCTACTCCTTCAAAGGTTAGTTGGGTGAACCTTTATTCTGGATGATATAATTTATCATTTTAGCTTTATGAGAGGTATACAATAATCATTTTATAAACATTAGGTCATATAGAATATTCATCTGGATACATATTATTCTCTAGGTATAGTACAGTAATTGTATTTTCTTATTAAATCATTTGATTGACCTTATCTAATATTCTATCCCCTGGGGTAATAGGTCTGGTAAATTTTCATCATTAACAAATGGTTTGGCTTACATCTTAAATCTACACACTTTTGTAACTTGATAAGGCAGATTGACTAGTTATAGCTAATTAGTTACCTTCAACATATTGTAGTTTAACAACAAATGAGTTTGTTTATAGTAGTGGTTTTTTTCCAATATATATATTTTACCTTTTATACCATAAACGTTTGGGTGAGGAATGTTGCTTCCTATTACATATTATCCCTCCTTAATATTAATCATTTCTTACTCGTCGATATTCATGGGGTTATTTGTGCTCTTCCACTCTATTGGGTCTATAATTGGGGATGATTACGTTATACAGGTGCCCTATCTCATAGCAGATTTTTAGTATTACATCTTTGGTACATTTGGTATTTTGTAACCACTTATCCTCCTTAATTTCCTTCAACTATAGTACTTCTTTAACGAAGTTTGATTGTATGTTCCTCTAACTTTTTTATTTACTGGGTCAGTGATTTCATAGGTATTATTTTCATTGTCCTTGGTAATCACATAGGGACCTACATATAATAATAATAATTTCTTTGTTATGCCCTCCATTGTGCTGGGCAGTTCTCTATTTCTTAATAGTATTTGTTCTCCTACTATATATTTAATTATTCGGGCTGGTGTTTGCCGTTTATACTTTCTCCTACGTTGTTCCAACTTTTCTATGATTTTATTATGGTATTGAACTTTATCAAATCGATATTCGGGACTTGGTGGGAATTTAATAAGGTCACTGATCTCTCTGGGTGGGGGGCTTTTCAAACACGGCATTGTATGGGGTTGTATCAATTGATTGGTGATATGCTAGATTGATAAAATCCTCTGTAGCTGAGACCTACTCACTCCACTGTCTTTGTTGAGTTGCACAATAAGTTCTAAGTATTCGTCCCACTTCTCTTAATACTCTTTCCGAAGGGTTACTACTGGGATGGTACACTGCAGTTTTGTATGTTTTTATTCCATATTCCAACAGTGTGTCCTTCCACCTTCGTCCTTTAAATTGTGTACCGTGGTCGGTGATCAGGGTTTTCGGACAACCTACCTCGGGTAAATAATTATGTATTATTAATTTGATTATCTTTTGGGTAGTTGCTCGATTCATAGGGTATAGTTTTATATACTTAGTGTAATGGTCTAAGATAATCAATAAGTACTTATACTGGTGGCGGCCTCCGCTCCTAGGAAATGGGCCGCAGATGTCTACAAAAACTTTTTCTAGTTTCCCTGAAGATGTTATGGGTATCATCTGTCCCTCCTTCCTTTCATTTGTGCATTTTACCATCTGACAAACTTGACAGGTTCTGATGTACTGCCTCACTCTTCTGTTCATATCTTTTATATATAAATGTTCTTCTAATGCTTTGATTACCTTGACAGCACCCATGTGCCCATAGCGGATATGGTAATCTATGATTATTTCCTTCTCCAATGTTTTAGGTACACATAATTTCCAACCGTGATCGTGATACGTAGTTTTAATGAACAGTATATCATCAATTACACAGTAATACGGAGTTATTTTTTCATCTTTATTATCCAACCTCTGGAATAGTTGTGCCAGTTTATCGTCTTGTCGTTGATGTGACTTTATTTCTTTGATAATGCTTTCCAATTCCGTCCGGCTTCTTAATAAGCTATACACTTTAGCTAGTGTCTCCTTTTCGCCTTCATAAGTCTGATTTGTAAGGTTTACCCGTGATAGTACGTCGGCGGTGATATTCTTTCTGCCAGGAACATATTCCCAATTAATGTTATATTCTTGTAGGACCAAGGTCCACCTTGCTAACCGTCCATGACTCAACTTGCAGCTCTTCAAAAAGGATATTGACTTGTGATCGGTTCTAACAGTGACCGTGTATCCTAATATGTATGTGCGGAATTTATTACACGCGAACACTACACTCAGGAGTTCTTTTTCAGTGACATTGTAGTTTCTTTCACATTTGTTTAAGGTACGGCTTGCGAAGCTTATTACCAGGTGGTTTCCTTCGTCGTCTTCTTGGTATAATGTGGAGCCTAAACTGATGTCACTGGCATCACAATTCAAATAAAAAGGTTTATCAAAATCTGGATGGTTTAAGATTACTGTCTCTAGAAACTTTGTTTTGATCCTTTGAAATATACCTTCCTGTGCTGGACCCCATGTCCATCTATCCTTCGAGGACAATTGCGGAGACAATTTGGTAGTTAGTTCCGAATAATTACTTTGAAATTTTCGATAGTAATTGCACAATCCTAAAAAAGATTGTAATTGTTTTTTGTTCTTGGGGGTGGGGAACCTTTGAATAGCGTCGATTTTTTCTGTCGAAGGAGTTATCCCTAATTCGGTGAGCTGAAAACCTAAAAACTGTACTTCTCTTGCAATAAGTTGGGATTTCTCCAATTTTAGGGTAATATGATTCTCTGATAATTTGTTCAATACGTGTTCTACTCTCTGACAATGTTCTTCCCAATTGGTGGACGTTATGAGCAAGTCGTCCACATAGACGGTCGTGAATTTCAGTGCTTCCTGTCTTAACACCTGATCCATACATTGTATAAAAATGGCGACTGAATTTATTAGCCCGAATGGCAACCTCTTAAAATGATAGTTACGTCCCTCAAATATAAAAGCGACATATTTTCGACTGTTGGGATGCAGCTCGACCTGCCAGTACCCGCAGACCGTATCCCACGAGCTTATGTATTGTACACCATGGAACTTCTTTAGAATTTCTTCAGTTTCGCCTGGAGATGTTCGGTTATTGACTAGGTGTTTGTTTATTTCTCGCGCGTCTAAACAAAGTCTTACCTTACCGTTCTTTTTCTTAATAGCCACTATAGGGCTGGTATAAGGGGACTGGCTGGGTTCTATTATGTCATCCTCTATTAACTGATTGATTTCGGACCGAACAGCCTCCTTAAGGGAATATGCAATGGGGTAAGATTTGCGATTAAAATTTACTGGTTCCTTAAAATGCAATACACATTGATAATTTTTAACTTTTCCTGGTAGGTCTGAGAATACGTGTCTATATTTATTATATATTGTTATTAATTTATTTAGTTGGCCTGAACTTGGTGATTTATTTCTATCAGTCAATTGGAATTGTCTTATTTCTCTGATTTTCTCTGCCCATAGATCATCGTTATTATCACTGTATTCCCGCTCGTGCCTAAATACTTGGTGTCTAGGGTTGGTCGTTCGCAGTATATGGAATATCGTTCTTTCATGGGGAACTTCTCGGTTTCCTACAATGTCTGCAATCCAATCCGCGTCAGTTGTTTTCAGAGTTAATTTATCTGAATTTAAATTGATTATGGCGGAGTGTTTACGTAGAAGGTCGCAGCCGATCAAGCTACGGAATGGTAGACCTGTTGCTACTAGAAAAATCATTGGAATGGTTACACCTTGGCTGGTTACTTCCAACCTAACTTGCTTTTTTACTGATTTGTTTTGTCGTCCTGTAGCCCCTATCAGGATGATGTTCGTAACAGGTAACGTAGGTATGCTGACTCTGCTCTCCTCCTGAATACGATTGAGCTCGGTGCTATCCATTAGTGCTACGTTGGCCCCAGTGTTGACCATCAACCTGACAGTTACATCGTTAATGGTGGCTGTCACGTATACTATATCGTGGGTGTGCTGCTGGTGATCTGTTACTACTTCCTCTAGCAATTCCTGTCGTATATTCTTCAAGTAATGGTTAAATAAGATAGTGATTTTATTCGTATTTTTTCCGTAATCAAACCCAATAGAGTGGTTCAGCAAAGGGCTTATGTTACCATAATTTTTCACTGCCGCGAGGAGTTTAAAGAGCTTGTACTCTCCTCGTTGCGTCGGTCTGGGTCATTCCTACTGCTCCCATCATCTATCATGGTACGTCCTCCTTGCTGGACGGGTTCCTGGTCTGCAACAAAATGTACATGCGGTCGATAGTCACTATTGCGGTCGTCACCCTCAATACTACTACTCCTCCATCGTCCTCCTCTCATGCTTCCTCTTTCTCCACTGTAGCTGTCTCTATGTGGGTATCGTCGCCTTCTATCGGGGTCGTAATTAGCTTGTACGTAATTTGCTCGTCGATGTTGCGACGGTTGGTTATTCCCGCCTTGGTTTGGTGGTCGATTAGTGTTGTTATTAAAATTGGGTCGCCGGTTATTGTTAATATTATTATTGTTATTCGGGTTATTTGGCCTATTATTATTGTTGTTGTTATTAGCGTTATTATAATTTTGGTTTATCGGACCGTTGTTATTATTAAAACTATTTCGAGAATTTCGAGGGTAGTTATTATTATTATTATTCGTATTGCCGCCTGTGGTATTAAACTGGTCATTTCGTCGACGACTCCTCCGGTAATACCCCTCGTGCTCCTGATCTTCGAGCAGCGCTGACATAGCTGCTATTGTCTTAATCTGTCCCCACTGACGTGCTTTTGCGACACCCTCTTCAAAGTGATAAGACAATTTTGTGACAAGACATTCCTCCGGTATCTTTGTTTCTAGGTTTCTTGCAAGACATACTTGACCTAAGAAATATGAAGTCATGGTCCCTCCTCGGTTCGCATCATATCTTCCGTGGCATATATGGTCTCGTACGATATTTTGCGTCGCCTCGGACCAGTATTTTGCGCGGAATTGAGTTTTAAATTCATCATAGCTGTGAACCTCGTGGCGTGTTGCGGTCCACCAATTGTCGTAGATTTCTTTAAAGTATTCATCGATTCAACTTTTTATGTTATTCCATCTAGTTTCTCTAATCCGCGCCAAGTGTTCCTCCACACGTGCTAAAAATTCAATGGGATTACGTCGATAATTTCTAAAATTGATAGCGTCGCGGTTATCATTCGGTAGTAAGTATTGACCTGGTATCGGACGGTTGCGGATAATCTCAATCTCCTCCCGCATTTGTACTATTTCCTGCTGTTTAAGTTCTTCAATCCTCTCTCGATTTGCGACCGTTATATTCCTCACTGCATCCACGGAGGTACTCATTTCTTCGCAGCGCTCACCTATGTCTAACCTTACTCGTTTAATTTCATCTTGGTTTGTCCTTTTTAAAGACTCTATCCTTGCTTCGGTCACCTCCTCCATGGTATTAAATCTCCCGTCGACCTCTTCTCTGGTTCGCTGCAAGTCCTGGTCGTGTTGTTCACACCTTTTATTTACTTCGACGATTTCCTCCCTTACAACGGCAATCTCCACGTCGATTCTGGTGTTTATTTTATCGCTGCCTTCTTCCATCCTCCTGCTAATTTCGATCAAGGTATTGTTCAATTCTTCCCTAATGGCTTGACGGTTATCGTCGATTTTACCGTTCAGCGCGTCCATAGACTTATGAATATCGTCAATTCTTTTATTTAGGCCCTCTTTCAGCGATTCCACATTTTTACTAAGTGATTCCAGATTTCTATTTAAGTCCCGATGGTCCTCCCTTATTGACTCTATATTTCTATTCACTAACTCAATATTTATTTGGTTCTCCTCCCTGGATTTCCTACCATCTTGTAATGCTTCCATATTTTTCTGGCTGTCTTCCTTCAATGCTTCCAGATTTATGTTCATCGAGTCATTCAGTTTTTTATGAGATTTCTTACCGTCTTCCTTTAATTCCATCATTATCTTCATCATCGCTTCCCATCTCATCTCTTCGGATGGTCTGTTTGGTTGTGGGAGTTCTTCAGGCCGTCTGGGTTGGTTGTCTACTGTCACTCCTATCTCTGGTTCTACGTGAGGTATTTCGTTGGCACTAGTTTCGATATTGTTGTTTGTAATAACTCCCATCTCGTCTGTGGGTTGCTCTGCGCATGTATCTACATCCCGTTGCATCTCTCCTACCCTACTGTCCTTATATCTTGTATCGTACTGATGGGTGTGCGGCATGTTAATTTTTTCGTGTCTACCGGGCTAATATAAAATATAAAAAATATATTTATTTAATATTTTTTAAGCCACACTAGTTGGTGCGCCAATTTATAAGAAAACTCTTATTAGGTGTTCTTATTTAAATGTTATTGCCCCGCGTTGTATGCGTTAATTTATAAGAAAACACGATTCGGGGTTATCTTAAATATTTATAAAATTATTATTATGTTTATCCGTTTATAGTAATTATATTATAATAATAGTTAAATTCCGTTTAAAGCCACACGGGTTGTCTACTCTATTTGTAATAAAATGAAAACGTGTGTGTTTACAATTAACTTGAAGCAAAATAAAAGAGTGGTTGTTGTTTAAATTTAAATTCGTGGTTAAAATATTAAAAGTCTCATTAAAACAAAATTCATCTATGGGTGAAGTGTTCTTTTGAGATAACTCAATGTTGAGGATGGTTATTTCTACTTGAAGGTGACCAATGTAGTAAAGTATTTTACCATACAACATTCAAGTTACTCACAGTGTTTACAATGGTTTAATTACACTTGTTTTTTAAAGAATTCCCTTGTATTAAATAAAAAATAATGAAGTTGATTATATTTAAATGCTAGATTAACTTAGTTAAAACATGAAGTATAGCAGTTGATTGCTTGATAATAGTTCTCGTCTGGTTGAAGCTGGTAGTAGAAACTTCTTCGGATTACAGGTAGTCTGAGTAAGTCAAGTCCCGTAAAGTCTGGACAATATTATAAACAAACATATACTTTTACGTACCTGATTGCGTTTACTTGAAGTTCACTAAACTGTCAACTCAGCTTACAATCATCAACTCCCTTTGGTTGCAAGGTTATGTTACCTTGTTTATTAAATTAGTGGGCGCCACACGGATTTATTCAGGGAAAATCCCGTGTAAAACCCATACATAAAAATTACTAGATGAAAAGAAAATTTAAAATAGTTGAGTACCACTTTTTGGCAATGCTGTTCCAATATGTTAAACACAACAGAAGGTTGTTTAAGTTTATTATAAGAAAATATTTAATTATTCAAAAAAATAAATCAAATCAGGTGATGCTGTTAATAATGGGTTTATTTGCACCCTTATAGTGAATTCAAAACATACACATAATGTAAACATACAAAGTTGTACAATTAAAAGTTAGTTATTATATGCCTCATACGGCTTGCTCAGAACATGAATTATAAATCTGGTTAAGTCCAGATACTATTTATTCTTAATATGAAAATTATTACAATTATTAATATTATTATTACTATTGTTATTATTATTATCTCAGTTGTGAATTCTTTGAGACACGAAAGAAAACAATTATGCCTACACAGTATCCAATAATACAATTGATCAACTAAGTTTAAGTTACTTTTACCAAGTAATTAAAAAAACGATCTATTGAAAGATCGTGCGTTTCATCAACGCTTGCTTTTTTAATGACAATATTTATCAATTGAGAGCCCTTACAACTAACATATAGCTTACTTACTAATAACAAATTTGAATAATAAATCGAAACGTGGTGTAATCTTAAATACTGTTTTTGTGTTTTGCGTCAGTACAGGTTATGGTAGCAAAAATACAAGTTATTGCACTCAGATCAAGATTAATAATAATTGCACTTTTACCTTCAGAGTTTTAATTATTTAATTAAAACCTTTTATCACTTAAGTAATCGGATTATAATGATTACTTGGTTTCGGCACTAATTCGCACAAGAACAGAATAATGCGATCCTCTTCTGATTAAAATGGATCGTGAATAATGACAATAAATTATTTTCTGTTCGTCATTCCCGCACAAAATTAAAATAAACTGCACTTAAACACTGTTGTTGGTTGTGGATGAACTTGAAGTAAAATTTCTTGTTGTTAAACTATTGGTTCCGAAGTACAATGTAACTGACGCTAAGTGTTATTAAAAAAAACGCAGCGGTGACAGGCGTACGTCTGTTCTGCTTGCTAGTTAGTAAAGGTCTCCGTCAAAATTCGCTGGTTTGTCTTTATATACCCCTCTCTTGGATCGGCTTTAGGTAAAAATGTTGATTACTAACTAATTTTCTGATTGGCTTTCGCCGGTGAGTCGGCGTGACGTGTCACTTTTTGACAGTTGATAACGGCTTTTCCTAACCGTCGAATGTTGCGGTAGCAGCTAGTTGTCGTTTTTGTTATTATTCTTAAACAGTTTCCCGATGTACATTTTTAGAATGATGCTAACACCTCTCCCGCACTAAATACAGTTGCGATTGGGTTAATATTACTATCAAATTAAAGATTGTTCTTTTTCCTTCAATTTGATACCACTCATTCTCGAATTACTTTCACTCTAACCGACATTGTTATAAAACCAACGTTCGGGTACATTATTCTTACTGTCGTCTGCTCTTTATGAGTCGCCGATTTTACACTTTTGGTTAACCTTGCTCGTATCCACATAACATTTTATTAATCAAATGTTTATGCGCGAACACCATTAATACTGTACTGACGTTTTTTGCTGAACTTTACTTGTACACCTTAATTCTATACATTGTAATAAATGATCCTACTGACTATGACATTTCGTTTCCCGTTAGTTTGTTTTAAGCTACTATTTACAATTAAAATTATGGCTAAACCTATCGTTTTAATAACATTTTTCGTTATGTCAATGCATAACCATAGTTCTTGTGCATTTTAGTTTGCACTGGTGATAATCATCGATAGTCATTTTATTGACTAATGTTTGGTCTAAGTTTGCTAAGGTGTATCGCCTACACTGAAATTTGGCCTTAATAATGCCTATTGGTTCTCAATTCGGTAAATTATGGAGACATCTTATTTGTATAAGATTCTCTTATATAAATAGCTCTCTTTTCTAACAGGTATATTTGATGCGGAAATACATCTTAGTTCCTACAATATAGCCATTGTTAACATTGGTTTTGGCATTCATTATCTACTGTTCATTGTCACATCTATTATCAGCAAAATGCTGATTTTGCTTTCACAGTATTTAACTGCTCATTAGTTTATTTTTTGTTTATAAATGACATTCGGTTTACATCAACCATTTACTGAATTGACAGTTGAATTTAAATTTATTCTGTCCATTAGTTCGTTTCAGTCTCAGTCTAGTTGTAGTGTCAAACAGCTATTGGGTTACTGTTTCACATGGCACTTCTGCTTTATTCTTCCCTCTTGGTTTCTTCTTTCTTGTTTATTTTGACTATTCTATACCTATTTACATGGTTATTCCGTTTTTATGAAATCTGATAACATACACTTAGGTTAGGTGACATCTTGTGATGTTACAATAATAACGACAATAAAAAATGGGCCACATTCACATATATAAATAATAAAATGACAAAGCTAACAAAACTGTTTAAGAACACAGACATTAAAATAGCATACAAAACTAACAAAAATAATCTACAAAAACTAAATAACCCACACAACAAAGCTAATACAACAACCAATGGTATTACAAAATTGAATGCCAAGATTGCAATAAATGTTACATAGGACAACTGAAAAAACGTTATTTTGAACACCTAAACGCATACAAAAAACCAGAAATATACAAATCTAATTTGGGCCACACATGCAATAAACACTGGACATGAATTCCCAAACATAACCAACATGACACTAATAAAACACACATACCACACAAAGGCACCATAATGAACATTTGGGAAAATTTACAAATATACAAACATAAAACACAAAACAAACTAATACCTGAACAAATACAAATCAATACAAAACATGACACAATTTTCAAAGCACTCAGCATCGAAAATACACAAAATACTAATACATACACCACAATCACACACAATAAAACCAATTTAAAGTGCCAGAAGCCAACAGGAGGCCACCATAACGGCCAACCAACACACATGTACTTCACCAGACACAAAATTTGGAAGGCTGAGGATGGGTACAAAATAGTACCCGAAACATGTTCCTAATAAGGAAAGAAATATCTTGAGGTAAATTCATTACAAAAATTAAATATAATACACACACACACACAAACAGTAAACTCTCGATTTAATGGACCTCGATTTAACGGACTTCAGATTTAACGGACATAATTTGACAGACAAAAAGATTCAAAAAATGAATCATTTTGAGACGAAAAAAATCACGATTAAGTTTTTGAAGTCCATGGTTATGATTTAAATTTGGCGGTAGTTCGTAACCATATGCAACAGATGCGCATTTTCACTCTTGAATATTCGGCTATCTTCGTGATAATTCATATGCACGCGCAGTTCACATTCGTACAGCGTCACATCAGTTTATTCAGAATTCAGAGAATGCAGCGTGTACACTACATGTGTTCCTATAGTACGATCCTTGCACGTGTTAAATACAGAGTGTTAACGAGTTTATACTTGCGTTGTTACAGCAAGGTCCATTATTTTATCAGTGAATTACAGCATAAGTATGTCTGGTGTTAAGAAAAAACGTGTGATCTTGAGTATAAAGCAGAAGCTTGAATTAATAAGTAAACTGGAAGGTGGCGCGTCGGTTGGACATGTTTGTGAACTGTACGGCGTAAAGAAACAAACCGTTTCAGACATTCGAATGAATAAAGATAAACTTATTCAGTTTTCACTAAAGTGCAGTGTTGATAGTTCGAAGAATGAGGGAGAAAGAAAACACATTAAATTAGCCAAACACAAACAATTAGAGGATGCTGTGTACAAATGGTTTGTTGTAACGCCCGGGGCTGGGGCCTCACAAAGTGAAAGCTCCAGTCGTGCGGACAGGATAGCTGTGGGAATGGCTCGTTATTAAATAAGGCATTTACTTAGATTAATAATATTTCTTTAATTCATTAAAGTAACTACGTTCGTTGACAAGTTTTATCTTGATGAACAAATGACAATAATTGAAGTGACATACTCTCGATACAATCATTCTATTGAGTGTTTTCATTAAGACATAATATTATATAAAAAAAACATTCTTTATATACTGACTATTCTTTATTAAAACATTATAAAAGCTTTACTAACTGTATTTCTGAATTTGGTACATTACCACTTTAAATTAGGCATAAATGATTAAGATGTCAATTATACATATTCCTTAACAAATTTAGAACACTACTGAGCACTTCTGAGTATAGATAATTCATTATCCAAAATCTATTAATGCTTTAAGTTTGAACTAAGTAAAAAAAAACAAAGTTGTAAGTACACTTTTGATGTGGCTCCATCGTAGACAGAAGATGCACATCTACGATGTACGGAGAGTGCACAAGGATGCCAAAAAGTGAACAAATGAGAAAAGAGAGTGTGTACTTCCCAGTGCTCTTGTCAGTTTTATACCCTGCGTGACGCAAAAAGTCTCTATGAGTTAACGCCCAAAATTCAGCCAATCAGAACTGGACTCTGCACGTGTCTTGAAACTTATCAGGTCATACGAGAGGACAATTTGACATTGATTTTTGTGAACCAAAGCGGAATTCGTTCACGAACACTGACAAGTAAACAATTCTTAGCTTCCCTGGTTGATAACTCGCTACACGTGCCACGATAAAAATGGTCAGCACACTTCCTCACAATCGCTCAGTTTGTTCCTTAAAATAATTCTTAAGATAAAATAAAATAATACATTGAGTAGTTTGAGTATAAGTAGAATCCTCATTTACAATTATATATAAAATCATAACGTGGAATGTGGTGGGCACAACACCCCTCCCTACTTTACAAAAGGAAAGTACGGGACGTACTTTGCTTTTCAATATTTATCCAAAGTATAAACAACTTAGTTTTACTCAAGCTCAACGTTCATGGAATGTACTACAATATATATAGTAAGTAGTATAGTAGTATTACCTACTCTATTTACATCATGAAATCTACATCTAAACAAACCAACAAAACAAAAAGATAAGACTGCGTCGTCTATGGTCAGTCATTCATTGCTATCGCTCAGCAGCTGTGCGTAGATACCACATTGTGTCGATGTACACATTTACATATATATCACGCGATATTTACAAACAAAATTATTGTCCAAACTTTCTAATACAATACTACATAATTGTCTCTTTTTCTATTTAAACATAGTTTTATCGGTTACATTCAAAACAAAAAGTGCTGAATATAATGAGACTCAAAATTTTGTTTTCCTTAGGTAAGTACAACTATTATAATAATTATTATTTTTTCTTGTTTACATTTTCCTCATCAGTACATGAAAAGAAACTCTCTTTCTCAGGGTTAATGATTATTAAGCTATTAGATCTTATTTCAGATCGTATATAGTACCTTCTTTTCTTTAAACCACACCAAATACAGTTAGTATGTAGTATTTTGAGAAATAACCATGTAAAAAATAAATACCAGACTAATGTAACATGACTGATTCTGAATTCTTCCAGCTGCAACGGGTTCACTTCTGGTTGATGTTTATTTTTTTTCAAAAGCAATATCAGGCTTGGCGATCCGTTCCTTCACACAAATTTCTTATTGTTTTCACTGCTGAATGTTGTTTTCTAGGACGACTGCAACACAGATGTCTCCTCGGAATACTTAATTATCTTTTATGGCCACTTAAACTATTCTTCAGTCCAGGATTTCCCTCTTCTATCGGCGTTCTATTACGGATATGTTTATATTTCTCGTAATATTATTTATTTATTAAATATTAGTTTATTTTACTAAACTCAATAGGAATGTTGAATCTCTCCTCCTGATTGTTTACTTTTATTAACTTTATAATCAAAACTTTGGTATCACAAATTAAATTCCTTTACTGTATTTTCTTTTACATATTACATTAAACTTGATGATGTACAAATGTTATTTTATGAATTTAAACTCTTCATGCTACTCTTATTCAATATAATTCAAGACTCTTCATGCTGTTACTATTAGATATAAAATTAGACTCTTCATGCTACTCTTATTCAATATAATTCAAGACTCTTTATGTTATTCTTATTAGATATTATTTTAGACTACTCACATTTCCTTTCATCTCTATACAATACAATTTTTTAACAATTTACAAATTTGCCACTTTGATAATTCCCTAATTTCTTTACATCTGTTTATCATATACCTATTAAAAACATATATCATTTTTCTATTTCTTATTAAACATCTTTATTTTACCTCTAATATTCGTAATTCTAGTTGTTATTTATTAAATTATAATTTTATTAATATTTACTCTTATTATAACATTCATTCCAATTTCATATATTCTTTTCAGAACATATAACTGAATATTGTTTTATATCATATAGGAATCAACCTCTATGTTGACTGGGCGAGTCGATAGTCCCAATGTTTTTATTTACATTTTAAATCAGATGTTCCATTCAATACAAAATCTGCATCCTTTCTCTTTTAAAATTTATTATCTCCCTATTATGTACTGTGTGCATTTTAACAGCAGTACATAATACCTTCCCTTATTTCATAATTTCAGATACAATTTTAGATGAAATTTTGAAATAACCAACATAGTGTAATCTTAATATTTAAACATCTGATTAATTAGGTATTTGTACCTCACAAAATTCTTTTAACAAATTGTTTTTTTTTCTTTTATTAATATTACAAATATGTTTCATCATCATCATGAATCACGATATCTTAAACACTTATTTATGACTTAACACAACATTAATTAAACCAACTGGTTTTACATCAAAACAATAAATAACAAATAACAATTGTGCCTAATTTCATGGCTAAAAAACTCAAAAACATGACTAAAACATTATCTTTCTTTTGACCATCACCTTCCCAATCCTGGTTATACATTTCCTGTATTCTTTATTTGAGAATTCCTACTCCTTTATTTATATATGAAATTATCCGTTGTATTACTATTATATCTTCTTTCCTTCTTAAAATCAATTATTTCCCAAGTTTAAATCTTACTTCTATAATCAGTCTTGTGACATTCTTTATTAATTATACATTTTGGATCTGGTTTTATTTATTTATCTATACTTATTTGTGAGTTTTCCCTCTAATATTTAATTTTCCTAAACCTCCCTAACGTTATAACTGGAATCGAATCGGTGGTGCACTATCGGCTTATCAAATACCGTCGTCCATTACATACTTTCTGAGATCAGAGGAACATCATCTCTGCCCAGTTAAATGATTGCTGGAATATTCTACAGTCAACCTTCATTAATAAACCTCGTAAGGTAGTCATCATGTGACCTTCAATCAAATAATTAATAATAATAATACTCTAGGGATTATTCACTGTACTTTAACTCAGATCATATTATTTCTTCATATTAATTCTTCCTTCTATTATAAACTGTATTTGGTGTGGCCCATCATCAGACCATCACTCCGAGAGGAGCTCGTTAAACAATAAAAAAATCCACATAAAACAAACACATAATAAATAAATACAAAAATATATTAAAACATATAAAGGCGTTCTCTTACACGAACACGGTGCACCGCGTGTAGCCTGTCTCTAAATATGTTTAAAATAGTGAGAAATGTAATTTAGAATGTAAAAGGAATAATAATGATTGTGTCAGAAGAATATAATTACATGGTGTAATGTATAACACTAACCAAAATCTCATAACAAGCTGTATTAGTAATAAAGGAATATGAACCAAGGAAAATAAGAGAATGAAGAAGCCAAAATGGAACCGTCAAAAGGATCACAAGAAAAGAAGAAAAAAAAAACAAATATTTAAGAATTATCTGTAAGAAAGCCAATTATAAATGTCAATAAAATAGTCAAGTATTGGAGATGAGAAGTGTATAATAGAAGGAAGAATTAATATGAAGAAATAATATGATCTGAGTTAAAGTACAGTGAATAATCCCTAGAGTATTATTATTATTAATTATTTGATTGAAGGTCACATGATGACTACCTTACGAGGTTTATTAATGAAGGTTGACTGTAGAATATTCCAGCAATCATTTAACTGGGCAGAGATGATGTTCCTCTGATCTCAGAAAGTATGTAATGGATGACGGTATTTGATAAGCCGATAGTGCACCACCGATTCGATTCCAGTTATAACGTTAGGGAGGTTTAGGAAAATTAAATATTAGAGGGAAAACTCACAAATAAGTATAGATAAATAAATAAAACCAGATCCAAAATGTATAATTAATAAAGAATGTCACAAGACTGATTATAGAAGTAAGATTTAAACTTGGGAAATAATTGATTTTAAGAAGGAAAGAAGATATAATAGAAATACAACGGATAATTTCATATATAAATAAAGGAGTAGGAATTCTCAAATAAAGAATACAGGAAATGTATAACCAGGATTGGGAAGGTGATGGTCAAAAGAAAGATAATGTTTTAGTCATGTTTTTGAGTTTTTTAGCCATGAAATTAGGCACAATTGTTATTTGTTATTTATTGTTTTGATGTAAAACCAGTTGGTTTAATTAATGTTGTGTTAAGTCATAAATAAGTGTTTAAGATATCGTGATTCATGATGATGATGAAACATATTTGTAATATTAATAAAAGAAAAAAAAAACAATTTGTTAAAAGAATTTTGTGAGGTACAAATACCTAATTAATCAGATGTTTAAATATTAAGATTACACTATGTTGGTTATTTCAAAATTTCATCTAAAATTGTATCTGAAATTATGAAATAAGGGAAGGTATTATGTACTGCTGTTAAAATGCACACAGTACATAATAGGGAGATAATAAATTTTAAAAGAGAAAGGATGCAGATTTTGTATTGAATGGAACATCTGATTTAAAATGTAAATAAAAACATTGGGACTATCGACTCGCCCAGTCAACATAGAGGTTGATTCCTATATGATATAAAACAATATTCAGTTATATGTTCTGAAAAGAATATATGAAATTGGAATGAATGTTATAATAAGAGTAAATATTAATAAAATTATAATTTAATAAATAACAACTAGAATTACGAATATTAAAGGTAAAATAAAGATGTTTAATAAGAAATAGAAAAATGATATATGTTTTTAATAGGTATATGATAAACAGATGTAAAGAAATTAGGGAATTATCAAAGTGGCAAATTTGTAAATTGTTAAAAAATTGTATTGTATAGAGATGAAAGGAAATGTGAGTAGTCTAAAATAATATCTAATAAGAATAACATAAAGAGTCTTGAATTATATTGAATAAGAGTAGCATGAAGAGTCTAATTTTATATCTAATAGTAACAGCATGAAGAGTCTTGAATTATATTGAATAAGAGTAGCATGAAGAGTTTAAATTCATAAAATAACATTTGTACATCATCAAGTTTAATGTAATATGTAAAAGAAAATACAGTAAAGGAATTTAATTTGTGATACCAGAGTTTTGATTATAAAGTTAATAAAAGTAAACAATCAGGAGGAGAGATTCAACATTCCTATTGAGTTTAGTAAAATAAACTAATATTTAATAAATAAATAATATTACGAGAAATATAAACATATCCGTAATAGAACGCCGATAGAAGAGGGAAATCCTGGACTGAAGAATAGTTTAAGTGGCCATAAAATTTAATTAAGTATTCTGAGGAGACATCTGTGTTGCAGTCGTCCTAGAAAACAACATTCAGCAGTGAAAACAATAAGAAATTTGTGTGAAGGAACGGATCGCCAAGCCTGATATTGCTTTTGAAAAAAAATAAACATCAACCAGAAGTGAACCCGTTGCAGCTGGAAGAATTCAGAATCAGTCATGTTACATCAGTCTGGTATTTATTTTTTACATGGTTATTTCTCAAAATACTACATACTAACTGTATTTGGTGTGGTTTAAAGAAAAGAAGGTACTATATACGAGCTGAAATAAGATCTAACAGCTTAATAATCATTAACCCTGAGAAAGAGAGTTTCTTTTCATGTACTGATAAACAAAAAACATAATAACAGTAGGTACATTTCTTAATTATATTGTACTATTAAATAATTACAAGACTTATAAAAAATAACAGTACAAATAATGGCGCCCATACGTGAAAGCAAAGATTTTCTTTAAACCAGCATCAAATAACACAATTTTGTTAAATTTAATTAGCATACAAAATTTTTTTCCTTGTAATTAAATTAAGTTAAAGATTGTAAAATGGCTAACAAACCAGAGCAACGATATGAATTAAGGAGTAATAGTGCTGAAGAGGAAGAAACTGAAATGGAAATAATAGTAAGGGATGCCCAAGGGGACCAACCAAAGAAACCAAACCAACCAATGGATGCAAATTTCCAGGAGATGTTGAGAACTATAAGGGAAGAAATGGACAGAAATCATGAAACATTAAAAGAAATAATGAATGATCGTAAACATATGATAGAAGAAATAATGAATCGTCATAATCAGATGGTGAAAGAAATGTTGAATGATCGTAAACAGATGGTAGAAGAAATCATAAATGATAACAAGTGGGGGAGGGAAGAATTAAACAATGACAGGAACCAGCCAAAGGAACCAGTAAATCAGAAAATAGAAGGTAGTAAAGAAATAGAAAATAAAAAAGACAAAGGTGTATTGTTATCTGAAAAGAAACATAGCAGAAACAAAGAGAATAATAAGTATGTGGAAAAGAAGACGAAGGAAATAGGTAAAAGACGTCCCAAGAAACAGAAAAATACACAGGAAGAATTAGATATGAGTAGGAGTGGGCTGGTTAATGTACATAATCTCCAAATCGCTAATAACAGAGAAAGAACAGAATTAAAAAATCATAATAAAAACTTAAGGAAATTTATATTTAAAATGAATACCTCAGAAAAAGAAAGGGATAATAAAATATCAGCTATATCATCAATAGTTGATATACCAGTGACATATTTGGTTAATGAACTAGAGAATAAAGTGTTAAAAGCAGGCGAAGATACCATTGAAAATTTGGTGTTCGAAAAATTGCAATACAAAGTGATCGAAAGATATGTCATTAGGACAGAATTGATTGGAAATTCAACAGGAGGTCTTGAAATGAGTGAAGACTTCGCAGCAGAAAAATCAGAATACAAGGTAGTAGTGATTAAGTTGACAAGGATAGAATTCATACTGAAAACAATAATAGTCCGGGCAAAAAGGACAACTTATGTATTTGACAATGGATGAACTAAAGATGAAAATATGGAAAGAAGGGACTGATTTTTCTGGTAATGGACTAAAGCAAACTAAGGGAACAAAGATTGGATTAATTATTAATACAAATAACATAATATGGAAGTTATTACAAATTAAAAAAAATTTATTTTTATGGATTAAAAGAAAGGAAAATAAATATCAAAATTCAAAATATAATAAGAACAACTTATTGAAGATAAACGAGAAAAATAATTTAACAAGAAAAAAAAATAACACTGATTAAACATAATAAAAATCATCAAAACCAAAAAACAAAATGAGTGTATCTGATGTAATATAATAGTGAGAATTATATATAATTTACCTTGTATTTCCGTCCAGTGACGTCGAGCGTAATTTGTATTTGGTTACGCGTTTCAGGCCATGTGGCCCATCATCAGACCATCACTCCGAGAGGAGCTCGTTAAACAATAAAAAAATCCACATAAAACAAACACATAATAAATAAATACAAAAATATATTAAAACATATAAAGGCGTTCTCTTACACGAACACGGTGCACCGCATGTAGCCTGTCTCTAAATATGTTTAAAATAGTGAGAAATGTAATTTAGAATGTAAAAGGAATAATAATGATTGTGTCAGAAGAATATAATTACATGATGTAATGTATAACACTAACCAAAATCTCATAACAAGCTGTATTAGTAATAAAGGAATATGAACCAAGGAAAATAAGAGAATGAAGAAGCCAAAATGGAACCGTCAAAAGGATCACAAGAAAAGAAGAAAAAAAAACAAATATTTAAGAATTATCTGTTAAGAAAGCCAATTAATAAATGTCAATAAAATAGCCAAGTATTGGAGATGAGAAGTGTATAATAGAAGGAAGAATTAATATGAAGAAATAATATGATCTGAGTTAAAGTACAGTGAATAATCCCTAGAGTATTATTATTATTAATTATTTGATTGAAGGTCACATGATGACTACCTTACGAGGTTTATTAATGAAGGTTGACTGAAGAATATTCCAGCAATCATTTAACTGGGCAGAGATGATGTTCCTGTGATCTCAGAAAGTATGTAATGGACTACGGTATTTGATAAGCCGATAGTGCGCCACCGATTCGATTCCAGTTATAACGTTAGGGAGGTTTAGGAAAATTAAATATTAGAGGGAAAACTCACAAATAAGTATAGATAAATAAATAAAACCAGATCCAAAATGTATAATTAATAAAGAATGTCACAAGACTGATTATAGAAGTAAGATTTAAACTTGGGAAATAATTGATTTTAAGAAGGAAAGAAGATATAATAGTAATACAACGGATAATTTCATATATAAATAAAGGAGTAGGAATTCTCAAATAAAGAATACAGGAAATGTATAACCAGGATTGGGAAGGTGATGGTCAAAAGAAAGATAATGTTTTAGTCATGTTTTTGAGTTTTTTAGCCATGAAATTAGGCACAATTGTTATTTGTTATTTATTGTTTTGATGTAAAACCAGTTGGTTTAATTAATGTTGTGTTAAGTCATAAATAAGTGTTTAAGATATCGTGATTCATGATGATGATGAAACATATTTGTAATATTAATAAAAGAAAAAAAAAAACAATTTGTTAAAAGAATTTTGTGAGGTACAAATACCTAATTAATCAGATGTTTAAATATTAAGATTACACTATGTTGGTTATTTCAAAATTTCATCTAAAATTGTATCTGAAATTATGAAATAAGGGAAGGTATTATGTACTGCTGTTAAAATGCACACAGTACATAATAGGGAGATAATAAATTTTAAAAGAGAAAGGATGCAGATTTTGTATTGAATGGAACATCTGATTTAAAATGTAAATAAAAACATTGGGACTATCGACTCGCCCAGTCAACATAGAGGTTGATTCCTATATGATATAAAACAATATTCAGTTATATGTTCTGAAAAGAATATATGAAATTGGAATGAATGTTATAATAAGAGTAAATATTAATAAAATTATAATTTAATAAATAACAACTAGAATTAAGAATATTAGAGGTAAAATAAAGATGTTTAATAAGAAATAGAAAAATGATATATGTTTTTAATAGGTATATGATAAACAGATGTAAAGAAATTAGGGAATTATCAAAGTGGCAAATTTGTAAATTGTTAAAAAATTGTATTGTATAGAGATGAAAGGAAATGTGAGTAGTCTAAAATAATATCTAATAAGAATAATATAAAGAGTCTTGAATTATAATGAATAAGAGTAGCATGAAGAGTTTAAATTTATAAAATAACATTTGTACATCATCAAGTTTAATGTAATATGTAAAAGAAAATACAGTAAAGGAATTTAATTTGTGATACCAGAGTTTTGATTATAAAGTTAATAAAAGTAAACAATCAGGAGGAGAGATTCAACATTCCTATTGAGTTTAGTAAAATAAACTAATATTTAATAAATAAATAATATTACGAGAAATATAAACATATCCATAATAGAACGCCGATAGAAGAGGAAAATCCTGGACTGAAGAATAGTTTAAGTGGCCATAAAAGATAATTAAGTATTCCGAGGAGACATCTATGTTGCAGTTGTCCTAGAAAACAACATTCAGCAGTGAAAACAATAAGAAATTTGTGTGAAGGAACGGATCGCCAAGCCTGATATTGCTTTTGAAAAAAAATAAACATCAACCAGAAGTGAACCCGTTGCAGCTGGAAGAATTCAGAATCAGTCATGTTACATTAGTCTGGTATTTATTTTTTACATGGTTATTTCTCAAAATACTACATACTAACTGTATTTGGTGTGGTTTAAAGAAAAGAAGATACTATATACGATCTGAAATAAGATCTAACAGCTTAATAATCATTAACCCTGAGAAAGAGAGTTTCTTTTCATGTACTGATAAACAAAAAACATAATAACAGTAGGTACATTTCTTAATTATGTTGTACTATTAAATAATTACAAGACTTATAAAAAATAACAGTACTAATATATATATATATGTGTGTGTGTGTGTGTGTGTGTGTGTGTGTGTGTGTGTGTGTGTGTGTGTACATCTCATCGTTAAAGTTGCGACCGCCAATGGGTAAAATGACATGTAAAATGGCGACTGGTGCTTATGACGACCGCATACGGTTGTCACTTTACCAACATCGTTTTTTCAGGTCCAGAGGCTACGAACAGTAGGATAGAGCTCATTTTGAAATTTGAAGTTTGTCGTCATATTGATGACCTCATGCAAAAAAAATTATACACTGTTAGTTCGAGCAATTTCCGGGCGCCGCACTAGAGTTGCACAGGTGTATATCGGAACTGAATATTTCGTCTGGCACTCCGTTCATCTCTTCGCTTAAGTGATGACCAGAGACTTGGCAACACCGCATTGCCAGATGTTGGGGCACCAAAAAATTCTATATGGTCCAGTATACAACAATAATAATTTCTTTGCGATTCCTTCCACAGGACTAGGCCGTTGCCTATTTTTGAGTAATACTTTTTCTCCTATGTTGTATTTTATGATCTTTGTTTGGTGTTTTTCTTCTCTTTTCCTGGGTAATTCTGCCTTGTGAAGGACTCGGTTATGTAGTTCGTTAATCGCCAATTCTTTCTTCTCCATCGGAGGAAATTCTATCAAGGAAGTTATTTCTCTGGGTGGAAGCTGGTTAAACATTACTTGATACGGACGGGCTCCTATAGTCTCATGATAGGTCAGATTTAGGAATGTTTCCGTTGCTTCCATGTATTTGCTCCAGTCACAGTGTTCTTCGTGACAATATGTTCTCAGGATCCTCCCTACTTTTCGGAGGACACGTTCTGCTGGGGTGATATACTGATGTCTTATACGTTTTAATTCCCACAGACAGTAATTCTGTTCTCCATCTCTTGCCCTTGAATTGTGTACCGTGGTCTGTCACAATCGTTTCTGGCTTCCCCACCTCAGGATTGTATTTATTGATTATTATTTCAATGATCTTACTGGTCGTGGCCTTACTTATTGGGTACAGTTTTGTAAATTTTGAAAAATGGTCAAACAATTACTATATACTTGAATCTGCTTCTTCCTCCAATTCTGGGGAATGGACCACATATGTCGATAAAGAGCTTCTCCAGGTTACGGTTTGAAGTGATGGTGATCATGGCACCTTCCTTTCGTTCATTGTTTACCTTGACCATTTGGCAAATCTTGCAATTTCTGACCGTCTGTCGCACCTTTTTGTTGATGCCCTTTATATACACATGTTCAGCTAAAGCTTTTACTACCTTGAGGGGTCCCATATGCCCATACCTTACATGATATTCTATTATAACAGATGACTCCACAGTTCTTGGAATAAATAATTTCCAAACCTGGTCTTGGGGTGTGGGACATGTGAATATTAAATTATTATGTACACCGTAGAACGGTATGATGGTTGGATCATTATTTTCTAATCTTTCTCGATTTGTTTTTAGTTTGGGGTCGGTGGTTTGATGTTCCTTTACTTGATTTAAAACTCTTTCCAAGTCTTCTCTGGATTTCAGTATATGATAGACCTTTCCATCGTTTTCTTGATCTTTGTCATATGTTCCTCTTTCTATGTTTACCCTGGATAGCCCATCAGCCACTGTGTTTTGTTTTCAGGCACATACTCCCAATTTATATTGTATTCTTGCAGGATGATAATCCACTTTGTTAATTGGCCATGGTGGAGTTTACTATTTTTAAGAAAGGATATTGATTTATGGTCCGATCTTACGATTAACAGATATCCCAAAATGTATGTACGGAATTTTAAACAGGCGAAGACTACACTGAGGAGTTCTTTCTCTGTTACTGTATAGTTCCTCTTGCAGGTGCTCAAAACTCGGCTGGCGAAACTAATCACTAGATGATTGCCTTCTTCGTCTTCTTTATATAATTCAGCACCCAGGCTGACGTGGCTAGCATCGCAATTTAAGTAGAATCCTTGGTTAAAATCAGGGTGGTGTAGTATAATACTGTTCAGGAATTTAGTTTTAATTAAATTAAAGTTATCATCTTCGGTCTTAACGCATTTCCACTTGTTCTTTATTGAAAGGAAATGCTGAAATTTAGCGGTCAGCTCCGAATAATTTTGATGACATTTTCTATAGTAATTACAGATCCCTAAAAATTATTGTAAATGTCTAATGTTTTTTGGTTTTGGAAAATTTTGAATGACTTCCACCTTCTCAGGTGACCCCGTTTCTGAGAGTATAAATCCGAGAAATTGTAGTTCCTGTGTTATGAATTTGGATTTATCGAGTTTAAGGGTAATGTTATCTTCATTGTATGTATGGTCACCAAGTTGCAATGGTTAATTTTAAAGTAGGTTAGATACCTGATATTCCTTCATGCAACTTACTTTGGTCGCTATGCACGACGCGTTTCAGGATCAAGGTCCCATCCTCAGGTGCTCACTCGGGTCGAGCTCGTCAGTTCATAAAAACACACACATAAAACATAAAAAACACTGATACTGCGCGAGAGGGGATGATGCGCATCATCGAGAAAGTAAACGTGCACTGGCCATATAAAGTCCAATGCAGAGATAAGTTGGTCGTACTCCTCATGTCTGTGTCAGTTTTTGTATCACAATCGAAGTTGGATTTGAACAACACCGTATCGTTCAACAGGCACTCTTTCTGTGACTTGGCCACTTTATATATCTCATACTCTTCTAATGCATTCATGTATCGACCCTTCTTACAAAAGTGTATGGGTTTAAGATTAACAGAGAAATTAGTGGAACTGTAATCACAATAATCACAACCAGTCAGGTGTTGCGCGTAAGTCGATTTACTGTTTATCACATTCTTCATGGGCAGGTGTTCCTTGAACCTCTCTTCAAAACGTCTCCCGGTCTGGCCGATGTAAAACATGTCGCAATCATCACACACAATTTTGTAAATGCCAGAGCATGTCTCTATGCTTCTGTGTATCTAGGGGCGCAGTGCATTTCAATGTTATTTTTTGTCATAAAGATAACTGCGATATTGTATTTCTTACATTGGTTTTTTATAATGTTAGGCAACAAAGGTGTGTACTCTACCGATATATATCTGTCAGTATTATGCACCATGCTGTTAATAAGTGATTCTCCAGAAATGGGTACTTTTACGTGAATCAAGGATATCTGATATCTGATAGAACTTTTTTGAAAAATTTACAATTTATGGTAATTGATTTATGCCTTTAAGCTTGTTCCTAAACTTTTAAGAATTCCTGAGAATTATGCACCAAAAAAAAAGTCACAAACCTACGAAAATCAACTCCATGGACTGCAACCAACTGAAGGTCCCCTTTTTCAAAGTCTGATTACTTCACACAGCATACGTTTCTGTAATTTATTATTGAAGTTATTCTAAATTAAACGTGTAACAAAATACTGCATTTGGTAAAATATTACGTCTCTTTTATATTATGGCGGTATTTAATAAAAAAAGGTATGAACCAGGTTCAACCATCAACTCCATGGACATGTAGGGATTCTGTAAAATCCGTGAAGGTGGCAGCACTGCATCCTACCTCTTGTGTGGATGAAGAAAGGCAGCCATTTCCTGTTCTGTTGGTTTGTTTGCTTGTGATTTGGTTGTTTATATTTAAGAAGAAAAAACAAATTGGATGCATTTTAGGTGAGTACTCTTTTCATAGATCAACTCCATAGCCTTCATAAAACTCTGTGTGTTATCATTATCACAATTATTATTTGAGTTTTATGAAGAACAATTAGTAAACTAATCAAATATCAGAGCATTATTTCATAACCTCAAAACTGTGTGTTCAATCACATGTTAAATGTGAATTCATCAACTCCGTGGACTTCAACTCCATGGACACCACCAATCCATGGAGTTGATGTTAAGCATGGAGTTGATAGATTTTCAGTATTAACTACTTAAAAAAACTAAATAATATGGTAAAGTAAATTTAATCAAATAAATAAAGGTGTGGTAGTTTGGAAAAGCATGGGTTGTATCTTTGTGGAAATTCTTTAATTTAGGTAAACAACTTTAATAATAATAATGTTTCTAATATCCGTATTTCACTCTTGGAAACCTCAATTGACCATAAATTAGGGGTTTCAATGGAATATGTTATTTTTATTTTAAAAGTTCCATTCACTTTCAGACATGGGGAAAATCAACAACAAAAATGAGAAGACTGTTGAAGCGAGGCGCAGAGCAAAAAAAAAGAAGCTGAAAGAAGAAGACGAGAGAGAATAAGAAATGACCCTCAACTGTATGAAGATGCTAAGCAGAAAGAGAGAGAGAGGTACCACAAACGAAAACATCAAGGCAAAATAAAATCAGTTAAAGACATTTCAGTCAGGTCACAGAGAGCTAAGCGTAAAACTTGGAGGGATGCTGCTAAAAAGTACCGTAAGACGAAAAAGAAAGATAATAATATGATTAAAATGATGGAAGCTGATAGTCCTCCACCTACTCCAGATCATAATGTTGATTGGAATGATGCAGTTGATGAATCACGTGAACCTCGTGGCCCCTGTACTTCTACATCACCAAAAGGTAGGAGTATTTCAACAAGAAAGTCAAATTCAAACACAAATGACCATGAGGCAATGAATATTATTTTAGAATCTTCAGGAAGTTCAAGAAAACTTAGTGGTAGAAAGAAGGTAAGAAGAGATAGAGCTGCTGCATACAGGAAAATTAAAAAGTTAGAGTTAGAGTTGAAGAATTACAGATCTAAATATAACAAGTACAAAAGCAAATATTTCAGAGAAATTAATAAGAAAAATCCAAATAATAAATCACCAAACACAAAAGTTAAAAGTTTAACCAAAGGTCTACAGATTCCATGGACTCTTAAAAGGAAACTGATATTTAACGAAGCATTGATTTCACAGATGCAACATAACTACAAAAAGATTTGCAGCAAGAAAGTTCCAAGGCAAAACTTTCTTAAATGCATTGCTGGAAAGATTGTAAAGAAATATAAATGCATGAATGTTGTAAAAAAAACTTTTTCTTTGAAGGTGTTAAGAAATAAGAACGCTCAGTAAATTCCAAGGGAACATTAAACATGGAAATGATTAAAAAAGAAATAGAAAAATTTCTTGAAGATGATTCTAGCAGCACAATGTGTCCTGGAAAGAAGGATACAATAACCTTTAAACAGTGCAAAAAACAAAAGAGATACTTCAATGACAGCTTGAAAAATTTACATAAAGTGTTTTGCAGTAATTTTACACAATTTCATTAAGTTACTCAACGTTTTGTAAACTTCGTCCATTCTGGATTGTGCAGAGGAAAGTATTTCAGCGAGACACATGTTTATGCATGCTCCATGAAAATATGAAATTTATGGTATCCAGGTTAAAACACCTCCGAATTATATCCGAGAGTACTAATAAAGAAGTATTGGAAAGTTTATGCTGTAGTGATAGCCTGGATATAAACAAATGTTTGGAAAGAAGATGCAGTGAGTGCAACGGCAAGGAAATCAAGTTCTTGGATTTCTCAAAAGAAGACATAGTTTCATTGAATAAATGGGTTTTGAAAAAGGAAAGTTACGTTATTAAAGGGAAAACTAAAACAAGTCAAAAGTATACTAGGGATATAATAAAATGTTCCATTGAAGAACTAGTAGAAGAACTAAAACATCAAATGCCAAAGTTCATGAGCCATGTAAGTAACACAATACACCAGCAAGGAGTAATAAAACACAGGAAAGATGAATTGAAGCCTAATGAAGCAATAATCCACATTGATTTCTCTGAAAATTATGAATGCAAATATTATGAAGAGATTCAAGCTTTCCACTTTGGGGGTTCACGGGAGCAAGTAAGCATTCACACTGTAATGATTTACTATAAAAATGAAGTAACCGGTCCAACGCTTACGAAGGCCTTTTGTACTTTATCAAATAGCTTGAATCATGATGCGAATGCTGTTTGTGCACACCTAAGACCAGTTTTAGAAAAGGTACTACACGTTTTGCCTCATTTAAGAACAATCTATTTTGTTAGTGACAGACCTAATAACCAATATCACAACCGTAAAATGTTCTACTTAATTGCCACATATTTGCCTTCTATTCTTCCTTCCATCAAAGTCATTTAATGGAATTATACTGAGGCAGGCCACGGCAAAGGCGCACCTGATGGACTTGGTGGAACTTTAAAACGCACTGCTGATACACTAGTTGCCCAAGGAAAAGACATCCAGAGCTTTGACCACTTAATAGCTGAACTGCAGAACAGTGTTGAGAAAATAGACATCATATCTATACCCAGGAGTGAAATTCAGTCATTTGGCGAAACAGTAGAAGATAAAAGTGTAACATTTAAAGGAACCATGAAAGTACACCAAGTTATTTGGAGAAGAACTGACCCTAAATCTCTAAACTTTAGAAGATTGAGTTGTTTTAAATGTCCACCACATGAATGCTGCCACTATGGAATGGGCACCCAAAAACTCTCAAATGAGCCAAGCACACCTGGCACCAAGACATGTATCCTTTTTAAATAACTAGTTATAGTATACTTTTATTATTGAAGAATATTATTTACTTCCAATTACATGAACATTTTTTTTGTTTTTAATTAATCAATAGTTTATTATATTTAGGACACAGATACTTTAAAACGTTTCATCATTTAAAAATCGAAAAAATATAATGTAATGGAACATCAGGTTTTTTTTTTGAATACAGTAATCCCTTAACATTCGCGAGGGTTACGTGCGCGGAAACCTCCGCGAATGTCAAAATCGCGAATGTTGAGACTATCTTCCCGTGTATAAAAGGGGGTTAGGTTCTGTAAAATTTTAATTGAAACGAAAAAAATATGTACATACTATGTTTATTAAGCAGTAATATTAACATACATAGATATTGATTATACTGTACTTTATACATATTGAAAGTTAAAGTTTATTTGCTAGTTGATGGTTGAAAATATTTTGTGATCTGTGATTGTCTGACAGAACAATTATACATTTCAGTGTAAGGAAGGGTCGCTGCCTCGATTTCTCTTTTAAATTTAAGGCTTCTCACCAGTGAAGGGTCGTTTTTTATGGCTTTCTCAACAAGCTGTTGGTGGAGCTTTAAAATTTCTCTAATAACTTTTGAAGAAAATATTTTACCTGCAATAAAAAATGTTAAGTTGTAGAAAACTTAAAACAATTAGAAAACCTTTACAGAAAAAAAAGAAAAACTTTTACCTTCAGTTTCCGGATTCTCGGTCTCGTCTTCAGTGTCGTTGTCGGTCTCTAAGACGTTTTCTTCAATGATCTCTATTAGTTCTTCTTCAGTAAGACCATTCTCTTGTAATAATTCTTCAACATAATCTCACGTCATATTGTCGAAACCATCACCTCCGACGTGATGAGCCAGTTCCACAATCTCTTCAACTTGTTTGGAAATTAAAGGCATCTGGTTTTCCTTTTGTACCACTTGAGGCCAAAGATTTCGCCAACAAGCATTAATTGAACTTTCTTTCAATTCCAACAATGATGCATCGATTTCGGCAATACAATTTGCTATGTTGAATGTTTTCCAACTATTTGTTACTGTAGCTTCTGAATTTTCTTCGATGGAGTTCAAAATTCGTTTTAAACATCTTCTTGTGTAGTAGGCTTTGAACGTAGCTATGATTCCTTGATCTAGCAGTTGGATTAGCGACGTCGTATTCGGGGGTAGAAAAACCACTTCAACATTGGGATGGGCCTCTTTTAAACTAGATAGATGACAAGATGCATTATCAACTATGAGGAGAACTTTGAAACCAAGGTTTTTATATGAGAGGTATTTTTCCACCTCATTAATGAAGCAGTCATTAAACCATTCCAGAAACAATGCACTAGTTACCCATGCTTTCTTATTTGATTTCCAGAAAACAGGCAACTCGTTTTTATTTTTGTCTTTGAGAGGACGAGGATTTTGCGATCTATAAATCAGCATCGGCTTTACCTTAAAATTGCCTGATGCGTTGGCACATAACAGAAGAGAAACTCGGTCTTTTGCGGCCTTGAAACCTGGAGCTGAACGTTCTGTT
Source organism: Magicicada septendecula (assembly GCA_034769895.1). Taxonomy (NCBI): domain Eukaryota; kingdom Metazoa; phylum Arthropoda; class Insecta; order Hemiptera; family Cicadidae; genus Magicicada; species Magicicada septendecula. The sequence goes on from CM068368.1 coordinate 415,615,573, forward strand.
TTGGACAGAAAAGTTCTACTCGGCATTTTCTTCCAGAACAACCCTGTCTCGTCAGCGTTGAACACTTGTTCTGGATGATATCCTCCAGTTTCAATAATTTTAGCAAGTTCTTCCGGAAATTTTTTAGCACTTACATGGTCTGCGGAAGCCAATTCGCCAACTAACTTAATGTTGTGCAAACTATGCCTATGTTTGAAATTGTCAAACCAACCTTTACTCGCCTGGAAGTTAAATGATGATTCAGAAGGATCCAGGTTGATAAGGTCATATATTTTTTTAGCTTTGGCCCGTATCAAAGCTGAACTTGGCGGAAGTTTCTTCTGGTTCATATCTTCTATCACAGACATTTAACGCTTTTTCAGTTTCTTCCAAACACTTGTTCCGCACTTGAGATACGGTTTTTGCACTGATTGGAGCACTTGCTGCAACACTGTCTCTTATAGCCTTTTCATTTTTTTTAATAGATCTAACAGTAGACTCATTAATATCAAAAAAGTGACCTACAGCAGATGCACTTTCTCCTGCTCATCTCTCCTATGGCGCTACAGCCCAAGTCGGGCCCTGGCCTCCACCAATCTCCGCCTCCAATCCACTCTATCCACTGCAACCCTCCTCCAGTTTCTTATCCCCATGTCTCTCGCGTCCTCTGCAACGCCATCTTCCCACCTCTTCCTCGGTCTACCTCTAGGTCTCGTTCCCTCCCATGTACCCAGCAAAGCCCTCTTAGGGTTCCTGCCACCCTCCATTCTCATAACATGTCCGGCCCAACGCAATCTTTGAATTCTTATAAATTTTGAGACTGGTATCTCTTTATATATTTGATACAGTTCGTTGTTGTATCTCAGTCTCCATGAGCCATTTTCTTGTATTGGGCCTATAATGCGTCTGAGGATTTTCCTTTCAAAGGTGTCTACTATGTCGACTGTTTTCTGTGTGATTGCCCATGCCTCACACCCGTAGCATAGCACCGGTCTGATGACAGTGCTATATATATTCATTTTTGTTTCCCTGTGCACATCCCCAGACCTAAATGATGGCAGCAATGCGAAGTACGCCTTGTTAGCCATGGTGGTCCGTCTTTGGATCTTCGGCTCCTCTGATCCAGTCTTTGCTAGATTCACTCCGAGATACGTGAAATTGTCCACCACCTCAATTGTGTCCTCCTCTATCTCGATGTTTTTTATGAACCTGGTCCCTTCTTGTTTGGATAAGCATTTTTGTTTTATCCATATTTATGGCTAGCCCAACTTCCTTGGCTTTGTTTTTAAGCTCTATAAATATTTCTTTAGCTGCCGTGATCCGTCTTGACATGATGTTAATGTCATCTGCATATGCGGCTATCTGTACAGTTTTATTTGTTAACAGATTGGAGCTATTTATTGATAAGCCTCTAATTACATATTCCAATGCAATATTAAATATTGTTGGGGCCAACCCATCTCCCTGCTTTAGTCCCCGTGTAATATTTATGGGTTCAGTTAGTTGGCTATCCACTTTTACTTGGGCTTCAGTCTGCTGCATAGTAACTTGGGTTAATCTTACCAGCTTGCCTGGTATTCCAAATTCATGCATTATGGTGTAGAGTTTGTCTCTATTAATAGAGTCATACGCTTGCCTGAAGTACACAAAGACCTGGTACACATCAATATCACGTTCCCATCCGCATCTTAGTATCTGTTTTACCGAGAAGAGTTGGTCGATTGTAGACCTTCCAGGTCGGAATCCAGCTTGGTATTCCCGTATTATATTTTCTGTGAGGGGTCTCAGCCTTTGGTTCAAGATGTATGTAAAAACCTTGTAGGAGGTGCACAGCAACGAAATGCCTCTGTAATTTCTACGTTGAAGTTTGTCGCCTTTTTTATAGATGGGGCATATAATGCACTTATTCCATTCCATGGGGATTCGTTCCGTTTGCCATATGTCCACGATTAAGGAGTGCAGTGCGACCGCCACATCAGCACCTCCAGCTTTAAGCAGTTCTGCAGGAATCAAGTCTGTACCTGGTGCCTTGTTGTTCCTGAGGGCACTAATAGCTTCTTCTATTTCCTGAATTGATGGTGGGTCAGATTCCATCCCCCCAATGTTTGCATTTCGCGGAGTGTGAGCAACAATTTCTCCTCCCTGTAGCATACCACCAAGGAGGCCATCGAAGTACTCTCGCCAGATAGTTTTAATTTTCTCTGGATCACTGACAATTCTATTCTCTCTGTCTCTACATAGTGTTGTATTCTCCTGCTCATAGCCTATCTAATATTTTAATTTTTTTCGGAAAGGTGCAAAACCTTTTTCACTCTTTTCACTGGAGGCGGCATCACGAACCTTTTGTCACTCACGCTTACTAACAACTGAGAGAAATGTAAACAGAGGGGTACATAAACCGTAGCTTAGTCAATTTTCTCAGAATTGTTTACAGAATGTGTGTGGCACGGAGTCAGCTGGAATTCTCGGAATTGGCTACACAAAGAAAGTCTACTCATACCCCTTAAACAATTTTATTTACGTATTTTGCAGGTGGTCTTAATGTTTTTTGTAAGCTTGATTAGTACAGTATTATAATATTCTAATGAAAAAAAAAAAATTAATTTAATACAATATTTTTTTCAATCCGTGAATAACCAAGTTGCGTATACGCGAATGTTAAATTTGTTTCTCATTAGTAGGTTTGCGAATGTTAAATCTGCGAATGTTAAGGGATTACTGTACTTAATTGTCATTTTATTCAATTTTGAACCCCAACTTACATTTGCTTTTATGTTTCCACACATTTTTGTTTGTTTTAATTTGTCAAATTAAAGACATATTTGTTTAAAACTAGCCATATTTTATTCCTTAGCTCTATTTACAGCTTCATCGAAAACAAGAACGTACAGCTGTGATTACACTGACTCAGAGGAAGGTGATGTAGAATCACCAGAACAAAACCCATCCAAACTATATAATGAAGAAGAATCTTTATTAAATTTGTATGTGGTTGCCAAATTTAAAGGCACAAAAACTACTCACTATTACATAGGAAAGATTGTTGAAGAAAATAATGAAGATGAGCAAATGAGTTATTGTGGACAGTTTATGTGAAAAAACTTAGACAATTCGTTTTCCTACCCATCTAGGAAGGATCAGTGCCTAGTTGATTTAGAAGATATTATTCAAGTGTTGAAAGAACCTGTGCTTACTGGACGACATACTTATTTGTTTAAAGATTTAGATGTCACACTTTTTCCAATTTAAAGTAGTTTGTTTTGTGTGCAATGGGTATTTATCAATCCTTGTAGTGTTAATCATACTTAAGTGTTCAAATACTTTATGAATTAAAGTTCTTTTTATAAGTAATTTAGTATTTGAATAAAATGCCATAAACTCACAACTCCATGGACAACAGATCAACTCCAAGCTACTGTAAGTCAACTCCATGCCACTCTGTCAACTCCATGGCAAACCAAAAATAACTAATTTTTTATATGAAAAACTGCTCGATAATGATCTCTGCTACACTCTGATATGAGTTCTACTTTATTTAAGGATTACAAAAAATATATTTCTTTCAATTTTTAATTTAATGAAAAAAGAATTTTTTTGGTCTGTGAAAGTGCCCCATTTCTGGAGAATGACCCATGTAGCCACAAGTGCCTCTCTGGACTGCCCCAGCTCACGTGTTAGGGAATGAATATCCCATGGATAAAGCACCAAGTAACAGGAAAAAATAAAGATAATAATAATGATATACCTCAGATTACAATAACAATCAAATAAGAATAAATTCAATGGAAAAAAAAACCTAAAGCTCAACTACAAAGCAGCAGATACAGAAATGGGTAGGAAGACAAAGAATATAATAACCAATAAATATCATAAGCAATTATTTCATATATACTAAACGTATGATCTGAATTAATCACTTCTGGAGGAGAGCAATCTGTAGCATGACATAAAATCCACCTTGTTATAATTTAGAAAATAGTCAAGTATAGAATAAAAATAAAATGTATTAAAGAAAAATTACTATAAAAATTAATCAAGGACCACAGTAAATTGAAATCATAGATTCGAAGAAATAAAGTGAATTAAAAACAACCATGCAATATATAATAAATTATAGGAAAATAATGATAATCCAATGTATAGAGTAATTATACCCAGGTAGAATAGGAGCATGTAAGGAAATGCCACGAATAAACAAACCTCCATAATAAAAGGATAACTATTGGAAAAATCAACCACATATTATAAAAATAGAAACCCCCAAAAAAGATAAAATGTCAATAAGAAAAGTACAATACAATAAAATAAGAATAAATGTAAAGTAGGTGTAAGTAAAGTTTCTAGATATATGATTAACAGTGGACCAGTGCAATTTATTTTTATGATGAAAAGCAACTAATGATGATCCCATTTAAGTGATATTCTTTATCTTACAAGACTAGATAAAATGACTAAAAATAAGATAAGAGAATGCAGTAAATAGTGATGTGAACGAGGGGAAATCCCTAAACTAAAACAAAAACAGCAAAAGACTGCATAAAAATTAATTTTAATAAATAATTTAAATGAAAAAACAGATGTGTTTTGTTGATGTTAACAGTTCATTGAACTCAAGGCTTGAATGCTTGAGATTGAGTCTATTTTTTTTATGTAATATCTTTATTTATGTTTTAATGATATCAATTAATAATAAACACTATTGTAATTAAGTAAGGGCAATTTAGTTAAGATTTTATAAGAATTGTATGTCAGAGAGGGTATTAGCCAGCTGAAATAATAATAAGCTTTGTAATTGAACTAACATAAAATATAGGCCAAATGGTAAATATCACCAATATTATAATTAGTAAATAAGTTAATGAAATTAATTAAATTAATGAAAATTGTTTAATGTAAATCAATAACCGTGTATAATAACTGTAACAACACTTTGTGAAGGTATTGAAGGTATGTATAAAATATTATTAGAAAAAATGCAAGTGTAATAACACAGGAATCTAAGGAAAAGCCTAAATTAAAGATAATATTCAAATTAGTTAACCAAATCATAAAATTACTGAGAATTAAAGAAAACTAACCATTATAATTCAATCAATGATCTTGTTCAATGATAATTAGAATCTAACAGAAATTGTAAACCATTTAATGTGGCAGGAAGTACAGTAGCTAAAGCCTACATCCAAATATACTGTGAATATGACTTTTTGAGTTAAAAAATACTATAAAGTATATCATGTGTGGTGTTAAATAACGCAGAATTAAATAAGGAAATTGATTATGTAATTAGTATTTAATAAGAATAAATAATAAGCAAAATGCAATTAATCATATAATGTAAAAGTCAATTATTTAGTTCAACATATAATTGAGGTGGAAATGCCAGCTGCTTAAAACAATGTCAATTTAATATTAAATCAGCCAGGACCTTTTGTATGGAGAAGAAAGAGAGTTAGTTGATTGTTAAACGTTGAGATGCACACATCGGAACGATCTCACTCAAATTAATTAATTAAAAAAGATAGAAGAATAATTTTACATACGAACTAAACCTATAAAAAATAAAACAGAGAAATTGAAAAATATGAGTCGTCAACGCTGAGTTCCAATGGAATAAATCAAATTAATCTATTTATGAAGATTGGTAGGCGTAACCCAGATATTAGAAGAATATAAACGTTAATTCAGAATTTGATCGATACAAAATTTGCCATTCTAAAACCTTATGAACTATATGGAACAAGAACACATTTGAACACGGATTGCCGAGCCAAACAACTGACCACTAATCCAGGATAATTACACTGTTACGCAGAGAAATTAATCACTACTACTTGGATGAGGAACACATAAAGAATCAACATTTATTTGAAGGAATTCTGCCTTGAAGACTCCTCGTACAGAAGCAGCAAGGGAGCGGCCATCTTGAATACTTCGAGCATCAGCTGTGATGACGTCAGAACATCGTCCAGATTCGTTGGTTCGAGAAATCTAATTTATTAACATTTTTATATTAAATATTATTTCTAATTTTATAATTAAGAACTGTTTTATTGTAAGTGTTGTACTTTTAAGCGTTACCCTTTCTCTGACTATTTAAATAACAGCTAAAAGAACCTGTAATTCAATATTAATACTTTATATAACAAAACCAACTTGCCCTGAGATATGAGTTTGCGAGCTGTGGATTAGCAGATCGATTCAAAGTTGATTAATTGCGATAAATTTAATAAATTCATTTAATATTATAATTTTGAGTTTTATTTCTTGGTAAATATATATATATATATTTACCAAGAAATAAATATATATATTTATAAATATATATATATATAGAAGAGTTTCAGGTAATATTTGAAACCTGGACTCCCAGAAAAGAAGAGAAGAACATTGCGAAGGAGTATAATCACTGAATAACTGAAAACCACTAATCGATTATTACATTTTATAATATATTTAACGTTGGAAAACAATTATTGCTATTCTAACATAATAAATCAAATCTATTAGTAATTAAAGGAATTAAGGACAAATAAATAAATAATTAATAAATTAATAAATAATAAAAAAAATAAAAAAAGAGAACAAATTTTTTTTTAATTTTCAAACAAAATTTTTTACCAAGTTATATTATAATTTTTGTAACCCTGATACTCAAACACGAAAAAGGTATTTTGTTACAAAATTGGGGAGCCCAACAGTGGGACTGAAGATTAACACTGAGGCGGAAAATTTTGACTCATTAAACAAATAATCAACAATAATCATAATAAGGCAAATTTTGTTTTGTTACAAAATTGGCGTTTCCAACGTGGAGCTTAGTTAAACATTCATCAGGAGATATTTTGTTTTATTACAAAATTGGCGTCCAACTTAAGGGGCTGAAATTAGTAATTGATAGGCCATAAGAAATAAAAATAATCTGCCCAATTTCTAATTTTAGCTGGCAGCTGTTACAAGATCAGAAGGGTCATAAAAATGCCAAAGAGAGCAATATCAAAGGAAAGGGCGGCAGAAGCCGAGAAAGAGATTGATATGGACAACAAAGAGGCAACTCGGGTTGAAGATATAGAAGGAAGGTTACCTCCTGCGGAACCGAATCAACCCACACAACAAGAGAAACAAATTGAGAAACCTACACAAACAGGGGATGTCAATCTCCAGGAGAAAGAGTTAGAGAAATCCACCACAAAAGAAGATACGAAATTAGATAAGATGATGGAAATGTTCCTCCAAGAATTCAAATCGACAAAGGAAGAATTGAGTAACCAAATTGGAGAAACCAATAACAAGATGGAAGAGAATCAGAAGGGTATAGAATCAATAAATAAAAACATAGAATCCACAAAAGAAGAATTAAGGAATAAAATTGAAAACACCAACATGAAAATAGATGAGAACAGTAAGAAGATGGAAGAGAAGATGGAAGAAAAGATGGGGGAGAAGTGGGAAGAATTGAAGGATGACAACCAACTGTTAAGGGAAGATTTGCGAGAGAATATTAAGAAAATGGAAGAAAATAGCAAGAAGATGGAGGAGAAAATGAATGAGAATAACCAACTATTAAGAGAAGAATTAAGGGAGTTAACCAGAAAAATATTGACAAGTTAGACGAAAGAATAGAGTTGTTAAAAGAAGAGTTGAGCCAGAAAATAAACGATAATAATGAGTCGACAAACAAGAAGTTGGAAGAAGAAGCAACCGGAATAAAACAACAAATCACAGAAGCTGACCAGAAGTGGAATCACACTAATCAAGAAGTACAAGATTTTAAGGAAGAAGTAAACACCAAAATTACTAATATCGAAGAACACAATAGGAATAAATTGGAAGAAAACCGAAGAGAAACCCAGGAAGAATTGGGGAAGGTACGGAACCAATTCACGGAAAGGTGTGATGGTATTGAAGTTGCCATGACCAATATAACTGGTCAAGTACGTCAGAGCCAAGAAGAGATAGAATTAATTCGAAATCGACCCACTAACATTACTAGTATCCCTACTAATGAAAGCTGAGAATGGCTAAATTTTCGACAATATAAAAGAAAACCCACGGAATTTTTGGCCAGGATTGAGGAATATTTTGCTAAACATCGGGGAAATAGATGGAGCACAAACCGTGAACTGTTAGATGAATCTTTCAGAGAAATGACAGACAATTGGTGGATGGCAATTAGGAGTGAAATAATGGACTACCAACAATTTAAGAACCTGTTCAAGGCAAAATATTGGTCGGAGTCGACACAAAACTTGATACGAGATAACATCTGTCACGGAAGGTATAATGCCCACATAGGTAATACAATGACTGCATATTTCCTAGGGAAAGTGTGTTTAGCAAAACATTTGGAACCAAACATACCAGAGGAGTGCCTGGTAAATAAATTATCGTACCACTATGATGAAGATATCATAAGAGCACGGAGGGGTAGCCAAATCAAAACAGTGCAAGCTATGGCAGAATTACTTGAAAATTATGAACATGAAGACTACTATCGTCAAAGTAGGAGGAGAAATGATAGACCGGACTTGAGGAATAATCAAATCAGTACCATAATAATAATAATAATAATAATAACTACCCCGGGAATCGCAACAACTCTAATAATAATAATAATAATAATAAAATAAATAATAATAACTACCCAAATAATAGAAGTAATTATTATCATAATAATAATAAGTCTAATAGTCAGAGAAACTCCAACCAGGTTAATACGAACCTTATTATAATAATAATAGGAATTATCAATCCAATAATAACAATAGAACTTCTAGACCGAGAGTAAATTTTATAAGGGCAGAAGAGAATGGTCAGAGAAGGTATCCGCAGCAGAGACGGAACAGTTTTCACGATTATGAAAATCGGCAGATGAATGGGGGACGTGATAATCCTATATACAATCGACCCAGACGAAGTACCGGTTTGGATGATGAAGACAGACAACCAAACCACGTACCACCATTTGACCATCGTACTGAGCGGCAGGAACCGACTCAAGGTTTCCAGACCGACATCCCTGTCTGCCCAACGAATAACGATAATGATAATTTAAACGGGAGGAGGCAGTGATAAATTTTCATGACCCTTCACTGCTCCTATCTCCTGGGTATGAACAAGAATTGCTAAAAGAAAAGTAAGATCAACTTACACCAATTATTTACAGAATTTAATTGTGAATTGAAATATAATTACTAAATTCTAAAACCAAATAAGATCAACTTATATCAATAATTTACAGGAATTAATTTTGAAGTAAAAAATAAATCAACAAAATTCTAAAGGAAAAATAAGAACAATTTATATCAATAATATGAATAAACTAGTTTTGGAAAGGAAATATTAAAAGATTTAAGAAATGCAAAAGGAAGTAAAGACCACTTAAATAATATAATGTTAATGAAATAATTTGGATGAAACCCAGAGCGAAATAATTTTTGAGAAAAAAAATATATAATATAACTATCATCACTACAGTAGAAGCCCGATATAGCGCGGTTGTCGGGTGACATACTTTCCCCCGCGTTATAGGCGTAACCACGGTATATCGGAAGGTGACCTGTACAGTGACAAATGATGGGGAGGGAGGACCGGGAAAAGGCTACAGCATAATGCACTACTATATACTGTACGTAAATTACGTCACCAAATGTAGAAATAAAAAATAAGAAAACTGTATTTTAATCCAATACGTATTTTAATCTATTTTAATCCAATGGAATATAAAATACACTATTTATACATTGCTCACTCGACCTACTGTAGGCCTAATTGTTGGTCTTAAAAAAGTCCGTAATTGTTGTTTGACGGGATAATGCACAGCGTTTCTTTTCCGCGTATTGTTTTATAAACGCAAGGTGCAGCAGATGAACATTATTAGATTCACTTTGCCTCTCCATCCACGAAATTACTTTGTTTATGTGTATTATCACTTCACTAACATTTGGAATAACTTCTTTCACTTCCACCCCATTTTCATTTCCATCATCGTCATCGTCTTCTTTTTCTTCGCAATTTGCATTTCGGACTGCATCGATGATATCTTTATCTCCTATACATTCTGTAACAGGCTCACCGTTGTCAACTTCTGCCCAGTCATTCAAGTCATCTAGAGTGAAGTTGCAATGCAGAGCACTACTCGCAGACTGTACATCACTATTAGTGAATCCGGCAACAGAGCAATTTCCATCGGCGATGTTTTGTTCAAAGGAACATTTCTTCCAGCAATTCTGAATCGTAGCCGTACTAATACTTTCCCATGCAAGACCTATTGAATACGCAACTGTTTTCAGGTTTATTGACTTAATGTAAATTTCCATTTCCTCATCAGAATTCACTATAGCACTCAGAAGTTCACAGCGGTAATGCGCTTTAAATGCTTTTATGATGCCTTGATCTAATGGCTGGATCAGTGCTGTAGTGTTTTTCGGCAAGAACATGACTCCGATTTTCCCATCTCTTGACTGTAGCATATCAGCAGGTGGATGTGCTGGACAGTGGTCAAGGGTCAGTACAGCTTTTTCTTCGAGGTTGAGTGACTGCAGGTGGCTTCTCACAGATGGAACAAATTCTTTATAGAACCATTTACCGAAAATATCACTTGTCATCCAAGCATTTTTTGTATTACGATATGTGATGGGTAATGACGTCATGTTAACATGTTCAAAGCATCTAGGATTTCAGCTTTTCCCTATACAGAGAGGTTTAACTTTGTGGCTGCCTGATTTATTTGTGGCAAACAGGAGGGTAACTCTATCCTTATTTATTTTTAATCCAGATTTATTTATTGAATTATTCACATCCAGAGTTCTGGTAGGAAGCATTCGAAAATACAGAGCAGTTTCATCACAGTTATACACTTGATGGTCATTTAAATCATTATCGATCATTACTTTGTTTAATGCCTGAGGAAAAAGTGCTGCAGCTTCACTGTCACATGATCGTGCTTCCCCTTCAATGCTTATCTGGCTTATACCATGACGAGATTTCCATCGCGAAAACCACCCATCAGATGTATTAAAGTCACTGTTGCCATGTAAATCACTATGGAATTTCACAGCTTGAGCTCTAATAACTGGTCCTGACAGTGGCACACCTGCACTTCGTTTTATTAAAAACCACCTGTACAGACACTCATCTAGTTCACTATCCTTACCTAAAATTAGTCTTTTTTCTTTGCAACCCCACTTCACTTTCAACTGTGTTCACAAAACTTTTAAGTTTATCTTCTTCCTTCATCCACCCTCTAATTGTTCCTTCTGGGATGCCACACTCACATGATAAACTTGCCTTTGACTCTCCGTTCTTCACGCGATCAATTATTTTGAGTTTATCACTCACAGAATATGCTTTTCTTTTCTGCGACATCACAAAACTCTACACTATGCGAATTTATGACAAAGACTATACACTTTGATAAGATAATATCAGAGTATGATCTTATACTGTACTGTAATATGAGGGAGAGAAGGGATTTAGTTGGCTGCTTGCCTTGGCATGAATTCTTAGAAACGTAGAGACTGTAAATAGCTCGGGCAATTGTTTATGTCTACAGGTACACTTGAACTGGCAATTCTGGCTGTTGTTTACAACGCCGTTTCCAACAACAAGCCTTTGTTTACAATAAATGCAACGCATTCCAATGTTGTGGCTACGGAAGTCACGATAAACAATTCATAATTTACTCACTCTCTACAAGTAAGAATTTTCGCTAATAACGGGCGACATACTCTTCACCGCGTTATATCCGAATCCGTGGTATATCGGACCGCGCTATATCGGGCTTCTACTGTACTTTAATTTTAATTATAATAAGAACAATTGGAAGAATGACTGTCATAACATAAAACCAGTAGAACAATTAATTAGAACCAAGATGAAAAACAAGAAGAAAAAGGCTATTAATATTGATAACCAGAAGAAGATTGTGCGAACAATAGAAGAAATAAAGAGAATTCAGACGAAAAAAAAGTTTACACCCAATAACTAGTGATAAATATATCAACAGAGCTTCCAACCATGAGAAGAATAAATATATCAGCAGAGCTATGAAACGTAAGAAGTATAAATGAGATAGAAAATATTAGCAAATCTGAGCAACCACGAAGTGAGGTATCCAAGAATGTTTTTTATTAGTCGAAAAATAGACTATTTTTTAATAATTTTTATTTAATGACTGTCTGTAGATGAATTCCAGCAGCAGGCCTGTGCGCAGGATTTTTGAAAGGGAGTGGTTCTGAAGTGGAAAATTTCTTTTCCATAAAGTAGTCTATAATGAAAATTTCAATAAACTGTTTATGAATTACAATATGGAGTAACACATAATAAGTAGACTTGAGAGGAAATGAACGAAAAGAATATTAATAAAAATTGTATACATTACACTAATTCCTTTTATTAACATAGTAACATTTTTCTGTTTGAATTGGCAAATTCATTAACGATCTCTTCACTAGAGACATTAATTTCTCTATGGATGTTCAATAATGCAAGGCCATTTAGTCTTTCTTCTGACATGGAATTCCTAATATATGTTTTCAGCCTGCGTAGGGTGGAGCATGATCTTTCTGCTGTCGCTGTGGTGACAGGCAACACAGTAAGGATTTTCAGAAGTTTCCTTACACTGAGGAAGGCTTCACTGGCTTCACAAATATCCAGTGCATGGAAGATGAGGTCTCCTTTCTTTCCACTACAATCTCCGATTCTTCTTCGCCACATTTTAATTTCAGCTAAGAATTCATCTTCATTGATGCATTCGAGGACTGACTCATAAGTTCTGTATAGGGTCCAACAGTTGTCTTCATTGAAATGCGCCTGCCTCTGAGGTAACAGACAGTTGAAACTGCTAAGAATTTCACCATGCTTGATGAACTTATGAGGACTGACTCATAAGTTCTGTATAGGGTCCAACAGTTGTCTTCATTGAAATGCGCCTGCCTCTGAGGTAACAGACAGTTGAAACTGCTAAGAATTTCACCATGCTTGATGAATCTAGATTCAATGTGACTATTAAGTTCATATAAAAATGGTATGAACATTGTCACACGGTAATATTCTTCTGGTGACTCGATTTCGACGTTGCTTCGGTGTTGCTGCTTCTTACTTAATCATGGAACACTAAGAGCGATGTCGGAATCCTCCATAACAGACTTTGCTTTCTCAAGTATATTGCGGAACATTTCACTGGCAGACTTCCTCATGTTTTTAAGTTCCTCTAAAGAATGTTGTGCAAGGAGTACAGCTTCGGTCAAATGTAGGTCTTCTCGCTGAAGAGACACGCTCAGGGGTGTTAAAATGGCATGGCATGCTAGAAGGATTTGGCAGCAAATTTGGAATTGGCAATTTTTAATTGCACTCAGTAGTTGAAACGCCTGAGCTGCCACTGTTGCCTCTCGCAGCTGAGAAATTTTTCGTAAGGCCTCTATCACGCCTTCTTGAAGCTCACAATAAATTTATACTTAATAAATAGCTTTAATAAATTAATTTGATGACGTTCAATCCATCTGGTTGGACAGTATTTTTTTCAATTTGGAGTGATTCCCCTCTGGTAATACTTCAGATATGGTTTCTTCCAGAATAGCCTGCCGTTTGGGGGAGTTGAAAAAGTTATATACGGATTCAATGTTCCCAAACAATTTCTAATGGCTGAAATATTACTGGCCGAACTCACAGCAAGATTAAGGCTCTGAGAGGCACAATGGACATAGAGAGCCAGAGGGTGATCTGCTTGAATGTAGGCTTGAGTTCCATGCATTTTCCCACTCATGGCCGCCGCTCCATCATAGCCTTGACCATACAGATAACATGTATCAATTCCATTCTCTTGCAAAACGTTGACTGCAGTTGTGGCTAGGTTTTTCCCCGTGCAGTCTGTTACAGGTACAAAGCCTATAAAATCTTCTTTGACCACACATTTCTCACCTTCGTTTGCTGTATAACGCACACATATGGAAAGTTGCTCTAAACCAGAAATGTCTGATGTTTCGTCAGCAAGTAGTGAGAAAGCTTTGGATTTATTAATATTGTCTACCAAATTTCTTAAGATTTTCTTGTGAAATATAGAGATGACTTCATTTTGAATTCTATTGCTTGTATATACCGCATTTTTGACAAAGTCTCCAAATGTTTTTTTAGTAGGTCATCTGTTGTAGCACAAAAACGGAGAAGGGCCCGGAAGTTGCCATCATTTACAGCAGGCACTTCAGGTGTTATTTGGCCACCTTCCTTTGAGCCTCTCAAGGCTAAGCCTTGCTGTCCACAAAGTTTTACCTTTCTACAATGGCCATGAGTTTCTTCTTGTTTTCCTCGATCACTTTTTTCTTCTCCGAACTTAATTGTACATCAATAGGCACCATTTTTCCTTCATCCATTTTTCTGATATTTTCTAATGCCAACAAGCTGCTTTTGTGGTAAACAGTCGATTCGTGCTTCTTGAAGTAATCGAGTGCTTTCTTCCAGTTTCGTACGGTTCATTTACCAATCCTTTGAGAGGTTGAGAACCAACACCAGCAGTCTTCTTACATTGCAACAAACATGTTTTACAGAAAGCTGCATCCTCCTTTCTCGGGTAGGCCAACCAATGGTAAGTCTTCTGCCAATGTCCTTGGAAATGAAGATTCCTTTCTCCAGAGCAAGGAAATTTATACTTTTCCGGAGGAGACCAGATGGATTTGTATGCGTTCGTGATACTCACTTCCAATTCCTTGCTTAAAAATAATGCCACATCCCAAAGATGGATTTCATGTAAGCTACCACTAATTGTTCGTTCGTTGGTATCTGTTTCTGTCAGCGATTCAGCATTGGACTGTGCTGGATTTGATACTTCATTGTCTTCATTTGTCGGACTTGATTGAGAGCTGTATCCTGATTTCGGGTGTAAGCAATAAATAAATGAATGAAGACTATTATTATTTGATAGGCTACCTTATACTTTTTTATGCAACGCATGATTATGATGTATTGAATGAGATTTTTCTGTCAACTTTGAAATAAATTACTGTATTTGATTTGATAACATGAATTTTAACACGTTCGCTGCGTTACAGGGTATATACGTCCCGTAATTGATTTTCTTGTGGTGCGGCGGTCATTTTTGGTAAATTTGTCTACTATGCGGATGCGAGTTTTCGCTATTTTTGTAAATAACTGCTTAATTTTTTATAGTCTACGTAATCCGAGATTTTTATTTAATTATTTAGTACAAAAAATTGTTCGTACCATATATGGGCCGTAACGCACTACTCACTAAAATGTTCTTGCTGACTTTATTAGTTGACCTGCTGAATAGCTTAGATTACAATAAAATGTGACAAGAGACATAGCGTCATCGTTTTCCGGGAATCAGCATAGACGGTTTTATCGCCAAGGCCGTTGTCATTTAGACGTTTAAAAATAGATGAGAAAGCAACGTGTACTGAGGTTTATTTGCGTTTTATTTGCATGTGCGTAAAATAATAAAATTTTAATAAATAAACCTTTTTGTTTTACGCTTGTCACAAAACTTCGAAGAGAAGAATTATGAAAAATATTAATAATAACTTACCTCTTCTGTCTGTTGTTTTTTGCAAAAGTAATTTAACAAAGAATTCGTTCATGTACTGGACATATTTTACTAATTGTTCAGCACAAAATCGCAAACGAACTAGGAATACACAGTCCGTAGTCTATTGGTGGTAGCGATAATTAATGATTAACGCACAAGTCAGTCAATACTGCGCGAACCACATGAAAATAGAGAACTGGCGTGCCGAATGAACTACGTATACTACTAACGTGTGAGAAAGATGTGAGAGTGTGAGAAAGACGGAGCACTGCCATGTTTGCTGCGCAAGGCAGGAATTGTTCACGAGTTCAAATGATGTGAATACCTCCGGTATTTTATATCAGATTGAAACAATCACTATTTCACTTCCAAACTCGCTGATTTCTCTTCCCAAATGGGGAGGGTTAAACCCCCCCCCCCCTTGTGCACGGCCTTGTCCAGCAGTATTATACTTTGAGCAGAGATGATGTTCCTCTGATCTCAAAAAAGTGTAGTATGACCAGCAGAGTATATGTAACCACAAGTGCCTCTCTGTACTGCCCCAGCTCATGTGTTAGGGAATGAATATCCCATGGATAAAGCACCAAGTAAAAGGAAAAAATAAAGATAATAATAATGATATACCTCAGATTACAATAACAATCAAATAAGAATTCAATGAAAAAAAAAATTAAAGCTCAACTACGAAGCAGCAGATACAGAAATGGGTAGGGAGACAAAGAATATAATAACCAATAAATACCATAAGCAATTATTTCATATATACTAAACGTATGATCTGAATTAATCACTTCTGGAGGAGAGCAATCTGTAGCATGACATAAAATCCACCTTGTTATAATTTAGAAAATAGTCAAGTATAGAATAAAAATAAAATGTATTAAAGAAAAATTACTATAAAAATTAATCAAGGACCACAGTAAATTGAAATCATAGATTCGAAGAAATAAAGTGAATTAAAAACAACCATGCAATATATAATAAATTATAGGAAAATAATGATAATCCAATGTATAGAGTAATTATACCCAGGTAGAATAGGAGCATGTAAGGAAATACCACAAATAAACAAACCTCCATAATAAAAGGATAACTATTGGAAAAAACAACCACCTATTATAAAAATAGAAACCCCCAAAAAAGATAAAATGTCAATAAGAAAAGTACAATACAATAAAATAAGAATAAATGTAAAGTAGGTGTAAGTAAAGTTTCTAGATATATGATTAACAGTGGACCAGTGCAATTTATTTTTATGATGAAAAGCAACTAATGATGTTCCCATTTAAGTGATATTCTTTATCTTACAAGACTAGATAAAATGACTAAAAATAAGATAAGAGAATGCAGTAAATAGTGATGTGAACAAGGGGAAATCCCTAAACTAAAACAAAAACAGCAAAAGACTGCATAAAAATTAATTTTAATAAATAATTTAAATGAAAAAACAGATGTGTTTTGTTGATGTTAACAGTTCATTGAACTCAAGGCTTGAATGCTTGAGATTGAGTCTATTTTTTTTATATAATATCTTTATTTATGTTTTAATGATATCAATTAATAACAAACACTATTGTAATTAAGTAAGGGCAATTTAGTTAAGATTTTATAAGAATTGTATGTCAGAGAGGGTATTAGCCAGCTGAATTAATAATAAGCTTTGTAATTGAACTTGTGACGATAAAAAATAAGCCAAAATATAAAATAAATAAGATTTACTACCAGGACTTACCTGCTGCAGAAATTTTACCAGAAGCCCAGAGTCGCCACCTATATCTTTGAAGGACAGATATGGAGACCTTTACACTTTACCTTAATAAAACGGACAATTTAGCAATCTGACCCCACCCAATTAATAATTTAGAAGATTCCGGAACGTTAGACGAATTTTTTCAACACAGAAATGAGAACGTGGTAATGGCGAAATAACTTAGACTAACACATGGTTATTAAATGGATACTTTACTTACTCACATAAAAAACGTAAATTCCTCATACAGAACACAAAATAATAATACATTTAGTACCGGTTAAAGAGACCTTACCTTACATGCTATGTATACAAAAAGAAAGTAGCCCAGTTTTGCACACACACACTATCACACCCATTAGACCCCTTTTAATATTATGTTACAATTGGAAAATAGTTGTCCTTTATATATATTCCCGTCTCGTTTATATTCAATCCCTGTCTCGATGCCGACCGAACACGTGTTTTGATGCCCGATTTCACTGTCCATATTTCACGGTTTGCGTTTCGCACTTGCTATACCAGTTTATTACATCGTTGATTTCACGAGTCCCGGTCGGTATCAACGATGTTGTTGTTTCATTCACATCGTATAAAACAACACCGACCGGGACGCCGACGGAGTTGTAAGCGTCTCTAACTGGAGTCCGTTTTTTATTGACCACTTAGCGTCCCTGTTTAATGTCGACTGGGCACGGTAATGTAACAGGTACTTCTTGCTTTCTCTGGCGGGAAACGGTGGTTCACTGCCACTATGTTTTCGTCGCTCAAGCCTCCGTTGTTGTGAGGTAACCACTTTATCCATGGAATAGCAGAGTTATATTCTGGATACCAAAGGACGATATTGGCTTCGGCTCTGCTGATGTCATTAATAGTAGGCGGGGCTTTAGCAGTATTTCCGGATGGTCTTTTTGAGAAGACAATGAATACTCTTCGCTCTGGCCATCTTGAGTTTTAGTCAAGAGCGTCACTTGTGCTCGTGTTCGTACAGTTGCGTATGGGCGATGCCACACAAGTACGGATTTCTGAGAATTTTGAAGGAGGTAAATTCTTTGCTCGCCGCGTTACACAATAACAACTGCGTATCGCTTTGTTACCACTGTTTCTTAACATCGTTCTGTTACACGGAAAATAACGTTGCACAATAATTTTCATAACTTTTGACAAGCCCGCCCAAAATGAAAGAAATAAAAGATATAATTGCCCCATACTGTTAAAAATAAAAACACCCAAAAATGACCCGCTACAATACCCCCTCGATGAGAATTCTGCTGTTCACAACAGAAGAAATCTCATCGATAACCCCGAAGAGGACCGGGGAGGAACTGGTGCCAACAACCCCCTGGTTCTTAATCTCATGGGTACACGACCCCCCTGGCTCAGCGACTATGGACTCATCTGAACGAGATCACTGGACTTCCCCGTAAGAGATCCCAACACCGAGAAACCGAACAGACTCGTACCACAGCGCACCTCGCCTTCTCACATGCTACCCCCAAAAATCCTCAATCCCTGGCTCAGATTATGCCAGATCCTCCACCGATATGTTTCCCCTTTTATGCAAGCTGGGCTGCCCTTAGCAAATACTGGGCTCACACACACTCACATTACCTGTTGACATACCACATAGTAAAATTGAAAAATTATCTTTTACGATTTATAACAAATTTAAAAAATTCAAAATAATATTTTATCAAAAAAAAATTCTCTTCATTTTTTTTTCTTTTAAAATGACTTAAATTAAGCGTTTCTTCTACTTGAACAAATCCTTAACCTAACATGTCTTAGTCTAGCGACACAGTGCAGTACAAGAAATCAGTAAACTAAACATGGTAAATACACACATAATAAAACAATCACTACCTAAAATATGCATTCGCTGGCAGGCGAAAAATCATTTTTTTTTTTTCAAAAAAAAATTAAAATTTCCAAAAAATTTTAAAATTAAAAAAAAAATTTTAATTTATTTAAATGTTTTCTTCCTATTTAGACATTATTTTAAAATTGGTTTAAATTGATTAAACAAACAAATTAAAATTGACTTCCTACTATACAAGCTTAGTAGGTCTGACCTCATCAGCTGATCGAAACTAGGTCAAGTCCCAGACCTTTGACCTACATATGTTATGTGCAACCTATCGGAAAATTCATTTAACATCGGTAACAGTCTAATTTGAAACACAAAACAATAAAATAAAA
This sequence comes from Magicicada septendecula, assembly GCA_034769895.1. Lineage (NCBI taxonomy): Eukaryota > Metazoa > Arthropoda > Insecta > Hemiptera > Cicadidae > Magicicada > Magicicada septendecula. The sequence continues at coordinate 415,635,039 of CM068368.1, forward strand.
CATTTAAAATAAACACAATAATAAACAAATTGGCATTTAAATTATTCAGAACAAACAATTTTTTAACTTTATATGATTTTCAAATTCGATCAAAATTCTGTCACTGGTTTAAAAAAAATGAAAATTTTATATTCTTTATCATAAATCTCTCTCTTTGCTTAACAATCTTACTCTTCATTTAACAATCTCGCTATACTTTACTGTGGGTGATGTAAATTATTTATTCTCATTTACCGTATTAGATCTGTATGTATATATAAACTTTACTCTCTGACTCTAATATTAATCAACTTCAACTCCCATGACACCCATCTCTACCAAAACATCTACCCCAAAGCACTCTAAACCCAACTTACCATTGAACTCAATTCGCCACCTTCTCCACATATATAAAAAAATATTCTCTAACCCTTTGTACATAGGATATGTGTTTCCCTCCCCAAAGCTCATTCCCTTATGTTGGTTCCTGGACCCTCCCTAGGTAACCCTTTCCGGCGCCAATCGGTCCTAATCCCGTCCCAACCCTTGTTGCGGACTCCCCATTACACTACCCTCTAATACAAAATTGCCATCCCCAAAAATCTCAATCTCATTACCTCACTACAAATACAACAAAATAACCTCATTAATTATAAACATAAATATATCATTCAAAACTCCACATAAATTCTCCACAACTACTGTGTCAACATCAATACTACTTAAAATTCTACAATATACCTTACTTCAAAACAACATTACATCATATTCATCTCTACTATTTCAAATTCAACTTTGAATTCAATTGGGACAGATCTATATGCCCCACAAAATATTTATCACCCAAAAAACTATCTCTTATTAGATTTCACAAATCGTTACTTTATTTCTCATTGTATCAAATTATTTTTTATCATTTCTTTAAACCCTTTGCAATACATTAAAACATTACATTGAACATCAATTACTTAGAACATTTACAAACCAATATACCAGTGACATGTTATTGCTGATCAGCTGATACCCTAACATAATGAAAACACATCTCCAATTTGAACAAACTACCTGGAATATACATATATGGATCAATACTCACTTCTCTTGCATTAATTGCCTGCCAGGCTTTTAATTATTGGCTTACTTTAACGTATACACATATCATGAAAACACCCACTTTATCAACACCTATACCTAACATACAACAATAAAATAATACATTTAAAAGCGCATAATGAACACCTTATTTTTAAATATCTAAGCAGCTAGTTACCTGAACAGAGCACAAGCAGTTTTATTTGATCAAACTTTGAATAAAAAAATGTTGTAATAAAATTTACATTCGTGACTCCTTTGCATCACCTCCTATCCACACACTCTATTGCAAATTGTGTAAGACTGTGGCGCCTTTTCGCTTCCACAAAGACTGTATATTTTGGAGCAGGTTTTGCCTCTCCGTGTCTTTGCTTCCGCTATTAAGTTTGAAACGTTACGAACATCATCATGTTCTTGTTATAATTATACACCCTTAAGGCGGGTCTACCACCTGTCTTGCTACCCCCAAGCGGGCAGAGTGGCAGCCGCTGTTTCATAGTTCCGGAGATTTCCCCTAATTGTCTCCCCCCATTGAATTTCTAATCTGTACCAATTTCAAGTCAGCTATGGTCAAGGGACTTGATATGACCATAGCTGGCCGCTAGCCAAAACCACGGTTAGTGCTGGTAAGACAGTAACCGCCCGAAAAGTCGGGGAAATCTAAACTTCAATTTGACTGCCTGTTACACATCAATCTCGTTATGTGCGACACGGTCGTTTGGCAGTGTGTAAACTTTAATTTACACGGATAAGGTGTGCCGCACATTTATCGCCATTTTGGCCTCCGATGGAGGTAACACTCACTGTTACCCCCAACCCATTTCGCTACTTACGGGAGCACAGGCCACCCCCGCAACAGCAACTTAATAACTAACTCATTAAAAAAAAATTTATATACATTATACTATAATATTTCCATCAATAATCATTTCCCTCATTCATAGCTTTTTACCATCTGACTTTCTTAAAATTTTCAAAATTTATTATTACTAATGAATATATATCATTTTTCATGTATTATTAAAAAATCTTTTAATTATCATATTTATTAAACACAATGATTGCATTAAAATCTCACTATTGCATTAACATCTCTATCACACCTATAAACATTTTTGTTATACATGATTATAAAATTTTCATACTTACAATCCATTTAACACGATATACACACAAAACATAATCACCATCATCTCTGAAACATTTCACAAAAATTATTAATTTAAATTAAATAATCTCTCATTCATTACCAAATTTCCATCTCGTAAAATAAATTAAATTCAGAAAAAAATTAATTAATTAACATTTAAATAAGCAATCAAAATATTTAAGCATATCAAATTGGTTTAATTTAATTAATTACTGAAAATGTGAATTATATAGTTATTGAAACAATTACCATTAGTCAATTACTGTTTTCAAAATTAATTCTGATATTTATTTGTTTAAATTACAGAATATTATTATTGCAACAATCATCTCACATACGCACATTATTTATTTAACATTCCACAATGTACACAAATAAATTTGCTACATTTGTATTTACAACCTTTCATTATTGATTGTCCAGTTTTTTCCGCACTTCTGTCCAAATCTGTCATGTCAAAATCCCATTAAAACATAATGTTTAACTGTCTTTTATTGTTTTATTAGTTTACCCTCCATCGTCCCAAATTAACCTTGGTTCTACATAGCACTTTTCGATTTCGTTAACACACATACTGATACTTTGTGTGTCATAAACCCAAAAATCAAAGTCATCCGTCTTATCAAAATAACTTGCAACAAGTCAACACTAAGTATATCTGCTAAGTCTCCGTTAGTAAATTTCTTCAATATCGGGTCAGTTACTTTTGTATTAAAAATCAAATCATTCTTATTTAAATACTCTTCTAATACTTCTTCCAACTCACCATAATCTCTCTTTAAATTATATACTTCTAATTCTCTCTCATCATAACACCATCTCATACTTATAAAATCATTCCACACAGAGGGTATAATATTATACAAATAAAATAAACAACTCCAATCTTCTACTAATACGGGACTCTTGCCCTTCAAAAACACTTGTGACCACATTAAATCATCATAAATAATAAAGGGAAAATTTGCCCTCTGTCCCCACTCTACTACAACATTATTTCTCCTCTCTCTCTCTAACTCACTGACACACATTAACATCTCATAATCACTACATTCTGCAATTTCATTAGTACTCTCATTATTTATTTTTACCGTATCAGTCTCTGATACTAACTCTTCAAACACATTAATATTCTCGGTATTACATTCGTTATGTTCGACATTATTGTTATTATTAGTTAACTCTTTACCTGGTATCATATTCCTACATTTGTCACTACAATTTTCATTTGTTTTATTTTTCTCTGTACTCATCACATGTACTCCCATTCGCTCAACACTCTATTCTAACTTATTCAAATTAGTTCTTATCGTTTCATTAGTACTTTCTACACATTTATTCATTTCTTGTATTTCATTTTTTAACTCGTGAAACTTGACATTGGAATCAATTTGTTGCTCTTTATATTTTGTATTTATATTTTCAGACACGGTTTTTATTAAATTAAACAGATCGTCTATTGACACCTTTTTTTCTTCCACCCCTACGCTAGCGTAAGGTCTATTCTTATCTTGTACATCGGTCATTTTCAAAATTTATTTATATCATACCCTTTATATAACGTCCCCTTAAATCAAAATACCCCATACATAAAACAGTTATTAATACGTAAAAGTAAACACTTGCTCGCTCTACCCAAACGTAACCCTATTTAGCGTAATTATATACGATAATATTACATAAGTACGTCATTACCACATCCTATTTTCTGTGTATTAAAATAGGTCTATCTCGTATAAAATTAAAATTAAACGAAAATCCTGGCAGCGCGTCGACATTGTGACGATAAAAAATAAGCCAAAATATAAAATAAATAAGATTTACTACCAGGACTTACCTGCTGCAGAAATTTTACCAGAAGCCCAGAGTCGCCACCTATATCTTTGAAGGACAGATATGGAGACCTTTACACTTTACCTTAATAAAACGGACAATTTAGCAATCTGACCCCACCCAATTAATAATTCAGAAGATTCCAGAACGTTAGACGAATTTTTTCAACACAGAAATGAGAACGTGGTAATGGCGAAATAACTTAGACTAACACATGGTTATTAAATGGATACTTTACTTACTCACATACAAAACGTAAATTCCTCATACAGAACACAAAATAATAATACATTTAGTACCGGTTAAAGAGACCTTACCTTACATGCTATGTATACAAAAAGAAAGTAGCCCAGCTTTGCACACACACACTATCACACCCATTAGACCCCTTTTAATATTATGTTACAATTGGAAAATAGTTGTCCTTTATATATATTCCCGTCTCGTTTATATTCAATCCCTGTCTCGATGCCGACCGAACACGTGTTTTGATGCCCGATTTCACTGTCCGTATTTCACGGTTTGCGTTTCGCACTTGCTATACCAGTTTATTACATCGTTGATTTCACGAGTCCCGGTCGGTATCAACGATATTGTTGTTTCATTCACATCGTATAAAACAACACCGACCGGGACGCCGACGGAGTTGTAAGCGTCTCTAACTGGAGTCCGTTTTTTATTGACCACTTAGCGTCTCTGTTTAATGTCGACTGGGCACGGTAATGTAACAGGTACTTCTTGCTTTCTCTGGCGGGAAACGGTGGTTCACTGCCACTATGTTTTCGTCGCTCAAGCCTCCGTTGTTGTGAGGTAACCACTTTATCCATGGAATAGCAGAGTTATATTCTGGATACCAAAGGACGATATTGGCTTCGGCTCTGCTGATGTCATTAATAGTAGGCAGGGCTTTAACAGTATTTCCGGATGGTCTTTTTGAGAAGACGATGAATACTCTTCGCTCTGGCCATCTTGAGTTTTAGTCAAGAGCGTCACTTGTGCTCGTGTTCGTACAGTTGCGTATGGGCGATGCCACACAAGTATGGATTTCTGAGAATTTTGAAGGAGGTAAATTCTTTGCTCGCCGCGTTACACAATAACAACTGCGTATCGCTTTGTTACCACTGTTTCTTAACATCGTTCTGTTACACGGAAAATAACGTTGCACAATAATTTTCATAACTTTTGACAAGCCCGCCCAAAATGAAAGAAATAAAAGATATAATTGCCCCATACTGTTAAAAATAAAAACACCCAAAAATGACCCGCTACAAACTAACATAAAATATAGGCCAAATGGTAAATATCACCAACATTATAATTAGTAAATAAGTTAATGAAATTAATTAAATTAATGAAAATTGTTTAATGTAAATCAATAACCGTGTATAATAACTGTAACAACACTTTGTGAAGGTATTGAAGGAATGTATAAAATATTATTAAAAATTATAGTAAAAAACATGCCGAAACAGCTGTCATGGATTTATAATTTTAATAAATTGATGAGTGGAAATCACTAAAACTATTTTATGGTTTTATTTTTTACTATAATTTACAATGGATTTTCACCAAGTAAAGACATCAAGCATTAATTATTTAAAATATTATTAGAAAAAATGCAAGTGTAATAACACAGGAATCTAAGGAAAAGCCTAAATTAAAGATAATATTCAAATTAGTTAACCAAATCATAAAATTACTGAGAATTAAAGAAAACTAACCATTATAATTCAATCAATGATCTTGTTCAATGATAATTAGAATCTAACAGAAATTGTAAACCATTTAATGTGGCAGGAAGTACAGTAGCTAAAGCCTACATCCAAATATACTGTGAATATGACTTTTTGAGTTAAAAAATACTATAAAGTATATCATGTGTGGTGTTAAATAACGCAGAATTAAATAAGGAAATTTATTATATAATTAGTATTTAATAAGAATAAATGATAAGCAAAATGTAATTAATCATATAATGTAAAAGTCAATTATTTAGTTCAACATATAATTGAGGCGGAAATGCCAGCTGATTAAAACAATGTCAAATTAATATTAAATCAGCCAGGACCTTTTGCATGGAGAAGAAAGAGAGTTAGTTGATTGTTAAACGTTGAGATGCACACATCGGAACGATCTCACACAAATTAATTAATTAAAAAAGATAGAAGAATAATTTTACATACGAACTAAACCTATAAAAAATAAAACAGGGAAATTGAAAAATATGAGTCATCAACACTGAGTTCCAATGGAATAAATCAAATTAATCTATTTATGAAGATTAGAAGGCGTAACCCAGATATTAGAAGAATATAAACGTTAATTCAGAATTTGATCGATACAAAATTTGCCATTGTAAAATCTTATGAACTATATGGAACAAGAACACATTTGAACACGGATTGCCGAGCCGAACAACTGACCACTAATCCAGGATAATTACACTGTTACGAAGAGAAATTAATCACTACTACTTGGATGAGGAACACATAAAGAATCAACATTTATTTGAAGGAATTCTGCCGTGAAGACTCCTCGTACAGACGCAGCAAGGGAGCGGCCATCTTGAATACTTCGAGCATCAGCTGTGGTGACATCAGAACATCGTCCAGATTCATTGGTTCGAGAAATCTAATTTATTAACATTTTTATATTAAATATTATTTCTAATTTTATAATTAAGAACTGTTTTATTGTAAGTGTTGTACTTTTCAGCGTTACCCTATCTCTGACTATTTAAATAACAGCTGAAAAAACCTGTAATTCAATATTAATACTTTATATAACAAAACCAACTTTCCCTGAGATATGAGTTTGCGAGCTGTGGATTAGCAGATCGATTCAAAGTCGATTAATTGCGATAAATTTAATAAATTCATTTAATATTATAATTTTGAGTTTTATTTCTTGGTAAATATATATATATATATATATATATAGAAGAATTTCAGGTAATATTCGAAACCTTGGACTCCCAGAAAAGAAGAGAAGAACATTGCGAAGGAGTATAATCACTGAATAACTGAAAACCACTAATCGATTATTACATTTTATAATCTATTTAACGTTGGAAAACAATTATTGCTATTCTAACATAATAAATCAAATCAATTAGTAATTAAAGGAATTAAGGACAAATAAATAAATAATTAATTAATAAATAATAAAAAATAAATAAAAAAGAGAAAAATTTTTTTTTCAAACAAAATTTTTTACCAAGTTATATTATAATTTTTGTAACCCCGATACTCAAACACGAAAAAGGTGTTTTGTTACAAAATTGGCGTTTCCAACGTGGAGCTTAGTTAAACATTCATCAGGAGATATTTTGTTTTATTACAAAATTGGCGTCCAACTTAAGGGGCTGAAATTAGTAATTTATAGGCCATAGAAATAAAAATAATCTGCCCAATTTCTAATTTTAGCTGGCAGCTGTTACAAGATCAGAAGGGTCATAAAAATGCCAAAGAGAGCAACATCAAAGAAAAGGGCGGCAGAAGCCGAGAAAGAGATTGATATGGATGACAAAGAGGCAACTCCGGTTGAAGATATAGAAGGAAGGTTACCTCCTGCAGAACCGAATCAACCCATACAACAAGAGGAACAACCCGAGAAACCTACACAAACAGGGGATGTCAATCTCCAGGAGAAAGAGTTAGAGAAATCCACCACAAAAGAAGATACGAAATTGGATAAGATGATGGAAATGTTCCTCTGAGAATTCAAATCGACAAAGGAAGAATGAGTAACCAAATTGGAGAAACCAATAAGAAGATGGAAAAGAATCAGAAGGGTATAGAATCGATAAATAAAAACATAGAATCCACAAAAGAAGAATTAAGGAATAAAGTTGAAAACACCAACATGACAATAGATGAGAACAGTAAGAAGATGGAAGAGAAGATGTAAGAAAACAATAAGAAGATGGAAGAAAAGATGGGGGAGAAGTGGGAAGAATTAAAGGATGACAACCAACTGTTAAGGGAAGATTTGCGGGAGAATATTAAGAAAATGGAAGAAAATAGCACGAAGATGGAGAAGAAAATGGATGAGAATAACCAACTATTAAGACAAGAATTAAGGGAGGTTAACCAGAAAAATACTGACAAGTTAGACGAAAGAATATAGTTGTTAAAAGAAGAGTTGAGCCAGAAAATAAACGATAATAATGAGTCGACAAACAAGAAGTTGGAAGAAGAAGCAACCGGAATAAAACAACAAATCACAGAAGCTGACCAGAAGTGGAATCAGACTAATCAAGAAGTACAAGATTTTAAGGAAGAAGTAAACACCAAAATTACTAATATCGAAGAACACAATAGGAATAAATTGGAAGAAAACCGAAGAGAAACCCAGGAAGAATTGGGGAAGGTACGGAACCAATTCACGGAAAGGTGTGATGGTATTGAAGTTGCCATGACCAATATAACTGGTCAAGTACGTCAGAGCCAAGAAGAGATAGAATTAATTCGAAATCGACCCACTAACATTACTAGTATCCCTACTAATGAAAGCCGAGAATGGCTAAATTTTCGACAATATAAAAGAAAACCCATGGAGTTTTTGGCCAGGATTGAGGAATATTTTGCTAAACATCGGGGAAATAGATGGAGCACAAACCGTGAACTGTTAGATGAATCTTTCAGAGAAATGACAGACAATTGGTGGATGGCAATTAGGAGTGAAATAATGGACTACCAACAATTTAAGAACCTGTTCAAGGCAAAATATTGGTCGGAGTTGACACAAAACTTGATACGAGATAACATCTGTTACGGAAGGTATAATGCCCACATAGGTAATACAATGACTGCATATTTCCTAGGGAAAGTGTGTTTAGCAAAACATTTGGAACCAAAAATACCAGAGGAGTGCCTGGTAAATAAATTATCGTACCACTATGATGAAGATATCATAAGAGCACGGAGAGGTAGCCAAATCAAAACAGTGCAAGCTATGGCAGAATTACTTGAAAATTATGAACATGAAGACTACTATCGCCAAAGTAGGAGGAGAAATGATAGACCGGACTTGAGGAACAATCATCAGTACCATAATAATAATAATAATAACTACCCCGGGAACCGCAACAACTTTAATTATTATAATAATAATAATCATAATAATAATAACTACCCAAATAATAGAAATAATTATTATCATAATAATAATTCTAATAGTCAGAGAAACCCCAACCAGGTTAATACAGAACCTTATAATAATAATAATAGGAATTATCAATCCAATAATAACAACAGAACTTCTAGACCGAGAGTAAATTTTATAAGGGCAGAAGAGAATGGTCAGAGAAGGTATCCGCAGCAGAGACGGAACAGTTTTCATGATTATGAAAATCGGCAGATGAATGGGGGATGTGATAATCCTATATACAATCGACCCAGACTAAGTACCAGTTTGGATGATCAAGACAGACAACCAAACCACGAACCACCATTTGACCATCATGCTGAGTGGCAGGAACCGACTCAAGGTTTCCAGACCGACATCCCTGTCTGCCCAACGTATAACGATAATGATAATTTAAACGGGAGGAGGCAGTGATAAATTTTCATGACCCTTCACTGCTCCTATCTCCTGGGTATGAACAAGAATTGCTAAAAGAAAAGTAAGATCAACTTACACCAATTATTTACAGAATTTAATTGTGAATTGAAATATAATTACTAAATTCTAAAACCAAATAAGATCAACTTATATCAATAATTTACAGGAATTAATTTTGAAGTAAAAAATAAATCAACAAAATTCTAAAGGAAAAAGAAGAAGAACTTATATCAATAATATGAATAAACTAGTTTTGGAAAGGAAATATTAAAAGATTTAAGAAATGCAAAAGGAAGTAAAGACCACTTAAATAATATAATGTTAATGAAATATTTTGGATGAAACCCAGAGCGAAATAATAATTTTTGAGAAAAAAAATATATAATATAACTATCATCACTACTTTAATTTTAATTATAATAAGAACAATTGGAAGAATGACTGTCATAACATAAAACCAGTAGAACAATTAATTAGAACCAAGATGAAAAACAAGAAAAAAAAGGCTATTAATATTGATAACCAGAAGAAGATTGTGCGAACAATAGAAGAAATAAAGAGAATTCAGACGAAAAAAAAGTTTACACCCAATAACTAGTGATAAATATACTAACAAAGCTTCCAACCATGAGAAGAATAAATATATCAGCAGAGCTATGAAACATAAGAAGTATAAATGAGATAGAAAATATTAGCAAATCTGAGCAACCACGAAGTGAGGTATCCAAGGATGTTTTTTATTAGTCGAAAAATAGACTGTTTTTTAACAATTTTTATTTAATGACTGTCTGTAGATGAATTCCAGCAGTATTGTATTTTGAGCAGAGATGATGTTCCTCTGATCTCAAAAAAGTGTAGTATGGCCAGCAGAGTATATGTAGCCACAAGTGCCTCTCTGGACTGCCCCAGCTCACGTGTTAGGGAATGTTAGGGAATGCATATCCCATGGATAAAGCACCAAGTAAAAGGAAAAAATAAAGATAATAATAATGATATACCTCAGATTACAATAACAATCAAATAAGAATAAATTCAATGGAAAAAAAACCTAAAGCTCAACTACGAAGCAGCAGATACAGAAATAGGTAGGAAGACAAAGAATATAATAACCAATAAATATCATAAGCAATTATTTCATACATACTAAACGTATGATCTGAATTAATCACTTCTGGAGGAGAGCAATCTGTAGCATGACATAAAATCCACCTTGTTATAATTTAGAAAATAGTCAAGTATAGAATAAAAATAAAATGTATTAAAGAAAAATTACTATAAAAATTAATCAAGGACCACAGTAAATTGAAATCATAGATTCAAAGAAATAAAGTGAATTAAAAACAACCATGCAATATATAATAAATTATAGGAAAATAATGATAATCCAATGTATAGAGTAATTATACCCAGGTAGAATAGGAGCATGTAAGGAAATACCACGAATAAACAAACCTCCATAATAAAAGGATAACTATTGGAAAAAACAACCACATATTATAAAAATAGAAACCCCAAAAAAAGATAAAATGTCAATAAGAAAAGTACAATACAATAAAATAAGAATAAATGTAAAGTAGGTGTAAGTAAAGTTTCTAGATATATGATTAACAGTGGACCAGTGCAATTTATTTTTATGATGAAAAGCAACTAATGATGATCCCATTTAAGTGATATTCTTTATCTTACAAGAATAGATAAAATGACTAAAAATAAGATAAGAGAATGCAGTAAATAGTGATGTGAACAAGGGAAATCCCTAAAATAAAACAAAAACAGCAAAAGATTGCATAAAAATTAATTTTAAAAAATAATTTAAATGAAAAAACAGATGTGTTTTGTTGATGTTAACAGTTCATTGAACTCAAGGCTTGAATGCTTGAGATTGAGTCTATTTTTTTTATATAATATCTTTATTTATGTTTTAATGATATCAATTAATAATAAACACTATTGTAATTAAGTAAGGGCAATTTAGTTAAGATTTTATAAGAATTGTATGTCAGAGAGGGTATTAGCCAGCTGAATTAATAATAAGCTTTGTAATTGAACTAACATAAAATATAGGCCAAATGGTAAATATCACCAACATTATAATTAGTAAATAAGTTAATGAAATTAATTAAATTAATGAAAATTGTTTAATGTAAATCAATAACCGTGTATAATAACTGTAACAACACTTTGTGAAGGTATTGAAGGAATGTATAAAATATTATTAAAAATTATAGTAAAAAACATGCCGAAACAGCTGTCATGGATTTATAATTTTAATAAATTGATGAGTGGAAATCACTAAAACTATTTTATGGTTTTATTTTTTACTATAATTTACAATGGATTTTCACCAAGTAAAGACATCAAGCATTAATTATTTAAAATATTATTAGAAAAAATGCAAGTGTAATAACACAGGAATCTAAGGAAAAGCCTAAATTAAAGATAATATTCAAATTAGTTAACTAAATCATAAAATTACTGAGAATTAAAGAAAACTAACCATTATAATTCAATCAATGATCTTGTTCAATGATAATTAGAATCTAACAGAAATTGTAAACCATTTAATGTGGCAGGAAGTACAGTAGCTAAAGCCTACATCCAAATATACTGTGAATATGACTTTTTGAGTTAAAAAATACTATAAAGTATATCATGTGTGGTGTTAAATAACGCAGAATTAAATAAGGAAATTTATTATATAATTAGTATTTAATAAGAATAAATGATAAGCAAAATGTAATTAATCATATAATGTAAAAGTCAATTATTTAGTTCAACATATAATTGAGGCGGAAATGCCAGCTGATTAAAACAATGTCAAATTAATATTAAATCAGCCAGGACCTTTTGCATGGAGAAGAAAGAGAGTTAGTTGATTGTTAAACGTTGAGATGCACACATCGGAACGATCTCACACAAATTAATTAATTAAAAAAGATAGAAGAATAATTTTACATACGAACTAAACCTATAAAAAATAAAACAGGGAAATTGAAAAATATGAGTCATCAACACTGAGTTCCAATGGAATAAATCAAATTAATCTATTTATGAAGATTAGAAGGCGTAACCCAGATATTAGAAGAATATAAACGTTAATTCAGAATTTGATCGATACAAAATTTGCCATTGTAAAATCTTATGAACTATATGGAACAAGAACACATTTGAACACGGATTGCCGAGCCGAACAACTGACCACTAATCCAGGATAATTACACTGTTACGAAGAGAAATTAATCACTACTACTTGGATGAGGAACACATAAAGAATCAACATTTATTTGAAGGAATTCTGCCGTGAAGACTCCTTGTACAGACGCAGCAAGGGAGCGGCCATCTTGAATACTTCGAGCATCAGCTGTGGTGACATCAGAACATCGTCCAGATTCATTGGTTCGAGAAATCTAATTTATTAACATTTTTATATTAAATATTATTTCTAATTTTATAATTAAGAACTGTTTTATTGTAAGTGTTGTACTTTTCAGCGTTACCCTTTCTCTGACTATTTAAATAACAGCTGAAAGAACCTGTAATTCAATATTAATACTTTATATAACAAAACCAACTTTCCCTGAGATATGAGTTTGCGAGCTGTGGATTAGCAGATCGATTCAAAGTCGATTAATTGCGATAAATTTAATAAATTCATTTAATATTATAATTTTGAGTTTTATTTCTTGGTAAATATATATATATATATATATATATATATATATATATATATAGAAGAATTTCAGGTAATATTCGAAACCTGGACTCCCAGAAAAGAAGAGAAGAACATTGCGAAGGAGTATAATCACTGAATAACTGAAAACCACTAATCGATTATTACATTTTATAATCTATTTAACGTTGGAAAACAATTATTGCTATTCTAACATAATAAATCAAATCAATTAGTAATTAAAGGAATTAAGGACAAATAAATAAATAATTAATTAATAAATAATAAAAAATAAATAAAAAAGAGAAAAATTTTTTTTCAAACAAAATTTTTTACCAAGTTATATTATAATTTTTGTAACCCCGATACTCAAACACGAAAAAGGTGTGTTTACAATAACAATCAAATAAGAATAAATTCAATGAAAAAAAAAACTAAAGCTCAACTACGAAGCAGCATATACAGAAATGGGTAGGAAGACAAAGAATATAATAACCAATAAATATCATAAGCAATTATTTCATACATACTAAACGTATGATCTGAATTAATCACTTCTGGAGGAGAGCAATCTGTAGCGTGACAGAAAATCCACCTTGTTATAATTTAAAAAATAATCAAGTATAGAGATCTATGGCTAGCAACTCAGATCTATGAGAATCAGTTTGGGATCATGGGTTATGTTACAGCACAACATAAACAAGACCTATGGCCTGCTCTGATTGGTCCAACTAGAGCCTGGCAAGCCGTGTCTGTGGAGTTTCATGACTTGATCCTAATGGGTAAACTGCCAGGTGCTAAGGTCTATACATAGCCATCCCTAAACAAGTCTGACACAGTGTGGTCAAAGTGAGATCAAACAAAGGATGTTTCTGCTAATCTTTTGTGGCTCAGTGACAATATAAAGGTTGTAAGAGACAATGTTGGGCAGAGCTGTCAAAAATTTGGGTTTACAGATTTTCATGAAGCCTACATAGCCCTGACCTGAGCCACGAGACTTGCCACCTCAGCTATCAGCTCACTTAAAGCTAAAATATCTTTTTCAATTTACACAGTTAATATATCAGTCAACTGTTATTTGCAGGAGGTTGAGGGGGGGGAGCTCTAATTTCTTGTTTATTTAGAATCTCATATACATATATAAATATTGTTTGTAAGTAACTCATTGAGTTTCCTGCAGGTCTTCTACGTAATATCTTCAAATAAATATACTCCAAGTAGGTTTATTTTCACCTGATGCACGTTTCACAGAAATTATTCTGTATCTTCAGAGGTTTGTTTGAATTGTAATTGAATGTTTCACTTACAATACAGCTAACAGATAATCAAATTTACTTTGATTCTATTTTTGATTGTTTTAATGTTTATGTAGTAGCTGTTTATTACTAACAAATATATTTATTCTAATAAATCATAAATTTATTAGAATAATAAAACAAACATTAGATATATAATAAATAGCAACTACATAAACATTAAAACAATCGAAAATAGAATCGAAGTGAATTCGGTTATCTGTTATTAGCTGTATTGTAAGCGAAACATTCAATTACAATTCAAAAAACTTCTGAAGATACAGAATGATTTCTGTGAAACATGCATCAGGTGAAAATAAATCTACTTCCAGTGTATTTATTTGAAGATATTATATATAAATATGCACTAAAAACATCATCAAATGTTTTCTTTCAAAAACAACAAAAGAAAGAAATTAGGTCCCCTACTTAAATAAACATTGTCCGGTCAAGTTTTATTTGCCTTTTTTTATCTATTACTCTTTATTTTAAGTAATTTGATTTTGTATATTATGAAACTTTTAAAATTATACAGGATGAGATTCTCAAAATAAAACGCTAAGTACTTGGCACAGTTATTGTAACTTTACAATCTATTGATTTTAAAATTTTCAAACTTCCCTCCCAAAATACCACCTACCTTTGACATTCCAACTCTTACCTGTATCCAGAAACCCCCAGCATCCGTTAAGCGAGGATTAAATGGCGAAAACAGACTGAGGTAGCGATTTAATAAATTGCACTAACACGTGATCGTTGTGAATTGAACTTAGTATTTTATTTGCAATTAAAACATTAACGGGGTTTGCCCCTATATCTCTGGTGATTCACAGACCACATTAATGAACATACACAATTAATAATATATAGAATTACATTCACTTATTTTTAATAAGGCTCACCAGTACTTCATATTCACGCTCACTTTCATTCTTTAAAACCCCCCTATTGCTTTAAGATATCATTATTTGTTTGGTTTTGTAGTTTGCCTAGGTCTTTTGTACTTATCTTGAAGGGTTATCCATTTTGAGGTGCCATTGCTCGTTCCACTAATTTCTGCTGTAATATTCACAAACAATTTCCGGAACTGTTTAAAACTGTTTAATTTATTTGTCACTTGCTGTTGACACTTTTTGATATTTACTGTACAGTGTTTAATTACATTTTAACTGGTTTAAATTGCCAAAATTGATTTGTCCGCAGACTTTGATTAAAAACACCCCGGCCAGGATCAGATGTTGGTCGAAACAGCCAGATGACGACTGGCGAACGTTGGTTAAGTATGCCCGGCCGGTTTTAGATGTTAGTCGAAACAGAACGATTTCTGTGGGCGTATAAAGTATATAAACGCCGGTCACGTGATACTTCCTCTACGTTGGCGACGTCATATCGTATGCCTCTGGACGTTTTAGAGATGTTTTTTATTACGTTCCAGAGGTATAAAACGTTGATTTTATGTCATTTTTGTTGTGACATCAGTCGATAATTACGATGTTGGGGCCCCTTTTAGGTTTAGACCGGCTCCACTCTGGCTAGACACAGCTAAAAATAACACTCGACTCACTTGTTTACAAGTCACACCCAGATTCCTTACAGCTTCTTCTGCCACTGTTTCACATCCCAAAATTAAAATGGTTTTATTTCCTAATTTTAACATTATTAAAAACTCTGAACCCCTTTCTTTATATCTGTGACCTGGTTTGTACCGTCACAATACCCCCTCAATGAGAGGTTTTATGCCGAAGCATAAAAACTCTCATTGACATAACCTAAAAGGATCCGTCCGGATATGGCGCCATGACCCCCCTTAAATTTTATTAACCATTGGTAACTTACCCCCCTGATCTAGTGATTTTGGCCGCACCTGCATGACTTTACTGGACTTCTTGTTAAGATCCCAACACTGCAAAGCCAGGCAGGCACTGGAAGCCCCTACCCTGACATGCTGGTCAGCACAGGGTCGCTACCCTAGATCCTAAAACAATTAAATTAAAAATATTAACAAAGGGCATTACACTTTTCCAGATCCAGAACTGATTTGTTTTCCTTTTATTTGTACTGGTTAGCCTTTTTACGAAGTACTTGTAGCGGGGCAATTTTGGGCCTACCTGAGGCAATATAAAGAAGTTTGTATTTTTTTCTTTTTAATAAATAACATTTTCGAATATTAGGGACAAAAATTTATAAAGAACGGTAAATTTATTATTTGCGACGGAAGTGAACGTGGCAGCACTGCTGTGTTAAAATTACTTATGAATGTTTTCTCAAAACGAGAAACAACCGACAAACTGTACCAAGGTCAACAAATGACGAACACAAAACCAGTAAACACATTATGAATTTAATAAAGTAATATTGATTAGAACCTTTAATGCGAATTAATAATTATTTCAAACAACCATATGGTTTTCAATACGTCTAACGAGATCCTGGACATGGTGAGTATAAGTTGGTACTTGACAATATGGCTGCTTCACTAGCCGAAAGTATAAAAGATTTACAAAGTGTAATAATAAATTAATAAAAAAGGCAATTAATTAATAATATAACAATGGTGCCCGACCAGCTGGACCGTTTGCGTAAATTTAATTATGCAAATGTGGACCTGTTGCAGAAATGATATGGTTGTTTGAAACAGGAAACAAAATTTTTGTATGTACGTAAGATAGACGTATAAATAAGGTTATGTCATCAGTGTGTGTAGTATGGGTGAGTAAATATTTTTTTTAATAATAATTATGTGTTACATGTAAAAATATTTTGTAAAGAAATATAGTTAAAAGATTTTAAGAAAAATGGCAGATAATAATGCTGTCAGCTTATCTGACAGTCAGTTAAGTAGCGATTCGGGAGTTCAAACGAATGATAGTAATGTAGAAAGTCAGTTTACCGAATCAAAAATAATGAAAGATGTCGAATATCAATCGACACCTATCCAAAGTAAAAAAAATGACGATACATATGAAATGTTTAAAGCAATACAAGCAATGATAGAAAAACAGAGTGTAAAGTTAGACGAACACAAAAACGAAATTCAAGAGTTCAAAAGTAGTGTAAATGAGAAGTTAGATACACAGAATAACAAATTTGACGAGTTGAAAAATGAGATACAAGAAATTAATAGACATTGTGAAAATACCAAAGTAGAATTTACTCGTAAAATTAACCAAGTAGAAACCAAGTTAGATAATTCCATACAGCAAATAGACGTTAAATTTAATGAAGTCGATAGTCAGATAAGTAGAGTTGAGAAGCAAATCAATGAAAATAATGAAATATTAATAAATTCAATGAATGAGTATAACAATGACATAGAATCTAAAATTATTAAATGTAATATTGAAACTGAATGTAAGTTGAGTAGTGTAGTAATGACAGTTGAAAAAATTAGTCAGATTGTTGATGAACACCAAAGTAAGATAGACTCTAAAATAAATGAAATTGAGAGTAATTATAAGACAGAAATACAAGCAGTAAATGAATCTATTGAAGTAATATCAAAAAATAATGTACAGTCTGAATATAGTAATGACAAAAAATTATATTCACTTGAACAAAACATTAGTAGTATGAGAGACGAATTAAGTTTAGTAAAAAATCAAAATGTAAACAACGTTACTGAACGCATATTTATGACCCGAGACACAAATAATGAAGTAGAATTAGAAACTTTTAATTGTGACAATCGTAGAGTGCATCCAGTGCAATTTTTAAATAGGGTTAGGGAATTTAATCGGTTTAATAGTAGTAGTTGGGAAGTTAAATTGCTGAAGATTATCAAATGTTTTAAAGGTAGTGCCGAGATATGGTCGGAAGTACACCATACCGAATGGGATAGTTACGAAGATTTTGAGGTAGCTTTTCGAAACAAAATTGGTCAGAAGAAGACCAAGAAATCTTAAGGAGTAAAATAATGGGTACTGGGAATTTTGGTAGGAGTAATAACCACCTAACCATATATGTAATGATGATATATAACGAAGCTAAATATCTGGAACCACCGTTACCATTCCGATCATTTGTAAGACATATTAGCAAACACCTGCCCAGAGAGGTGCAAATCACGTTAATGACTAGAGAGATTACAAATATTAATGAGTTAGAGAGCATGCTAGACGTGCTACAGAATATAGGGGAACGCGACATAGGACGACGTTCAAACACACCAGTAGTACCACACCATAATAATAATAATTACCATCAGAACAGGGGTACACAGAGTTTTCATAGAGGAGCGTGGGGAGGAAGTTTTGATAACAGGGGCGAGAGTTGGAGGTGTAGAACATGTGAAACCGACAATTATGCTAATAGAACAAATTGTTTCAGATGCCATCGAAACAGGGAGTGCGCCAGGAACGAGCGAGCAAACCCACCACCAAATCAACAGTCGAGAGGAGGAGAATTTCATAGAGGAGCGCCGAGAGGAGTAGGACATTATAACAGAGGGAGAGGGGGAAATCATCCAGCTGTGGCGGGTCCCTCCATGGAAAACTAGGGAGGACAATGGAGAAGCGGGCCGAACCATTGTCTACGGAAAACAGGAGGGTCCAAATAATCAACGGATACCATAATAACGTTATCAAGATGGACATGGCGAAAGAACTGTTAGAAGAAGAGGAGAGCAAGGTGATGGAACGCAGAGCAGGATTGACTGAGGTGACAATTAACATTGAAGGTAAGAATTATAAAACTTTAATTGATACCGGTAGCGAGATCTCAGTAATTTCTGAAAATGTCATGGGTGAATTAAAAGAGTTAAACAAGAATATACCGTCATTGCCAGTTGCAGGGGTTACAGTAGTGGGGGTAACTGGGGTGAGAAGTAAGAGAATAACCACACAAGTACAATTAAATATTTTAGTAAATGAAGTTGAATTTGAAAACACTTTCCTAGTAGTTAAAGGGTTAAGTCTAGATGTAATATTGGGAAATGATTTTTTGGAAAGAAACGGAGCAGTAATAGATTTCAATAAACAAATAGTAAAATTTGAGAAGGGGAATAAACCAGTCAGAATAGAGTTTAAGAAAGTAGTAAATGAAGCTAAAGTCACTGGAATAAAAATGTTACATAAGCAGATAAGCGATAGAGAGATAGAAACTAAAATAAATATATGTCTAGAGAATGATAGTATAGAGAATGAGGAGGGAGAGATGCATGAGCGTAATGAGAGTGTGTGGGCAAATAGAGCCGACAAATTTTTCAATGAAAATACAGTTGTAGGAAATACTCAGCGAGAGGAGCTATGGGCAGTTGTGGAGCGGTTCAGAGAGGTGTTTGATGAATCACCAGGGAAAGCGAAGGACTACATTTGCGAGCTGAAAGTTCGGGACCATGCACCATACATGCAGAGGAGCTACCCGGTGCCGTTTTCGAAACGAAGGGCTGTACAGGAGGAACTGGACCGGATGATGCAAGGAGGCATCATTGAACGCTCAGTATCACCCTATTCAAATCCTTTGGTGGTAGTGATAAAGAAGGATGGCAAGGTAAGGTTATGTTTAGATGCTAGGAAAATTAATCAAATTATTATACCTGACAGGGAATCTCCGGAACCCATAAATGAGATTTTACAGAAGTTTAGCGGAGTCAAATACATGACGTCTTTAGATCTGACCGCTGGATACTGGCAGGTACCATTAGGAACAGAGAGCAGGAAATACACAGCTTTTCTTTTTAATGGTAAGAATTACCAGTTTAAACGCTTACCTTTTGGATTAAACACCAGTGTTGCCAGTTTTATCAAGTGTTTAGATAATATTTTACAACCTAAGGATTTAGACTTTTTAACTGTATATGTCTATGATATTTTGATAGCCTCTAGAACATTCACTGAACATTTAGAACACATAGAATATGTATTAGATAAGCTTCAAAGAGGGGGTTTAACAGTGAATTGGGATAAGTCTAAGTTTTTGCAGACAGAAATACATTTTTTAGGATTTATTATTACACAGGAGGGGATATTAGCCAACCCTGACAAAGTAGAAGCCATAATGCGATTCCCTGAACCAAAAAACATTAAGCAATTACAAAGTTTTTTAGGCCTATGCAACTTTTACAGGAAATTTCAGAACTACGCACACACAACATCCAAACTGAGTGCTGTACTGCAGAAGAATAAACAGTGGAGATGGGGCGATACGGAACGAACTGCGTTTAATGAAATTAAGAGAAAGTTTAGTCACATGATCATGATGAATCATCCCGATTTTAATAAGACTTTTTATTTGCAGACCGACGCCAGCAATGTAGCGCTAGGGGCGGAGTTATACCAGGAGAGCTGCGACAAGGAACACCTGACGATCGCCTTCGCCAGTAGATCGTTGTTATCGGCGGAAAAAAATTACACTACCACTGAAAAAGAACTTCTAAGTATTGTGTTCGCCATGGGTAAATTCCGCACCTACATCCTAGGGAATACTACGATAATCCGGACGGATCACAAGGCACTGTCATTTCTGAATTCATGTAAGCTAACACACAGCAGATTAACCAGGTGGGTATTAGCCTTACAAGAATATAACTTTTCATGGGAATACATAAAGGGGTCAGATAATAAGGTACCAGATACACTTTCTAGAATAGATGTTATAGATAATAAAACTGGTAGGGACCTTAAAGAAATAGAAATTTTTAGGCTAACTAGAGAAGATAGAATTTTTGGAGAGGAATTAAGCGATATTAAAAACTTGCAAAGATCTGATAGCAAACTGGGTAAAATAATTGTTAGTTTAGAAACAGATGTAGCGGGATCAGAATATAATGAGCGATTTCAATTATATCAAGACATTTTGTTTAAAAAGATAGATGGTGGGGAGCGTGATTGGAGGTTAGTTATACCCGAGGGGTTAATAGATAAAATTGTTTGGGATTGTCATATAAGGTATGGTCATTTTGGTGCGAGAAAGTGTGCTAATGTTTTGAAAGAGTCATGTATATTTAAGAATATGGAGAGAAGAGTGAGAAAAGTGTTGAAAGTGTGTGATTTATGTCAAAAATCGAAAGTAGTGAATTACAGAGTAGAGGGAGAGATGAATTACATAAAAGTAGATAAACCTTTTGATCTAGTTGCGGTTGATTTATATGGACCATTACCCAGAGGTAGAGGAGGTGTGTTATATGTATTTGTAGTTCTAGACACTTTTTCAAAGTTTGTGAAGTTATATAGCATTAAGAGAGCAACTAGTAAAGTACTTAGTGAGAAAATAGTAAAAGACTACATGCTTAATGTTGGAAAACCGAAAGTTATATTATCTGACCATGGTCCACAGTTTATCAGCGGCAAGTGGCGGCAGACGCTTGGATGGGAAGGCATCATACCCAAGCATACGGCAGTGTACCATCCTCAGTCGAACCAAGCAGAACGGGTGATGAGAGAGATTGGCAGGATATTTCGGGCGTACTGTCACGCCAAACACACAGAATGGCCATCCTACGTGAAAAAAGTAGAGGAGTGGCTGAATTGTACCACCCATGAGTCCACGGGATTTACGCCACATGAGTTGATTAGGGGAACAAGGCCGCCCAGGATATTGGAACAACTTTTCGAATACCCACCTGAATGTCAGATTTTGGACAGGAACATGAAAATTAGATTGGCAAACGAGAACTTACTCACGAGAGGAGAGCGAAGAAAACAGAAACATGATGCCAAGGGTAAATGGACCAAGTATGAGGTAGGTCAGTTAGTGCTAGTAAAAAGACATGATTTGTCCAGTGCTCAAGACAGAGAAATAAAGAAGTTTTTCTTGTTGTATGAAGGACCTTATGAAATTGTAGAAATAAAAATGCAGAATGCGTATGTGCTGAGGAACCCAGCGACGCAGGAAATAGTAGGTACTCAAAATGCGACGAATTTAAAATTATATAGGTCACTGTAACTGTGTTATGTTTATAAATAAGTTTTTAAATATTATTGTTTGTTTACAGAAGGGATCCTCCCCCATTTTCGGGCGGTCACGATCTTACCAGTCCTGGCCGTGGAATTCGGAACTCGGAGGCGGGCCATGGTTGGCAGATCTTCCTTCGGGCGGTGAAACAACGATGGTCCGGCTCCACCAAAATTGGTATAAAGTAGAAAACTTAGCTACATATTTGAACGGGGAGGGGGACCCCAACAGGTACGTGACATAAATTATTTTTTATACACTCCAGGCGCAGCGGTTTCGGTGTACCTGTCACGTGCCTGCACTGCCTTAGAGTGTTGTAAATAATGGAGGCTGCATTTAAGTAAAAGGCAGTGCATACAAATTAAATATTTTAGTGTCAAGGGCAAAATTAAAGTAGAGCCTTTGACAATAGTTTCTGTTAAGCCCGAAACGACGAGTTTTGGGGCAGGACGGGTTGGAGCAAGGTAGAAGGCGGGTTAGAATAAATGGTAGATAAAGGGGGTTAAGTTTGGTTTAGAGGGGGGACGTGAGTTCACGTAGTATATCTATCTAGTTCCAATTCGTTTTGCAGCAAGACCCGGCCTTTCAGGCGACTGCGACCTTCCTAGACGTGGTGTAAGTCACGATAGAGTCAGCCTTCAATGTAAATAGCATTAAAAAAAAAAAAAAAAAAAAAAAAACCTTTGGATGTGTATAATTTTAAATTTAAATAAATTTTTAGAAATAAGTGACCAAATATAATTGTCAAATTTTAGTATCAGTGAGTATAGGAACGTTTTGAAGAAATGTGTAGCAAAATAAAAACTTGTTATCAATACAAGATGTGGGGATAATTTTGGGGGGTAGTTTGGTGCTCAATGAAGTGATAGAACAGTGGAGTGTGGAACTGCAATGGTAGGAAGTTTAGTTTCAATTTTAATTAATTAGTTAGTAAGTTGCTGTTGCTGGGGTGGCATGTGCCCCAGTAGATAGCGGAAAGTGTTGGGGGTAACCGAGAGTGTTACCTCCATCGGAGGCCAACATGGCGAAAATGCACGGCACACCCTTTTGTATAATTTTATATTGTACTTTGATAAATTGCCGTGTCGTGCATAATAGTGATGATGTGTACATGCCTGAAGGAAGAGATGATTTCCCCGACTTTTCGGGCGATTACTGCCTTACCAGCACTAATCGTGGTTTTGGCGAGCGGTTAGCTATGGTCATATCAAGTCCCTTGACCATAGCTGGCTTGAAATTGGTCTATATTAGAAATTAATGGGGGGTGAAACTAGGGGGAATCCCGGAACTATGGAACAGCGGCTGCCACTCTGTTCGAGGAGGAACAGCAGAGCCAGGTGGTAGACCCGTAGTTAGGGGCGCATAATTATAGACAAAGATATGATGATATCTATACCTTTTCAAATGTAACGCAGAAGCAAGGACACGGAGATATAACATTCCTCCAAAACCTCAGTCCTTGTGGACGCAACTGGACGCCACAGTCCAGGGGGGGATCATAGTGTGTGTGGCTGGGCGGTTATCCAGGGGGATAACGTATTAGAAATTTGCTATATTTTAATTAATAATGATGATTTTCTACTCAATAATTTTGTTTGATTTGAAAAATAGATGCACTAAATACTTCCTATATTGTGTTTATTATGTCTTATTATGTTAATTGCATGTAATATGTTAGGAATAAGGATTATAAAAATATAATAATATGTTTTCAATGTGTTTATAGATTTTAAATAAAAATTAAATAGATTCGTGATAGTTAAAATTTTCAATGGGTTGCAAAAGATAGAAGTGGGTGATAGTAATTGTTTGAATAAAATGTTTGAATCAGTTCAAGTTGAATTTTGTGGGACGTATAGATCTGTCCAAATTGAAGTCAAAGTTAAAGAAATAGTAGAGATGAAAATAATGCAAGGTTGTTTTGAGTTAATGTATGTTATAGAATTTTGAGAAGTATAAATGGAGACACAGTAGTAATGGAGAATTTATGTAGAGTTTTGAGTGATATATTGTTGTTTATTTTGTTGATGTTATTTTGTTGTAGTTGTAGTGAGGTAATGAGATTGAGATTTTTTGGGGATGGCAATTTTGTAGTAGGGGTAGTGTAATGTGGGAGTCCACAACATAAGGGTTGGGACAGGATTTGGAATAGTTTTAGTGGGAAGGGGTTGCCTTAGGTAGAATCCAGGAACCAGAGAATGGGAATTGAGCTTTTTGGGGGGGGGAAACACTTATCCTATGTACAAAGGATTGGAGAGTTTTTTTTTATATATATTGAGAGAAGGTGGCGATTTGAGTTAAAGTTGTAAGTAGTTAGAGGTAGAGAAGGGTTAGTAGAATTTTTGATAGAGGGGTGTCATACTAGTTAAAGATTTTGTAAGGGAGCGTTAGAGTAATAAAAGGGGTAAGATTATGAGTAAATGCCAATTTGATAAAGTGAATTATAATGAATAACGTAGAATCACCCAAAGTAATGAAAGGGAATAACAAATGAAATGATGTGTAAAACGAAGATTGAAAAAAAAAAAAAAATTTTTTGAGAAACGAAGTAATAAAAGTTAAATTGAGATTAAAATGTAATTTTCTGATTTTTATGCAAACTTAATGATGTAAAATGTATAAATTTTAAATACAAGTTGTTTATTTTAAGATAATGATAACAATGTGAATTATTAATGTACATGTTTTCTTATGTTATGTCAAGTTGTTAGGTATCCTGATATATAGGTTAGTAATAAGTAAAAACAAAACCAGTGCTTCTTAGCGCAAACCAGCACCGCTAGGGGGAAACAGATCAGTTGGGGATATGGTGTTGTATAAGGCCACTATTTAATATTTTGATTTGTTGTTTCAGTGTTGGGTGATGCTGTGGCGGCGGACCTGAGCTGGCCTGCGCGTCAGAGCAGGGGCGTTGAGTATCTGTCTGACTCTACGGTGTTGGGATCTCGAGAGAGAAGTCCAGTATTGTCATTCAGATGCGGTCACAGTCACCGAACCAAGGGTGAGTTGATAATTTTTTTTTTTTTTGTAAACCATACAGGGGGTTGTGGCGACATATCCTGGCTGATCGCTTTAGCAAGTATGAATGTGTCAATGAGATTTTTTTATGCTTCGGCATAAAATATCTCATTGAGGGGGTATTGTAGCGGGGCAATTTTGGGCCTACCTGAGGCAATATAAAGAAGTTTGTATTTTTTTCTTTTTAATAAATAACATTTTCGAATATTAGGGACAAAAATTTATAAAGAACGGTAAATTTATTATTTGCGACGGAAGTGAACGTGGCAGCACTGCTGTGTTAAAATTACTTATGAATGTTTTCTCAAAACGAGAAACAACCGACAAACTGTACCAAGGTCAACAAATGACGAACACGAAACCAGTAAACACATTATGTAACAGCGTAAACAAGTTATATAACCAGCGTCAGGCGATCTGACGTCAGAGACGATCTTTGTTATGAAATGCCGTTACATAACGGTGACATGCAGCTGGCGGAGTGATACAAACTCTAAGACAATAAGAATTGAACATCCAACAACAGCCGCTTCACAAATTAGCGCCTGTAGTTCTGCCCCAGTCTAACTCCATCACCACTCGCAAGTGGTATATAAAAGTTTCGAAACGTAAGTGCGGGCCCGCAAAACCTTCTAAAATGTGAATAATAGATTTCAAATATGATTTAACAATAGAAACTCATACTAAAAAGTGATTGACAGTTTATTTACAGTAACACAGTTCGGAGCTAATGATTTAAAAGTAAAAGTGCGCACGTAAAACAATGTGACGTCTTCTGGACTAATAATTGGATTCAAATTCAGCTAAGTAACCTGCAATAATATAAAGAAAACACAAATCTTCAACTATGGTTTAATATTCAAAAGTTTAACACTTTCTAATTATGAGCTCTTAAAATCGGGGAATAGTTATGTGTGGGTGTGTGCAAGTGCTGGTTTTCGTTATGTCGTAGTTGTAGAGAATTGTCTGTATTTATGTTATATCTTAGTTTGAAAACTGCTTAAGCAAAATGATCATTTTACGAATACTTAAACATACTTAAATTACGAAAGTTAAAATGTATGAGGGAGAAAGGAAATTTTGTATTTTAACAGAAACAATATAACTTGATGATGTTTTTCTTTTCTTTTTGAATTTAATAAAGTAATATTGATTAGAACCTTTAATGCGAATTAATAATTATTTCAAACAACCATATGGTTTTCAATACGTCTAACGAGATCCTGGACATGGTGAGTATAAGTTGGTACTTGACAATATGGCTGCTTCACTAGCCGAAAGTATAAAAGATTTACAAAGTGTAATAATAAATTAATAAAAAAGGCAATTAATTAATAATATAACATACTGGCTTTTCTTAACTTCTAACACACATTCTATGTTAACAGAACTCCTTAACCTAACATGATATATTTTAATTCAAAGACTTTACATGGCCATCTTCTTATTATTTCTTACTCCATATTCAAAATATTTTCCTGATTCCAATCAGAATTTAAATAACAACTTCCTATTACTCTTTTATTTAAACAGCTCATTTCATCTCTTAATTTCTTCAGCATTAATCTGTACACAATACATAATGAATCTAAAATCAACAATTATACAATACTATACGTACAGTCAACCATATGTATAATTTAACACTATATTATTTTTTGTCATATTGTGATTTAATCATCACTCTCTCTATTTCATTTTTCATTTTACATCTTAAACTCGTCCTTCCACACACACTATTACCCCCCCCCCTGGACTGTAGCATCCAGTTGCTTTCACAAGGACTGAAGCGGAAGGGGTGAACATTTTTTTCTTTTATTTCTCCCCCATCCCTGCTTTGGCGTTACACAAAATTCGGCATTACTGGTATCCAGGATACCAGTAATCCTACTAAAATAATATTCATGAACCCTTAATCATGAAGTCTATCACCCTTCCTATAGGTGTATAGCCGTGTTCCAAAGTTATATTATATTAGATTCCCCTGATTCTACCCCCAGTTCTATTTCTAAGTTCACCAATTTAGAATAATAACAAGCCAAATCCACGATCAGGGTTCGGTGAAGCCGTGATCACCCAAAATTGGGGAAATCGATAGTTACCATACATGATATATGTCTTATACCTATACATCTACATATTCAAATAAACATTTTATGTTTCACACATGATAAACATAATACAACATAATAAACACTCAAAATGAACATTACCATTATTACATTAACATAAACATCTCAACTCTGAATTTGCATAAAATTACAAACATTACAACTTTAATTTCAATTTTCAATTAAATCTTCCAATTATTACATAATAATTTCTATTTCCTATTTTCATCTATTAATAAACAGGTGACCCCCTTTCAGGAATAATAATCTGTTTTATCTACGGGCAGCATTTAGACCTAACCCCACTCTCCCATCATTCTTTATTAACAATTAGCAGATTTAAATAGGGTGACACCGACCTCTCAATAATATCTCCCTCCAACCTTTTCTATCCAACTTTACTTGAACTGCTCTCCTTTTCGAATAGGGCACCGTATAACCTCTTTGTACGTAGGATGTGTGTTCCCTTACCTTATACTCACACCTTTATTAGTTCCTGGCCCTTTCCAGGTGTTGGGGCCCCTTTTAGGTTTAGACCGGCTCCACTCTGGCTAGACAGCTAAAAGTAACACTCGACTCACTTGTTTACAAGTCACACCCAGATTCCTTACAGCTTCTTCTGCCACTGTTTCACATGGATTACATCCCAAAATTAAAATGGTTTTATTTCCTAATTTTGCCATTAATATTATTCTGAACCCCTTTATATCTGTGACCCGGTTTGTACCGTCACATTATTTATAAATTTATATTTATGCTAAAGTTTTATATTAAGAATATAAATATACACAGATGTAACAGTATAAAGATTTATACTACAACATTCTTACTTGAACAAACAAAGTTAGTTATCAGTTTTAACTTACTGTTTGAGATTTGTCCATCTTTTTGGGGTATGTCTGGTTATAACTTTTGAATGCACTGACTGAGTTTTGCAAAATGTTGCACTTATGCTTACACAACCCTAAAAATTGGGGGGGAAAATGCAAAAATCCATGCTATGTGTTAGAAAAAATACAAGTGTAACCTAAATCTAAATTCAATCTAAATATAGGGACCCAAGAAAGGTAACCTATAATTTTGAAAAAATTATAAAATTCCATGCTAAGTATGAGAGTAAAGGGATTTAGTATGACTAATTCTGAATGTAGTGTTTACACTAAAGTTTTTTAACTTTATGAACACCACAACCAACAATGGAAGACAAAATTTTGAAAAAATTGTAAAATTATAGTGGGGCATGAAATTATGAGCAATTTTATTAAAAGTATGAACTTGGTATCTTTAATAATTTGACAAAATTAATATCTGTCAACATCAACAATTTATTAATAAATTATTTTGTATAAAACAGAGAGCAAGCAGCTCGGGGAGCTTACTATTACTTAATCTGTTGAACATCTGCTTATGACAAAATATAGCAGAAATGACTGAATGTAGCCTGAATTTCTTAATTAATGTAATGATTTTTTTGGATCAAAATCTTGTTACTAATACAACAGTATTAATTATTTTATTAAATTTTAAATAACACTTTAAGGACACTACTAATTTTACTTAAATTACATTAAAGTTGCATTATAAATTAGATTATGAACCCCTTAACTGTAGAATTGATCATCGTAATACAAAGACCTAAAGAAAACGTTTTTTTACTCACAGGGACCGCTCTACCATATAGGCGACCTAGGCGGCTGCCTAGGGCGCCACAAGTCGAGGGGCGCCAAATTGCGAAGGAAAAAAAATTTTTTTTGGAAATATTTTTTAAAAATTAACTTTGGGAATGTCAAATGGCACCAAGCCTCGGCGAAGAAAATTTTTGTTTAAAATTATTTTTCTGACTTCAAGTGTTGACGATAACTTATTTGAAAGTACATAGATAATTTATATCATATTTATACTTTCTTAGTTGTATTATGACAATACATTTAGTTGGGAAAAATTTACAAATATTTAGAAGAATTATGCCATAAAGAAACTAATACATCATTTTATTTTGTATTGCGCGCTAAAAGTAGTACTTTAATAAATGATACTCTGCCTTATCGACATGTGATGGCTAACCGACTCGTTTAAACGCCGACGAAATAGAATGGCGACTCATGCAAACATCTGTAATCGTGATACCTAATTTACGTAATGGTAATATGTTATTGATCATCGACAGAACATTAAGAAAACTAACCAAATTGTATTGATTTATATTATTTCAAACTTACGGTTACAAGCTCTTAAATAAAAAGTGCTTCTACTATAAGTGTTTGAAAATTACATATTATGTTCATGAACTGAATAGTGTCACTTGTAGTTATAAATGTTCAATACACACTAATAGAAGATATAAACAAAGCAGTAAGTACCATTTTTTTTTTAATTTTCTACTAATCAAATAAATGCAAGTAATAAGTATGCTGTGATAAATAATAATAAATAACTTAGATATGTGTGCACTTGAAGTAATGTTTTGCAAACAAGGAAAGCGTTTTTCACAACAAAAAAGTGTATTATCCCAAGCAAAATGATGTTTTTTTCTCAGGATGTAATGGCAAATGTCTTGCTTTTAGCACGGGTGAAATATCACTAGCAGTTTGCCATTTTTTTAATTACCTCCGTTTGATTCATAAAAAACCGATCAGTTTTTTTTTCAAATAGCTAGTAAAATATATCAGATGTTTAAAGGCATTCAAACAATTATTTCTTAAGGTGGAACCTCCGAATTATTATAAAAATCAAAAAATTTGAGCGCTGAAAATAAATTATGAATCATGTAGTTTAAGTTACCAGCTTTCGATTAATCTCAAAAAATTATGAGGTAAACATTAAAAATCAAAAGAAAACAGATTTTCAAAACTCTGAAAAATTGATCAAAATATCATACTTTCTTATAAGAGTAGTCAATAGTTTCGATAATTAACTTAACCCTTACCGAAATCTAGGGAGATATAGATTTCGTTATGAGAAATCAAATGATGGAAAAAAAATATATAGGTAAACATAAAATCTGTTGAGAAAATCCTTTATAAGTATCATGGAGTCTTGAAAAATAATACTATCACTTGATTTCATGTCATGTGATTTTTTTTAGGAAATAGAATTTATTTATATTTTGAATCTCTTTCTACGTTTTATGTCTTCTAACGACATAATCAGGGAATCAGGGACCTTTATTTGATATGACCTGTCGTGGAGGTTTCACCTTAAATTGAATAAAATATTTAATTAATTTCATCTTTTTCGTTCGTATTTATTTTTTAAAATGTACTTTTGTCACATTTAATATAATTTGATAAAATTTTTATTAATTCCATATGCAGACAATGTCAAAAAAATTATCTGGAGCAGCTTATAAAAAAATAAAAGTTGAAAGGATAGAAGAAGATAAACGATTAGGAGCTGCTTTCGCCAAATTTCTTCGGCCTGAGCTTACATCTGTTCATAATAATGAAGAGACTGAAAAAGAACCTGATACAGTACTACTACAAGCTGATTCTTCCAAAAGTTTCACACAAGATTCTGTCAATTCTGCCGATTCTGCGATTGATAAACCTAATGAAGACATTCCTACTGTCCCTACTGACAATACAACTAAAAATTCAGTAAAATCCACCATTTCAATTGAATTAATTAATGGAAATGAACCTGAAGCTCCCAATAATACTGACAATGATTTAACACTGAAAAATAGCACTGACAATTTAAATATTAATTTTTCGGATCCATTTACTTGGACTAATTTGAACTTAAATTTTAATCAATTAAAACCAATTTTAATAGAGCATGGCCCCAAACAAGTTAAAACTTATGAATTTCCAACAGATAAAGAAAAAAGGTCATTTTCAATTGTACATTATTATCAAAAACTAATAAATGGAGAACGCATTCATCATGACTGGCTACAATATTTTACATCGTCTGATAAAGTTTATTGTTTTTGCTGTTTGTTATTTTCCACCCAAAATAGATTACCAGCTCTGGCAAATAATGGTTCAAAAGATTGGCACAAACTACAACCAGTGGAAAGAGTACGAAGAAAGATTGAAAAAAGGACGATTATTGAATTCCAAATTAGCACAGCAAATCAAAGAAGAGGAGAAATATTGGCTACAAATTCTAGAAAGATTAATAGCTTTGGTTAAGGTTCTTGGTTCTCAAAATCTTGCGTTTCAAGGAAGTAATGAAAAATTACATACAATTGGTAATGGTAATTTTCTTAAATTCGTCGAGTTACTTTCTTTATTTGATCCAATTATGCAAGAACACATCCGAAGAATAAAGAATGATGAAATTCATGTGCATTATTTAGCAAAAAATATCCAAAATGAATTAATTCAAATATTGTCAAATGCAGCTAAACAAAAGATTATAGAATATGTTCAAAAAGCTAAATATTTTTCAATAATTCTAGATTGTACTCCAGATGTTACTCACGTCGAGCAAATGACGTTCATTATTCGATTTGTTCATGTTGCTTCTCTTGATTTAAACGAAGATTCAGCTTCAATATCAAGCGAAGAACCACTTTCTTGGCTTTATTCCACTCGAAGAAACAACTGGTGCAAATATGAGCGAAGTTGTCTTAAAATTTATGGAAAATTTGGAATTACCTATACAAAATTTACGAGGACAAGGATGCGATAATGGGAGTAACATGGCGGGAAGAATACAGGTGTGCAAAAAAGAATATTAGATATTAATTCGAGAGCTTTCTTTGTGCCATGTGGTGCTCATTCCTTAATTTAGTTGTGAATGATGCTGTTACGTCTTGCACTGAAGCTACGATTTTTTCAATCTTGTCCAAAATATTTATGTATTTTTCTCTGCATCTCCTCGTCGATGGAGTTTCCTAAAGAAGCATATATCTAGCTTAACTGTAAAACCTCTAAGTGCGACAAGATGGTCAAGCCGAATAGATGCAATTATGCCACTTAGATTCCAAATAGAAGAGATATATGATGCTCTAATAGACATATCAGAAGATACTTCGTTCACTGGAACTTCGGGTAATTTCACTCGCGTCGAAGCCCAATGTATTGCCACTAGTATTTGTAAATATAAATTCTTAGTTGCTTTAGTAGTATGGCATAAAATACTTTTCGAAATTAATACTACTAGCAAACTTTTACAAACTACAGTAGGACCTCTGTATATCGAACTTCTTTATACCGAAAATCTCCATTTATCGAATTTTTTTTAAGTCCCGTGAAATTTCAATATAAAATAATTTCCATATATCGAAAAAAATTTCTATATATCGAACTTTGTAACTTCAGAAATGAGGGGAAAATTATCTGTGATTCACATGACACTGTGCGTGTTCCTCACTCCCTCAATCTACAACAATCGTTCCCGCGCATTACAGTATCTCATCATTCGGTAGTACTGTACGTTATTAAGGAGTAAGGTTAACTCAGTTTCAGTCAGTCTTTATTTTTGTTTTGAGTTTATTTTTTCTTGAGTTCACGAGAACGTAAATGCTGTAATGTCAAAAAGAAAATCTTTGAGTGTTGCAGAAAAGGTGGCATTATTAAAAGATGTGGATAGTGGAATGCGAAAAAAAGGAGTTGCGATAAAGTTTTTGATTCCGCCGAGTACAGTGTCAACCATAATAAAGAATCGAGAATCTGTTTTAAAAACTCATGAAAATGTAGGAGCAGACAGAAAACGGTCTAAAACGTGCAAATATGATGACGTGGACGAAGCAGTTCTTAAATGGGTGACAATGGTGCGAGATAAAAACATGCCTGTCTCAGGACCGCTTATAAAGGAAAATGCGGTAGAGTATGCTAAAGTGTTGGGGCACGAAGAGTTTCAAGCAAGTTCTGGATGGTTGGACAAATTTAAGAAACGTCACAGCATTAAAGAAAAGTTATTTCGGGAGAAAGTAGAAGTGTATCTGAAGCAGACTGTAACCATTGGAAAACTACAACTTTAAGGTTAATTTTAGAAGAGTATGAAC
This sequence comes from Magicicada septendecula, assembly GCA_034769895.1. NCBI lineage: Eukaryota > Metazoa > Arthropoda > Insecta > Hemiptera > Cicadidae > Magicicada > Magicicada septendecula. The sequence continues at coordinate 415,668,598 of CM068368.1, forward strand.
CAGATAATGTTTTTAACATGGATGAAACCGGACTTTTTTTCAGATGTTTACCAAATAAGACTCTAACCTTTAAAGATGATAAATGCTTCGGAGGTAAACATAGTAAAGAACGAATAACTGTTGTCGTGTGTGCCAATATGTCCGGAAAAGAAAAAAATAAACTGTTGGTGATCGGAAAAAGGAAGCAACCAAGATGTTTTAAAGGAGTGAAGTCTTTAGAAACCGACTACGAATACAATAAAAAGTCATGGATGACGAGTGAGATTTTTGAGAAATGGATAGTAAACTTTGACAAAAAACTGATAAGACAAAAAAGAAAAGTGGTTCTTTTTGTTGACAATTGTCCGGCACACCCTCCTTTTGTGGCAAAAAAGTTAACAAACGTGAAGCTGGTTTTTTTTCCCTCCAAACACCACATCTAAACTACAACCTATGGACCAGGGAGTAATAAAAAATCTCAAAATGCTTTACCGAAAACAGATCCTCAAGAGGCTCATTTTTGCATTGGAAAACAACAAACCTATTGATGATGCGATTAATCTCAGACTGTGTATATCAGAGGTAGCAAAGGTGTGGCAAAATTATGTAGCAGAATCAACAATACAGAATTGTTTTATAAAAGCTGGCTTCTCTCAAAATACTGTTGTGGAAGAAGTTACTGCACTGCCACAACTTGAGGATTGTTGGAACCAGTTACAGTCAACTGGCACAATAGATCAAGACATATCACTCGATGAATTTTTAAGCGCCGACGAAGACGTTATTGTTGCAGAATATCCAACGGATGATAACATTTTAAGTTCATTAAAAGATACTGAAGATTTAGGTGAAGACAATGAGGCAGAAGAAATTGAAGTTCCTAAACCTTCTAAGAAAGAAATGATGGCAGCATTTGAAACAATCCGTCGAGCTCTTCAATCGGAAGAATATGTGCCTGATGATATTTTCCAGTCGCTCAACAAATATGAACACTTTTATGAGGAATCTGCATCAAATTTGGTTCAGAAAGACATTCGAAATTATTTTACGACCAATTAATAAAATACAGTATTACTCATTTAACACGTAAGTTCCTACTTTTTTAAATACAAACAATTTTTTAAAGTAAATAAATAAATACTGTACTGTACACTAAATACTTTTTATTAAATAAATACAGTAATTTTTATTAAATAAATGCTTATGGTTTTCATTTATTTATTACCAAAATGTCGTTTTAAAAGTATGGAGGCTTATACGTGATTTTTTTAACAAATTCCAGTGCTTTTCCTAACCTACGAATAATAATAAGAAACAGGTTTCTGTATATCGAAATTTCTATATATCGAATTTTTTCTTAGGAACCATCAAATTCGATATACGGAGGTCCAACTGTATTAACTTCAGTATTCATGAAGCTGTAAAAAATTTAGAGAGAACTAAATAATTTTTAGTAGAATGCAGAAGTGATATCGAATTTGAAAGGGTACTAGTTGATGCCAACGAGCTTGCTGAAACGTTACATGTGGAGCCTATTTTGAGACTGAAAGGGTAAGAAGAACGCGCAGGCAGTTCAATTATGAAGGAATAGATGAGCCAGTTTCTGATCCAAAAGAAAAATTCAAAATTAATTTTTATTTTGAGGTACTGGATACAGCGATCAACTCTGTTGCAGAGCGATTTACTCAGTTGGGGAAAATCAGTGCTACATTTGGATTCTTATACGATATTACTAAATTGAATCGAAGTTCAACTCAAGAGATTCTAAATGTATGCTTAAATTTAGAAAGAATCTTAACAGGGCCAGATGATTCGAAAGATATCGACGCTTATGAATTGTGCTCTGAGTTAAAAATAATTTCTCAGATTGTATCACCGAATTTACCACCATTAAAATTAATGGAATATATTTGTGAAAAAGGCTTACAAAATAATTATCCGAATCTGTTTATCGCTCTTAGAATATTACAGACGCTCCCAGTAAATGTAGCTTCTGGGGAACGTAGCTTTTCGAAGCTAAAATTAATAAAAACTTATATCAGAAACAAGATGACACAAGAGAGATTGTCAGGCTTAGCAATGCTGTCCTTGAGCAGCAATTAGTTAGTACATTACCATTGAAAGATCAGATTTCTGCTTTTGCACAAATAAAAGCTCGAAAAGTTAAATTTTAGTTTAAATTAACTAAATTAATTATTTAACATAAGTTGTACATTTTACTATATTGTTCAGTATTTTATATAAAAAATCTGTATTTTTCTAGTTAGAATAGTTAGTAATATTTGAATTTTGTTAAATAAAGCATTTTTAAAATGAATTTCGAATCATGTATTAATTTAAAACCTTACTCAGTAAAATATTTCCAACGTGCAGAGATATCATACAGATTAAAGATAAATAATGTGAACAATTTTTTAGGGCGCCTTTCTCGGTTTTCGCCTAGGGCGCCGATTTTCCTTGAGCGGTCATTGTTCACTCATACGTAAAAAACTTTTGCCATTCTGCCACCCCCCCCCCCAAGAGTACAGTTGTTTTTTGCACACACTGTCTTTCACAAAATTCTATCTTTTCTCATCTAGAGGATATGTTCTGCCAGAATTTGTCTGAATTATGTTATTATTACAATTTGTAATTTTTTTCTTGTTTTCACAGTTTTATATTATATTTATTAAACTAATTATGTTCAACGAGGGTAGTAATAATTCACACAATTTTGTAGTATACTTGCTTTATTAAAAACATTTCAATTATATTAATCAATTCAGATGTTTTAGCTAAAATTCAAGTTTTATCTTAATCATCAATACCTAGCAGATAAAAGTTCAGGACCACACCATTTTGTTCAAAGTACTGATGAACTACTTTATCAGTCAACAAATTACAGACAACAGTGTTTGGGTTTATCAAATCACATGCCAAGAAATTTGCTAATTTTTTCACATCAATCTGGCAACTGGCTACTTTGTCTTGATCACCTGAAAATTCAATTCATAACAATGAAATATTAAAAAAAAATACTATTAAGATAAATACTGTTGTTAAGAATACTAGATTGGCATCAATTAACAATATCAAAGTACTGTACTGTTAAGGGGTCAAATCATATTTTTAATTTAGATGAAAAACAAAGCTAAAAAATATATAGATTAAAAATAAAGAAAGAAAAAACAAATGAAAAGTAATAAAAGTAACCATATAGTAATAATCATAGTAAGTTTTGCTATGCAATACAATAGTATGTTGCTTTGAATTTTGGAAATTTCAATATATTCTCATAGGCTTTTGCAACTGGTGTCCATTCTGTATTTTAAGTCTTCTTCCGGTATGGGCCACATCAAAAATATCTTGTAAGATGAAGTGACAACAGCAGGCATACTCAAGTCTATGTGACAACGAGGCTGGCGAGCAAACTCAGTTATATACTGTTGAGGTAACAGTGGGTGGTCTGGTAAGTGGACCTACCCTGTAGATGGATTTATTTATGGTCAGTCAACTCCCATACAGTCAGCCCAGAAAGTAAATGATACCAAGTCGTGCTGAGCATTACTGCTTGTGTGTTGATGTTGTCTTTATGTTTATTAATTTATATGGTTTTAGGACCATTCTATAATAATATCTATTGCATGACCTGATAACAGATGCATCTTTGAAGTTACCATATGATTAGTGTGGCTCAATGCTCAGCAACTGCTGATTTTTTAACTGCTAAGTTCTTCATGCATCTGTTTCTGCAGCGCTCGGAATTCTGTAGATACCTTCAGTGTTGAACAGGATTCTGTCTGATTGATTTAAAGAATTATGCTAACTTCTTTTGTGGCTGAAACACTGTTTAATACCACATTTCCTCAACATGTTGCTAATTTTGTCTGTAGTACCTTCTGCCCTTCTACACTATATACCTGAGTTTGCTTGCCAGCCTCATTGTCACAGAGACCTAAGCATATTCGTTGTATACAGTATGTTGATCACAGTAACAGCCATTGTAATATGGGTGAAATGTTGTCTTACAAGACATTTTGACGGTTCATATTTTACAGTTCATACCGGAAGAAGATTTAAAATACAAACTTCAATATGTTTAGAAATGTGTAATCCATTGATCCCAGCGCATAATATCAAAATTTTCTGAGTGTACAGAGAGAAAGGATACGTACAACTTTCTTTTAAAATACAATTTTCAATTCATTTAGGAGCATAAACACAATGAACATACTGTTGATGCATGATAATATATGAATAAAGTCATGCTTAATTATATTCAGGTTTCCTAATGAATCAGCATGCACATTTCCAATTGTATAATAGTGATATATAAAACTGCAGAATAAAATCAGTACTCTTGTAGACACTATGGGAAGGCAGGGCATGGAGGACCACATAAGGCATTTTTGTTTTTACAAATTTTATAATAATGTTTTTAATTTTTTTATATTGGTAATATTCTGTAATTGTCACTCTTTATTATGAAGGTAATTTTATTAAATTAGTAATTATTTTTACTTGTATTTAAAAAAAAATATATGTCTTTGATACATGGTCCTCCTTACTCCCCAGGGTAATTTGATTCCTCTACATCAAATTTACCCGATGTGGCAAGATTACCATTTTCTGTTGCGAATTTTATTACAGATAATTTAAACTGATCAGTATAGGATGATAGAGATGTTCTTTCACTCATTATGAATATACAATCTGTTTCTTTACAACACACCCAATACCAGTATTGAACTACTGTAAAAAAACAACAGACGACAAAAAAACAAGTGCAGTAACAGAATGCTACAACACAGTACCCTTACAAGTCTACGATGTGAACTAATAACTGATGGAGAAGGGATAAACACTGTGAACCAAATTACTGGTAAATTTCGTCTTACTATTACTACTAACAAAGTCAAGTCTGAACGTTTTAAGTGACATTACCAACTCTGGCGTGCACAATATGACCATACAAGTGTAGATCTACAATTTAGCATCTAAATTATATTATTTGTGTATAATGCGTGCCCACATTTTTGGGAAAAAGTGTGAGGAAAAAAAGTATGCATTATACACGAGAAAATACGGTGTTCATTGAATGAGTAACAGAGTTATTATTTTTGGATTGTACAAACCTAGGCCTACATAGAAACAACAAAACCAAAGTAAACGTGACACTGTTTCAATTCTAAAGATACAAAACATTCACACAAAATAGAAATAACTTGTGTAACAGAAAACTACTTAAAATAAAACAAAAACACAAATATTAACACAAAAATATAAATAAAAAAAAAATAGATATACCAGAAACTGTCTATTGGTGTTAGCAAAAGTCACAGACAAAATAATCTTCTTCTTCATCAACAACTGAGCAAGCTTCATGTGCCCACTTCTTGGAAGATGTACACATAATCCATCCCTCTCTTTGCTTAGAATCATTATATTTATCTTAAAAAAAAAATGCAAGAGCTATTTTCATTTTCACTGTCATCAGAGCTTTCTGTAATTTTTGGTTTTTACAAAATTTTATTATTTCTTAGTTTAATCACCACTATTTGTCTTTTCTTTGCTTACAAAATGTTTTTGTAAGGTGAACTTGTTACTATTGAAGAAGTCTGTGAAGGTATTTTTTTTCTTCCATTTGTTCCTTTTTTTGTACTGGAGATAGTGTGTTGTGTACTGATAAGAAAAGATTTTTCTATACCCTTTGTTTCTCTTCTTGAAGTGTGCAAATTATGAATCCCACTGGGCCCATGGAAATTCCAATCAGCATCTCCTTTTCGCTCATTGTCTGATTTATCAGCATTCCTTTTTTCATTCACATTTAGATCTAAGTTTGTTCTGTATTGTCGTTTAATATAAACCTATTGTCTTTGTCATTAGTTTCAAGAACTTTCCTCGATTCCTGCTCTTCAATTATAGATGAAGGTAAAAAAAAACATCTTCACTTAACACGTCTTCATTAATATCCCACTTGATTCTAGTCCCTTTGGTGCTTTTTTGATGGTTCCAACTTTTGAAAAAGCCTTGGAAGTAAGTTCAACATCACTTATAATAACTGTTTTACCACTATTTAGTATCAAAAAATGGTCAGCTTCTTTTGGATACTGGTTCGTAAATGGGCCAAAGAACTTAGGTCTAGCGGTTTAAATCTGTGACTACAATGAGGAGGCAGTGTCAACAGTATCACTACTAAATTGGTTAACAGTACTACATAAAATTGGTTCTTTTCCACTTGGTGTACTACGAGAAATAAAATGATCAAGGTAAAGCAAAAAATTACACTAGTCTACAAATTGAAAAATATTTTTTGGAACAGAAACAGCAATAAGTGAATTTTATTCTTTTTTGTATAATGAATCTGAAAATGAATTCAGTTTTTCTCCATCACCCATCACATTTTTGTTATATACCCTTGTAAAATTACTGAAAAATATGAATTTTTCAAAGTGACCAAGTTTATCGGTATATTAAATTATATACAATGTTAAATAAATTTGCAATACTCATATTTTATTTTGGTTATTACACAAAAAAATCTTGTAGAATATAACTATAACAGATAAAATGTACTTGATACTTTTTATAACTAGAGTCGGTGAACTCAAAAATTAATTTTTCCTTCGGTGTAGGGTAGGGTCTTCTCTTTGTAGAAACCAGCAGTAGTCACTTATCATCGATTCGTCACACCTACCTTGGTAAAGCTGCTCAATTTGCAATATGTCCTGGTGGAACCATTCACCCTGCTCATCAGTCACTGCACCACCCAAATTTGGTGGGAAAAAGTCCAAATGGGAATGCAAAAAATGGTATGGGAATTTTTAATGGCATCCGGCAGCCTAAATTTTTATAGTTCAACAAAACTATTTAGTTATTTTTTACTAAAAGATCACTATTTTGTGCTTTGTTATTTCCAAGAAAACCATGGACTACATCCTTAAATGACTTCCATGCCTTTAGCTCTACGTTATTCAACTTGATATCAAAATTTTCATCATTGAGTAATTTTCTAAGCTGAGGTCCAACGAATATTCCTTCCTTTAATTTTGCTTCACTTAACTTAGGAGACACTTGGCTTAAATATTTAAATCCTTGTCCTTCTTTATTCAGTGCTTTAACAAAATTCTTCATCAACCCCAATTTTATATGGAAAGGTGGCAAAATATTACATGCTGAGGGTTGACTAATGGAACATGCATATTTTTTTGTCCAGGAGTGAAAGTGTCTCTTTTTGGCCAATCTTTAACCACATAATGTTCACTTATTGCACGACTGTCCCACAAACATAAGAAGCAGCAGTATTTTGTAAAGCCACTTTGCAGGCCAAGAAGAAGACCAATAACTTTTTGGTCGCCACAGATACGCCATAAGTGAGCATCATAACTGACTGCTTTTAAAATGAATGACTACTTTCATATGTTTCTTTCATTCCAACAGCATGCGCTACTAGTATAGAAGGATTCTTGTTTGCAGTTACATTTTGTGAGAGGCTGCAGTCCAGGATCCACTGGATTTATCAACAGGTTAGGGTGGATGGACTCTGATAACACTGGTCTACACGATTTTTGGAACAGACACGTCAATGAGTTTTTATAAAGTATTTTTTATGCTGACACAAAGTGTAATCAGAAATGCTTATCACATCACGTTATTTAGTTATCTGACTTTAAATATCCCTATTATGTAATTTTGGACAAATAATAAAAACGATCTGCTACCGGTATCTTGTGAAATATGTTAGAAAAGTGCCGGATATAATTAAGATTGCAGAAGAAAGAATGGTTGCATGAAACATTGACATTCCGGCAGCCACGGTTTAACCAATGAGTCATCAAGCAGGAACAAAGGAGTCATCCCCGCTCTTTGAAAACACGCAATCTGTCAGTGCAGCTAAAGCCATTGGCGGGTGAAGTTGTGTGCTGTAATCTGTGTTAAATTCTGCGAGTTCAGTAAATGTCTGTTACTTTGTCTAGTTAAGCAATTGCAGTTAATGCTAATACATTAATCAAGTATCGAAATAGTGTTTTTTTTTTTTTTTAATTTTATGCCTGCTTTTATTTTAATAATGAGGTGGCAAATGGGTTCGTGTAAGAATTCTCCGAATGTGTTTTGTTATGTATGTGGCGAATTCGCTACAAAGAGTCAGCGTAGGCCAATTTCAAAATTGATGAAAACTGCTTATGGACTTTATTTCGGTTGTACACTAGGAGATCAAGATAAACAATGGGCACTGCATATAATGTGTATTAAGTGTTATGTTAAGCTCACGCAGTGGTTACAAGGGAAAAAGGAGCATTTGCCTTTTGCTATACCAATGATTTGGTGCGAACCAACAAATTATTATGATGACTGCTACTTCTGTTTAACAAATGTCAGTGCAAAAATTTTGTCAGAGCTTAACATAACACTTAATACACATTATATGCAGTGCCCATTGTTTATCTTGATCTCCTAGTGTACAACCGAAATAAAGTCCATAAGCAGTTTTCATCAATTTTGAAATTGGCCTACGCTGACTCTTTGTAGCGAATTCGCCACATACATAACAAAACACATTCGGAGAATTCTTACACGAACCCATTTGCCACCTCATTATTAAAATAAAAGCCGGCATAAAATTAAAAAAAAAAAAAAACACTATTTCGATACTTGATTAATGTATTAGCATTAACTGCAATTGCTTAACTAGACAAAGTAACAGACATTTACTGAACTCACAGAATTTAACACAGATTACAGCACACAACTTCACCCGCCAATGGCTTTAGCTGCACTGACAGATTGCGTGTTTTCAAAGAGCGGGGATGACTCCTTTGTTCCTGCTTGATGACTCATTGGTTAAACCGTGGCTGCCGGAATGTCAATGTTTCATGCAACCATTCTTTCTTCTGCAATCTTAATCATATCCGGCACTTTTCTAACATATTTCACAAGATACCGGTAGCAGATCGTTTTTATTATTTGTCCAAAATTACATAATAGGGATATTTAAAGTCAGATAACTAAATAACGTGATGTGATAAGCATTTCTGATTACACTTTGTGTCAGCATAAAAAATACTTTATAAAAACTCACTGACGTGTCTGTTCCAAAAATCGTGTAGACCAGTGTTATCAGAGTCCATCCACCCTAACCTGTTGATAAATCCAGTGGATCCTGGACTGCAGCCTCTCACAAAATGTAACTACATGCTCTGTCAGGAAAATAAATAAAAAGGTGGGACAAACAATCCTGATGCTGACACTGCACAAGCCATTGTAACAGTGATTCCTTTCTCGACACTTATAATTGTCTCAACTTGTTTCTCACTCTTTTTGGCTAAGATCTTTCTAGGAGACTGAACAGTACTTATGCCCATTTTGTCATAATTATAGAGTTGCCTAGCTTGTAAATTATGTCGGACAATTAAACTATGCAGTAACTCAAAACATTTTGCAACTTCATTCTTGTTAAATCCAATAGCTTTAGTGAAACTGGCTGCTTCTAGCTTTCTAATTGAAATATCTGGATGTTTCAACACAAATGATGTCTACCAGTCTTTCCCTGCTATTTTTTATCCCTGTTAAAATTATGTTTCAACTCTAGTTGTTCTGCAAGCTCACAGGCAATTCTTCTAACCTTCATCGGTGACAAGCCATAAAATCTTGTTTGCATGTCAATTAAATGACTTACCAACTATTTTTCTTGACAACTTTCAAATACGAATTTTATTGGTCCTTCGATTGGTTCTCGAATTTCTTCTGGATCTTTTTGTTTCATTTGCCTCAACAAACAAATATACAGTTTTCGGTATCCCATACTGTACAGCAGCTTGTCTAATCGTAAGACCTCCTATGATAGCCGTGACAGCACTCGGTGTTCTTGGAAGTCCACTTCGGTAGTGAGGTTTTCCTGTTACAATTTAGCATCTGTAAAAAGCAGAATATACTTCGTAAGGTTATGTAATGATAAAAATTCAAGAGTAAATCTTATTAAGTTGATTCTAAACTAGGAAAAAATTATGTTTTCAAAAACAACAAGCCTACCTTTCAAATAACACTTAATGTTCATCCCAGGTTTAATTTGCAGCATTGGCTCTTATGGGAGCTGTCGCGCTTAAAGAAACACTTAACCACGTGTTTCTCCTATACTTCTGTCCTTTTCTGCCTATGTAAATTTGTCATTCGTACTATATGTGAAGTGCAAATTTTAAAGTTTTAAATTTTATTTATGTTCTACATGCTGTGCTGCACATTTATGTATAAATTATATGTTTGTAACACAATTACCTTCTTCACACAAAAAATATTTAAAAAATGTTTCTTTGCTGGTAGAAGTTAGAGCAACGTTCCAATCAACCAGTGACTGCTGCCCTATTATACGGTTTATCGAGTTGATTTTTACCACATTTTATTTATAATAAATTTCCTTTGTTATGAACACATTTTAGTAGCCAAACCCAATAAATAAAATTTTTAATGACTTTTATCTTTAAAATTAATTAATGCCGTCAGTGTGTGTATTAAAATTTTTGGTTTCATTCCTTGAGATAGACAAATCATATGTGAAAGTTGTACTAAACAGTGTAAAGTTAATTTTAATTCAAATTCTAATATTCAACTTGTTTGGTTTGGACCATATGTACAATTATTTGTTATGTTTATAGCGAACACTTCGGGAGACCAGCGAGCTGACCGATTGGCGTTGTCTTCTGCCACATTATTTCACATTAACTCGTCTTGGTTATAAACTTTTTCCATTAATAAAAAAAAAAGTCTATACAAATTTCATATCCAGCTTCCATACACAAATTTTGTATCCATAGGATACAGCTATTCCTCTTAACCAAAACACTGACTAAAAATGTAAATATCACTTACAGTTCACTCTGTTTGGTGGAACATACTTTTAAATGATGTTAATCGCAAATAAACAATACCTAACACAAGTGTTTACATTTATCTTTTATTACTAAAACATTCTTTTTATATTATAGGGCTAAATAAATCTACTATAGCAAAATATTGTAACCGTCCCAGTATACATCTTTCTCCACTCACATTTAGGTCCAGTAATCTTTTAATCTTTTGCTCCACAAACCTCCCTTCAGTAGTAACACACTCATCTCCTTTAAGCCTATCTGATTTCATCAGTTCTTTTATATTACCACATCCTGTTCTTTTCTTTACAGGGCTTTCATACTCAGATTCAAACATTTTCACAACTGGTGTTAAAATTTAAACTGATTTTAAAGTAAATTAACACATAAAAATCTATTTCAAAGAAACAAACTTAAAAATTGCCCAATCACAAATACTATAAACAACAGCAGCACACTCTGAAGGAATATACAGTACACTACCTACACATTGAGAGTAAGAAGGAACACATTCCACAAAATTTCATCCTGTTGATAACTACATTAAAAATAAAGAAATGTTTCTTTTATGTACACTAACAGATGTATTAGTTTTTAAACAAAATGGCTATCTCAGTTAAATTTGGACAAAATATGGAATCTTTTCCTTCTTCTTCTCACCAATTCAATTATGAAATTAGGAATATTTATTAATTCATTAAATACCATTAATGTAATCATATGTGCCAAATTTCATTAAGTTATCTCTATACTTTCTTGAAATATAAAATTTTCTTTAAAGACACCAAAATGGTGCCACACAGAAAATAACTTTGTTATAGTGATGTGTAAAATTCAAATCTGTATAGTGAGGACACCTTTTACATTACACCCTGGCGTGCATGTATGCGCGCACATGTGTGTCTAATCCTATAGGGTGTAGAATACATTTTGTAATGGGTCTAAATTTACCTAAATATTATTGTGTAATTTCATAAATTCTATAACATGCAAAGATGAGGCCCCTTTGAGGCGACGCGATAGCCAGTAAATATTTTCATGACTATGTATGGTTATGCAGTAAAAGACGAAAATCTATTTATAGCCAGTGATTAATTCTGCCAGTATGTTGTTGACGAGAAACAGGAAATTACGAGTTGAAAAGGTGAAACTCAACTCAACGGAACGTTATAATACTGAGGACGAGACGTACGGCGGGGAGCGGAGAGATCCAGCTTAGAGACGCACCAAACGGAAATTTATAACACTGAACGCCAGTCAACTTTCATCTTTTGCTGTCTGCAGCAGCAATCTGCATACAACAAAAATGTGAATCTTTCTATACATTTCAAAGTGAAAACCATATTTGGCTAAATATTCATCAACAGTAACTAATTAAAACAAATTGACAGTTCGGCAGTAACACGTAAAAAATGTGACAGTGAAAACAGTAAAACAACGCATGCCATGTGGTGAAATTCTACGCAGCATAATCAAGGGAAGTAGACATTTCAACAATATATACCATTTCAACATTTTAAAATACTGGCTTTTTCATAAATTATAAAGTTGAGCTCAACAAAATCTAAAAGTATGTAAAGGTGTATGATTGTGTGTGTGAAGCATATGCATATAGGCCTAACCAGAAGTGTTGAGTTTGCATAACCTTTTATATACGTATTCATATTTTGTAATAATTATTGGAAATCAATTTTACGCCTTGAGGTGGAATAAGTGTGTTCATGATCTATTTTATGTTCAAAAGAAAAATAAATAATGTTATATTTTACTTGATTTTTGTGCATTGTTATTTGTATGTGCTCACTGTTCTCTGCCAAAGTACACTAAACGATTCCCTGGACCAAACATTACATATAATCATATTAATTTTAATAAACAATTTAATAATTAATTAACCGATACCACTGCATTTGGCACCCGAACAGGGACATTGTAAATTTACATTATTTAAATTAAAGTTGATTTACAATTTAGTCGAAAAATGGCAGAGAAAGACGCAAATACAAATTTAGATGAAAGTGCAGAGGTAGGATCATTGTTGAATGTTACTCAAGATCATATGGTAACAACTAATGAAATTTTAGTGAAAATGTTGTCAAAATAGTAGATGTAAATGAAACAGTAGTAGCTGGGGGTAGTAGAAATAGCGAGATAAATATATTTAACCAATTAGCGTTGATGATGGAAATGATGTCAGGAATGAAAACTGAAATCAAATCAGACATAAATGCAAATAGCGTAGAAATGAATAATAAGTTTGACCAACAAAACAGGAGTTTAAATGAAATTAACTAAAATGAAGTCAGAAAATAATAAGTTAAACACGAGTTTGAATGAGTTAAAGTCAGAGATAAATGAAATAAATAGTAAATTTAACAAACAAGACGAAAGGTTAGTAGACATAAATAACGAATTTGTGAACATAAGAAGCGAACTAAAAATGAGTGATGTAAATATTGTAACATAACCAAATATGGCAGTTACATAAAACGAGCTTAAAGGACGGCAAGTAAGAGAAAAATATGAATGTAAATCTAGATAAGTAAATCCATGTATATAAAGTGTGTATCTACAAATGTGTTAATATGAAAATCCAACTATGAATAAGATAATATCAACCTAGTGACATCAACTACGAAACATAAGAAAGAAAATGACATGAGCCAAAACAAAATACCAGTAACTAGACCCAATAGGATCCAAAAGTGAGGGGAAACAACGAAATAAGGATTAACAAACTCAAACAGCGAGAGGAACAATTAAGAAATAATGACTACGATGAAAATAACGAGGAAGAAGAAAGAAGAAGGACAAGAAAGCTGACTCAGAAGAGAGAAGAAGATGAATAAATCATACCAGTAATCAATATAAAACCACGTGTACCAAAGACTATATAAGTGACAAGTGAAATGATGATTATAAAATATGAGGAAAAAAAAAACCAGTGTTTAGCATTTAAGGAAACACAAACAATAACAGTGCGTACTTAATAGATGTGAAACATGTGAATAACTAACTATTTCTACTGATAAAACCACACAAACAATTATAGTGATGAAGTTTATAAATATATGAAAATATGTTAGTTCCATGATGAAAACAACAAGATGTTAAATAAGTCAAATAGACACGAACAATGAGTGTGACGCATTTAATAAAGTTGTGATCAACACAGAAAATCATAAGACCACCAGAATAAAACAAAATAGAACAATATAATTATTTTTTTTTTTTTGGTAAAGAACTGACAACAAATAAAAAACCCTTGTATCAAACAAAATGGATTGAATTGAATTCAACCTATGACTAGAAAAATATAATAAATAATACAATAAGATACGTGTTAGTGTTTAAGAAGGAATGTATAAACATGTGTAACAAAATAAGTAAAATATTATTGTGGAATACCATGCTGATACCATGTAAGTAGTAGAGACATACTGCATTAAAACAGATGGTACATTGTTACATAACCCATAGAGAAGGTACCTGTTAAACAGAAAACCAAACATATCAAGGAAAATAAATGATTATCAACAATGATATCAATTAAGGAATTGTTATAAATAACAATACATCCTAATAGACAATGCATTAAAATGCAACCAAGTAAATAAAACCAATCAAATGCAATGGCAAACAGCTATAGCAAAGATGCAACAAATATGCCAATTCAATTAGGCAAAGTGCAATAACAAAACCAATGCTAAAGTGAATAACAATATTACCAGTAGAAAGATCAATATCTGGTAATGTTTTGAGAACAGATTCCTAACATAATAACAACAGTATTATAAACAAAATGTAGTAAACTAACTAACCATGTAAAAACAATCAGATGTAAGATGGACCACTGTATGGCCCATTAGTTAAGGAAAATAGTGTATTAAAGATTAAACACAGATTGTTCACAATATTACCAGTAGTTAGAGGGAGACTCAATACAACTTTGAGAACAGATTAGAACCATAAAAACAGTCAGTATATATGCAAATGATTAGAAACCAACTGACCATAGTGACAGAAATCAGATGTAAACAAACCATGTTAAGTAAGTTACTTAGGAAAAATATGACCTATAAATTTGTCTAAGAGTAACTAAGAACATTACCAGAAGTAGGAGTAATGTCTAATACCAATATAGAAACACAAACAAAATGTAACAATAACAGTTTAATTATTGTTTTTATGAAAAATAAATGACCACTATGATGAGACACCATAGGAACAAACCCATTATTGAAGAACTGAAGGGCTCTAAACTAGCTAGAAGCTGACCACTATATGTAATGCATTAAGTACAATATATGTACACTAATGATATTTAATACATAATATAATTTATATAGAAAAGACTAAAATTATATTGACAATTGTATGAAACAGGTAGAAGAGGAATAAGACAGTATGTATATTATATTTAATACAATCATGTAAAGATATTTTAGTGTGAAACATGTAAATAATCGTTTTAGTATTATTAGATTGCAAGATTACTTGTATTAAATAAGGGAAATTCATTTTAAATACATTTATATAAAAACAAAGATGGACGCCTAATGACGCTATAATGAGCTATTGTTAAGGAAATAATTATTTCCAAATAATAAACTAAACCAAGTGAGAAATGGACTCCAAGTGTTTATTTAGAAAGTGTTTTTATTAAAAATAATTAAATCTGGTGACAAAGACTTATAAAAATAAGAAACACCAAAGATAATTAATAAAAACGTTATATTAAGAGAAGCGATGTAAATAAAATAATGTTGTTTAGACTTAAATTAAAGAAGAAAATGTCTATAATTCAATGACATAACTCATGTAACGATAGGACGTTCAGTAAGGAAGTTATTGTAATTATTAACTTTTCAATTATTTTTTACACTAGTGCTTACGTCACATAAACTCCAACCCAAAGTCAAAATTTGGTAAAACACCAAATATTTTAATAAAACATAGGCTTTTGGGGTGAAGACTATAGTGTTTACAACCAATCAAATCAACGCATTTTGTCAGACTCGAAAGAGACGCTCCGGCAAAATGTAACAGTCTACGATCAGCCTTCAGACGAAGTGGCCACGCAGCTCTACACCATGGAAAAGTATTATTTTCAAATTTGTGCGCGTCCATTAACAATAAGTTGATAAACATACATAACCTTGACACAACAAAAATACTTCCGAGTGGAATGTGCGGTATTATCGAAAGATACAAGTACGATAGTGTATAATCCCGGTCGTACTCGCGTGTGTTGTGATAAATAAACAGGGAGTACAATATTTTATGTAAATAACTTTGGTTTAAAAAATAATAATTTTAAATAGACATATATGAATACTACGCGAGTCAGGTACTAGCGAAAGGTTAAAGTTATAATGGAATTATTAGAATTCCAAGAAATGTCAATTTATACTTATTAAAATATTAGATAAATATTTTAATTAATTTTCATATTTTTAATAATTATGTTTGAAGTAATTGTCATTAATTACAAGAGTTAACATTTAGTCACTCTTTTGACTAAACTTAGTTTCTTGTGATTATTTCGATGTTTTTAAATAAATAATAATAACTTTCAAACAAAAGTATACAAGTAATTCTAATAGCAACATGTCAAAATGTTACTAATAATATGTTCAGAAATATAAATTAAGAAATGATAACCGTTAAGAAATCATTTACCATAATAACATTACCTGTGATAGCTAACCTCAAAATAGTAGCGGTAGCTTGTTAATTCAACTGTTGCATCTGTTCTCAAATAAATTCCAAACCAAATGGAATTCATATCAAGAGTTTTTTTTGTATTTTATTAATTTTTTCTCTTGAAAATATATATTTATCAGACTAATTGTTGAAAATAAAACGATACATTGAAACTGTACAAGCCACGAGTTTGACGCTAGCTAACAAGTAATAAGGTGCGTACGCATTCCCAAGTACAGTAGTACCATAATTCTCAGATATATGGTACCAACTTTTATTTTGATGTTTATTTGTTATTTATTAACCATTGTTCAATTTTCTTAATTCTATTAATATTACATCTTGACACTGATATCATGTCACCTCAAAGAACCTAACAACCTGAAAATACATTGACAAGAAAACATAACCTATTAAGTTCAAATTATTGTACCAATGACAGGACTACCAGCATTGAGCCTGGACAGAGTTTTATGTTAAAATTAATCAATTGTAATTATTATTTAAAGGGTTATTAGCCCAAATGATTGTTAATTGTTTTTAAAATTTGCCATTTTAAAATTGTTAATAAACCTTCACTTATTTACCTATGAAAAAGAGTATCATTTCAAATATAAATCAAATTATTTCTTTTAAAGCAGTTCTACCAAAGGTGGCGGAAGAATTCAAACAGAGAGTAATTTAAAGTATTATCTATATGTGCTAATTCATTCATATTGTGTGTACTAACTGTTTTGAATATTCAAATTGAATATTTGTGTGCATTTTAAGTGTATGTATTTCAGCTACAACCGTCACAGAACAGGACTGAAACAGATACTTGTGGTAAGTGAGGGAGGCATACAACAAAAAGTGCGCGAAGCCTACTTAAATCAAAAAAGTGAATTATTCATAGACACTTATACAGATTATACAATCACACTAATAACTCCTAATAATTATAATTGGAGCAGTTTTTATAAAAACAACATCACAGCAGATACCGGAGCGTATCTGCAAGCACACTACACATCACTAAATATATACTTATATTGCAGTAGAATAACAACATCTATAAAAGTTAAGTAATAATATGAACAGCCGATTGGAAAGTATGAATGAGACTACTGCGGGAGTGAAAAGTGAGATGACTATAAATGTAAAAAATACAAACCGAGATGAAGAATGATATAAAAACAATTAACGAAAAGCAAAACGAGAAACTGATAGAGACAAACAAAAAATTTGACGCGTTTACAAATAAATTTAACGATAAATTTAAAAAAACAACATGACAAAATTGACAGTAATGTTCAAGGTGTAACTGATGAGTCTGAGCAAATTAAAAAAGCAAATAAGATACAAGAGAATATTAATAATGAATTCAAAAGTAACTTTGAACAAATTGACACAATTAAAACTAGTGTAACTAATTTGAAAAGTAAGCACACAGAACATGAACAAGAAATAATTAAAGTTAGAGAAGATCTAAGCCTAGCGATTAATCAAAAACTAACCAACATGTGTGAGAGAGTGAATGTTGATGTTGAATTAGGTTATTTCAGTAATGAGGGTAAGGGAGTGAACCCCATACAATTTTTAAATTCTATAAAGAGTTTTAATAAGTATAACAAAGAAAGCTGGGAAATAAAATTAGTACGAATTTTGAAATATTTTAAAGGGGATGCTAAAATTTGGGCGGACACTCATAATGATAATTGGGCAGATTTTGATGAGTTTGAGCGAACATT
Source organism: Magicicada septendecula (assembly GCA_034769895.1). Classification (NCBI taxonomy): domain Eukaryota; kingdom Metazoa; phylum Arthropoda; class Insecta; order Hemiptera; family Cicadidae; genus Magicicada; species Magicicada septendecula. Next base: position 415,686,854 of record CM068368.1, read on the forward strand.
TAAAAATAAATATTGGTCAGAGGAAAAACAAGAGGGTTTACGCAGCGCAATAATGGGATGGGGTAGTTTCAATATTAAACATATGAGAATTACGTCGTATGTGACGTGACTATATAGCCAGGTTAAATATTTAGAACCACCAATACCTCTTTCATCTTTTATAAGATATGTTAGTAAACATTTACCTAAAGACATACGATCCACAATTAGAACCCGGGAGTTTACTGATGTAGCTGAATTAGAGAAAATCTTAGAAGCTTACCAGAGTATGAAAGAAGAAGAAGACAATAAATATCAATCAATAAATATTAGAGATAGAGAATTGAGTTCAATAAATACCGAAATAAGACAACCAGGCCATTTTATTAGGCACGATAATAATATGAGTAGGTCAGAGGGGGGTGCGTGGTTATGTCCACACCCTAATTGTAGAGCTAGCAATTATAATAGTTCTCGAAATCGGTGTTATAGGTGTCGGGGTCCTAGGGGTGGTGCTCAAGGGAGAGTAGATAATTATAATAGAGGTTTTGATAATAGTGAGTATAATAGAAGGGAGAATTATGGTAACGAGTTTAGAGGGAGTAATAGAGGGAGAGGTTTTACCAGCAATAGGGGAATGCCGGGAGGTTTGAACCACAGAGGGAGAGGGAGATATGCTAGTAACCTAAACGAGACTAGGGGCGTTGAAGCACCTTCTAATAATCCAAACAGTAGAGGGGATCATAGGGGGGTTTACAGCGAACCACCACCTCCAGTACAGTTAAACTAATAAGGGCGGTTGAAAAGGAAGGTCCCCAGCCGTCTAGAAATCACATAACAATAGGGTCACTTATTACCAATATACATAATGAATTATCCGATGAAGAAGTAGGGGAGAGTAGCAGTAATTTTAGCATGGCAGAATTCAAAGCCGAAGTGTTTAATTCCAAATACACTTTTCTAGTAGATTCAGGGAGTGAACTGACCGCTATAGATGATAAAGTTTTTCAAAAAATAAAAAATAAAACCACTGAGACAATTCCACAACTACCAGTATTGGGAATTAGTGTTATACGTGTAACAGGTGTTCGGAGTAAAAAAGTAACTAAGCAAATAATGTTACAGCTAAAAATAAATAAACACACAATAAATGTACCTTTTTTAGTCATTCCAGGTTTGAATATGGGAGCAATAATGGGTAATGATTTTTTGAATAATTTTAAAGTTGAGTTAAACTGTTATACACAGACTATGAAATTAAACAATGAAAATAATATAATTGAAATACCATTTACACGAAAAAGAGCTGTAGAAATGAAAGCATTAAAAATAATTAGTAACGGAATTTTAATTTCTGATAATGACATAAATGAATGCAGGCCCTTGATGATTAATTATTGTAATTTAAGGGTAAACAGTCATGAATTATTTGAAACTGAAGATAGTTGGGTTGAAAAAATGAATAAAATCCTATATCAAACTGGGGAGTTTAGTTATCAAGATAGGGAGAGAATAGTACAAGTAATAAATAAAAATAAACTAGTTTTTTCAGACGAACCAGGTCTAGTAAAAGGTTTTAAGGGTAGATTAATCGTTAAAGAAAAACACCTTTTGCGCCTAAAGCATATCCGGTACCATACTCTAAAAGGGGGTTAGTACAAGAGGAAATAAACAAGATGTTAGCAGAATAGAAAAATCCACCTCACCATATTCCAAACCTTTAGTAGTGGTTACAAAGAAAGACTTATCAATAAGACTATGCTTAGACGCGAGACAGGTAAACAAAATAATTATTCCAGACAGAGAGTCGCCAGAACCAGTGAGTGAAATCCTACAACGTTTCAATGGGACAAAATATATTACGACATTGGATTTAACGGCTGGATATTGGCAAATAGAACTGGAGGAAGAGTCTCGCCAGTATGTGGCATTCCTATATAATGGAAGGAACTATCAATTTTGTAGGTTGCCTTTTGGACTAAACGTAAGTGTTTCAATTTTTATTAAATGTTTAGACTACGTACTAGGGAGAGAGATTTTAGAATTTACAACTGTTTATGTGGACGACATAGTAATAACTTCACCAGATATTAATACACATTGTGAAAGGTTAGATAGAGTATTAAGTAAATTGCATGAGTATGGCATAACTGTCAAGTTTAAGAAGTCAGAATTTTTAAAAGAACAGGTTAATTTTTTAGGCCACATAATTTCAGCCAAGGGTATCAGTACAAACCCTAAAAAGGTAGAGATAATACAAAATTTTCCAGTACCTAAAAATGTGAAAAATTGCAAAGCTTTTTAGGCTTGTGTAATTATTATAGGGAATTTGAAGACAAATATTCTTACTTAACGGTACAATTGGGGCATTTGTTAAATAAAGGTAATCGATGGCAATGGAGTTTAAAAGAACAAACTGTATTTGAGCTAATAAAAATAAATTTTTAAACACAGTCATATTAGCTCATCCTAATTTTATAGAACCATTTTATATACATACCAACGCATCGGACATAGCTTTGGGGGTAGAACTATTTCAGTTAGATGGGGATGGTAACCATAAAGTGATAGCTTTTGCTAGTAGATCCTTAGTAACTAGTGAGAAGAACTATACAATAACGGAAAAGGAGACGCTATCAATAGTTTTCGCCTGTAGAAAATTCAGGACGTATTTGTTAGGAAACAAAGTAATAATAAGATCCGACCATCAAGCCTTGACATTTTTGAAAAACTGTAAACTAACGCATGGTAGGTTAGTGTGTTGGATGTTAATACTACAAGAGTATGATTTCACCATAGAGTATTATAGGGGTAAAGAAAAGTAGTAGCTGATGTCCTATCTAGAACTGATTTTGACAATAATACAGAGGTAGATATGGCAAATACATATAAAATATTTATAATCAAAGAAGTGGAGGGAGTAGATATGAAAAAATTAATAAATAACCTAGCAACAGAACAAGGAAGAGATACAGAACTTGGTAAAATAATAATAGCGTTAAATCAGATACCCAATATACCTAACAAATGGGAAAAACATTTTAGTTTGTATAATAAACATTTATTTCACCATACAAATGAACAAGGTGATTATTGGAAAGTATGCATCCCTAAAGTTATAATACCTGAAGTAGTGAAAGATTGTCATTTGAGGTATGGTCATATAGGTCCCAAGAAATGCAGTGACATATTAAAAGAGTCTTGTAAATTTAATAATATGCAAAAAAACTGTACGTAAACTGTTAAAAGCTTGTGAAATTTGTCAGAAAGCCAAAATAAATAATCGTAAGCAGGAGGGTTTAATGCAACATGTAATACCAGACAGTCCTATAGCAATAGTTGCCGTTGATTTATATGGCCTGCTACCCAAAAGTCGAGGAGGGGTGAATTATTTATTCGTTGTACTAGATGTTTTTACCAAATTTGTAAAATTGTACCCGATTAAAAAAGCTACATCCTTGGTATTAGCAAAAAAGATAGTAAATGAATACATTGCTGAAGTAGATAGACCTAAAATAATATTATCGGATCACGGTTCTCAGTTTACCAGCAACACCTGGAGGGAAACATTAGGTTGGGAAAACATTTTAGTTAAACATACATCAGTGTATCATCCCCAATCAAATCCTAGTGAGCATGTTATGCGGGAATTAGGGTGTATGTTTAGAACCTTCTGCCACCAAAAACATTCATTGTGGGCCACATTTGTGAACAAAATAGAAGGGTACATTAACTGTAGCTTACATGAGTCCACTAGTTACAGCCCTCATGAGTTAATGTTTAAGAGAAGGCCATCATGCATAATAGAGGAACTGATAAAATTTCTGACGCGAACTGAGGTACCACATGGAAGGAAACTGGTGATTGCCAAGGAGCGGCTTTTGAGTAAAGCAGAACAGCGGAAAAGAAGACATGATAGGAATTTAACACCCATCCAATATGAGGTAGGGCAACTGGTATTAATAAAAAACCATGATCAATCATCAGCTTTGGACAAAGAGATTAAAAAATTCTTCTTATTATACAACGGTCCCTATGAGGTTAGTGAAGTAAAAATGGAGAATGCTTATGTATTAATAGACCTGCAAACCCGAGAAATAAAGGGAACCTATAATGTAACACAGTTAAAAAGGTATTATGTACATGAGTAGTGTTGATTATTCTTTTAATTCATTAAAATCATGGACGAATAAATACAGATTATTTTATAATGAATTGGGGGGTACCTGAAAGTATAATAACTTTTAGTTTAAACAGCAAGGTAATGGGTGCATTGTTGGGCACTGTTTGACTAAAAAAAAAAATTTGTGGCCTTGTCTGTAGTTGGCCATCATAATTAATTAGATTTAAGTTGTCAATGTATAAAAATATACCATACAAGAGATATGGTAAATGCGATTCCCCATTTTCGGGCGGTCACGGCTTCACCGCACCCTGACCGTGGATTTGGCTTAATATTCTAAATTGGTGAACTTAGAAATACAACTGGGGGGTTTAGATCCGGGGAATCTAAGATTATAGAACTTTGGACATCGGCTATATACATAAGTATGCGTGATAGACCGATTAAGGGAGTGTGAATATTAATATAGTAGGATTACTGGTATCCGGGATATCAGTAATGCCGAATTTTGTATAACGCTAAAGCAAGGATGGGGGAGAAAGAAAAGAAAAAAGTGTTCACCCCTTCCGCTTCAGTCCTTGTGGAGGCAACTGGGCGCTACAGTCCAGGGGGGGTAATAGTGTGTATGGAAGGAGGAGTTTAAAATAAATTCATAATTTAATAAATTATAATAAATTATGTGATGATGGAGAAGGTGGTTACTACGTTGTTAGTAACGAAATATTAAATATTAAAATGAGTTACATCAATAATGTAGAGTATGTAATTAATTTTCTGATGTAAACAAATGAATGATGTTGTGTTGACGAGGAGTATTTTATTTTAATGTAATAAAGAGTAATATGAAGATACTTAACGATTGTTAAGTAAGTAATTTGTTCTAATATAGTTGATTTAATGTGTTTTACTCTATATAAGGAGTTTGTTAATTTTGAAATGTGAATGGAATATTTATAATGGAAGGGATTTATTCCATACGTTGTAATGGAAATGTTTATTTAAATTTTGATGGGAATCAGAGCGATCATTTTGAATTTTGGGGTAAGAGTTAACTAGAGAAGGTTATACAGAATGTTGATAAGTAATTCTTATAATGTATTATACTTAGACTAAGTGACTAAGTATTCATCCATTAAAAAAAAAACTCAGTACTTCTTAACGCAAACCAACACAGCTAAGGGGAACCAGATCAGTTAGGGATATGTTATTATACGAGGCCACTATTTGATATTTTCTGATTTCATGTTTCAGTGTCTGGTGATCCTGTGGCAGCGGTCCTGTGCTGGCCTGCGTGTCAGAGCAGGAGCGTCAAGTGCCGGTCTGGCCTTGCGGTGTTGGGATCTCGAAAGAGAAGTCCAGTAAGGTCATTCAGGTATGGTCACAGTCACTGGACCAGGGGTAAGTTAACCACAATTTTGAATAAAACGTAAGGGGGTTGTGGTGACATATCTTGGCTGATCCCTTTAGAAAGTATGAGAGTGTCAATGAGAGCTTTTATGCTTTGGCATAAATCATCTCATTGGGGGGGGGTATTGTAATGGGTCTAAATTTACCTAAATATTATTGTGTAATTTCATAAATTCTATAACATGCAAAGATGAGGCCCCTTTGAGGTGACGCGATAGCCAGTAAATATTTTCATGACCATGTATGGTTATGCAGTAAAAGACGAAAATCTATTTATAGCCAGTGATTAATTCCGCCAGTACGTTGTTGACGAGAAACAGGAAATTACGAGTTGAAAAGGTGAAACTCAACTCAACGGAACGTTATAATACTGAGGACGAGACGTACAGCGGGGAGCGGAGAGAACCAGCTTAGAGACGCACCAAACGGAAATTTGTAACACTGAACGCCAGTCGACTTTCATCTTTTGCTGTCTGCAGCAGCAATCCACATACAACAAAAATGTGAATCTTTCTATACATTTCAAAGTGAAAACCGTATTTGGCTAAATATTCATCAACAGTAACTAATTAAAACAAATTGACAGTTCGGCAGTAACACGTAAAAAATGTGACAGTGAAAACAGTAAAACAACGCATGCCATGTGGTGAAATTCTACGCAGCATAATCAAGGGAAGTAGACATTTCAACAATATATACCATTTCAACATTTTAAAATACTGGCTTTTTCATAAATTATAAAGTTGAGCTCAACAAAATCTAAAAGTATGTAAAGGTGTATGATTGTGTGTGTGAAGCATATGCATATAGGCCTAACCAGAAGTGTTGAGTTTGCATAACCTTTTATATACGTATTCATATTTTGTAATAATTATTGGAAATCAATTTTACGCCTTAAGGCGGAATAAGTGTGTTCATGATCTATTTTATGTTCTCAAAGAAAAATAAATAATGTTATATTTTACTTGATTTGCGCATTGTTATTTGTATGTGCTCACTGTTCTCTGCCAAAGTACACTAAATGATTCCCTGGACCAAACATTACATATAATCATATTAATTTTAATAAATAATTTAATAATTAATTATCCGATACCACTGCAATTTTATATTCCTTTTAACGTCTTTTTTTTTTTTAAAGAATAAATTATTTGCTAATATTTTATATTTTGATAATCTAATTCAGAAAGAATATCTCTTCTAACAATTAAATGTAAAAACAAAAAATACACACTTATTAATTGCCACGCACCAATAAATGAAGACAACAGGAAGAATCCAAAAAAAAGGAGAATTCTGGGATCTGTTAGAAATTGAAATATCCAGGATAGGATCCCCAAATCGAATGTTATAATACTACTGTGAGATTCCAATGCTCAAATAAGCAGGGAGAAGAAATTTGGAAAGATCGTAGAGCAATATCCACCCCACAGAAGAATTAATAAAAATGGTATGAGACTAATTAATTTATGTAAAGGTACTCAATTGAAATTAACGTCTACTTTCTTCAGAAACCTTCCAAGAAAGGCTAGACCCAATGTTAGGAGAATTTCAGTTAGATCATATAGCTATTTCTTGAAGAAATATAAAGGAAATTATGAATGTCAAAGTAATAAGAAATGGCGAATTTGATTCTGATCACTCACTACCTGTCTAAAATTAAACTCAAACTTCTACCTAATAAAGTTCATCAAAAATTACAAAAGCTATTAAAGTATAATACAGACAGACTTGCCATAACAGAAGAATCGATATGAAAATATCAAGAAGAAATTAAAATAGTATAACGTGACCTACGGTAGCACAAGGTTAACAAGTATCAATGAGTGAAAAAAGGCTGTATAATAAAAAATTACTAAATAAAAATGATAGAACAACACCACTAACTGAATTTGACGTAGACAAAGACAGTGACGATGACAAGACCCAATAGATTGGAAAAGGTGATCCAGAAAAAATAGTTAAAGTCATAATATAAAAATACCCCATTGTCAATAAGAATTATATATATATATAAATACAAAATTAAGTAGGGAAATAAATAGTATGTAAACAGTAGGAAATGTAAAAGGAAAATGAAATGTAAGAACAAATATAATGATAATATAAAGAAATAGTGTTGATAAATAAACTATCAAAAGACAATATTATAAAACAAACTAAAATAGCGATAATTAAGTAGGAAATTGATGATAATTAATGAACCTTGATAGGACCCAGTGATAATAAATACATGAAATATAAAATACAATGTTAGAAGGTGAACAAAAAAAAGTGATAATTACTTAAGAAAGATAATAATAACTAATGAACCATGATAGGACCCAGGGTTAATCAATGAACTACATAAAATCACTAGGTAATAAAGTGAAGTGTAGTCAGGAATAAAGAAAGAACTTGTGATAATAGCCAATAAGTAATAACTGGACCCAAATATAATAAATAAACTGTATAAATTATAAGGGATAGTTAGAGTAGACACTGGCATAGTTTTAATGAAATCAGAAAATGTTTATATTTGATATAACAATGTTTGTTAGAAGTAAACCACTGATAATTGTTTTTCATTATTTTAAGGAAGTGTTCTAGTATATAATAAGGATGGTAAGGAGTACATTGTTTTATTTTAATGAGTTATGTTTATAAATTTATACTAATCACTATTAAAAATAATAGTAAAAGACTAATCTGTTATGCTGAAAACAGGCAAAGGGAGTTAGACACTGTATTCTATAAGTGAAATTATAAGGGAATACTAGTACACACCTACTGTTCATTTTATTATATTTTGTTTTGGTTTTAATTAACCCAAATGTTATTATTACATTTAACAGAACCAGTTAAAATACTTGTAAAACCTTAGATACTGGCATTGGCCTAAAAGGTTTGTTAAGGAATTATGTTATGTATATGATGATTATAGGTAATCAAATATTGTAATTTAGTTTAGGGTATTATAGTAATTATGATTAGAAGCACTTAAAATTAACAAAACTGACATGAACAGTTGTAATGAGTATAGGTGAGGTGAATTATGAACTCTACGGAAATAGGCCTATAACTGGTAACCAGAAATTTGTAAAATTTAAGACAAAACCATAACAACTGATGAAATAAGGTATATAATCCTGTTAGGTTTAATAATAATAGTGTAGGAAACAAAACTGGATAGAAAATAATTAGTTTAAAGTTAAATTACAAAAGGAAACCAAATGGGAAATTTATGAATCTGATATAATTTGAAAAAAGTAGTCTTATGGGATATCAAAATAATTTGTAACCAAAAAGTAAACTAATGGTGTTATTATATTTAGGATTACAGTTAGTATAAAGGAGTTATAATAATTTAAAGATTTTTAGTAATTTTGTATAGAAAAATATTAGCTTTATACAACAATGTTGTAAATTATCAACCAATGAGGATTAGTTTTTGGAAGCTAGCAACTATGGTAACTAGTAAATAAATTCGATTATTCCATTATTAGCTCTTGATGAGTGCAGACGTATTAAACCGCAATGTGTAAAGAAAGAATTAACTATTTAAATCTATAAAAAATAATGACGAAAATAATAAACTAAATTACAGAACTAGTATTAACACTCACATGAACAAAAAATCACAGGAAGAAATTAAATAATCCATGATGAATAGCTGAGGAATCCCAAGTGACTGACTACGAACTATTGGAAGGAAGAAAATACCTAAAACCTATAAATGAATGACGGAATCTTCAACAACAAGGATGAACTATGAAAAATAAAGACCTAAACTAAATACCTAAGAAAATAGAAGAACAGAATTAACGAAAAAAGGGAAACCAGCAGTACCCGTAAGAAATACTACCCGGATAGAAGAGACAGATGACTGCTAAGTATATTTTAAAATACGACCTTAACAATAACACAAAAGAAAACAACAACAATAAGTGAAAATACACTTTCAACACCATTTATCACTTTTTTAACAGACACTTGAACTTTCTTTGATTAAATGAATACCTCAAATTAAAGAATAATCTCAATCTAACATTCATTCCTTAAGTGAATATATTTTAACCGTAAAAACTTACTAAACTCAGATAACCTCCAAACGCTAAATCCAGTAGCTATAGTTTACCATTGTAATTATAAGTGTATCACAATTTATATGTTATTTAGATTGTATTTGTAAAATTTTTTACTTTTATTAGTCCATTTGACAATATTTTCTGTAGTCCCAAGAACTTCGACCTAAGATATAAATAAAGCGAAAATATCAACACCAATCCATGAGTCTTGCTAAGCAGCGGCTGGTCAGAATAGCCAACCGCTAATAATTAAACATACCGGCACAAAATTGAGATTTGTAAAATTTCGCACAAAATTTGGAAGAAATTGTAATAAGATAAACCTGTTAATTGTAATTTTTAATAACTGTTAATAAAACATAATAGAAGCATTGTCTGTATGTTTGATTTTATTTAAATTTTCTTTAAAAATTGAGCATTCACTTATCATTAAATAAACCTTGCATTTTTGGTTTACCAAGAAGAGTTGGCAAACCCTAATTTGAGGCAGGAAATACGAATTCGAATGTCTGGACAGGTGAGTAAACACTCAACAGTTGTAAGTATTATAACAGGGAGAATCTCGTTAAGTTATAATAGTTACGCATGGTAACTGGCAGGAGTTGTCTAAAGAAATCAATAATGCAGCAAATACATTAGCAGAGAGCAAAAAAAAAACTGAAAAAGTGGAAATGCTCAGGGAATTGCTCATGAGCAATTTAAGCTACAAAGAAAGGAAGCAGCAAGGATAATAAGGGGAACTAAAGGATCTTTTGAAAAATTAAAACTTGTTGAAATGCAGGAAAATTTTATAAAAAATATTTGTTGAGATTTCTATCAGACTTTTAAAAATACACTAAAGGGTTACCAAACACCAAGTGTTTGTTCTAAAAATGAAAGTTGTAGAACTGGCTTAAGAAATACGGACAATTTTGAATTACTTGCAAAATATTTTGATCAACTTTTAAATTGCCTGGAACCAATTCAGAAGTTAGAACTGTCAGACATTTATGAAAATTTAGAAGAAGATAGACCTCCGACTATTGAAGAAACTGAAGAAGTGATTAAAACTTTGAAAAACAATATAGCTAGTGGAGAAGACTCCATGTCAGCTGCACTTTTGAAATGATCCCTATCAAAGATCAAAAACGATCTAAATTAATTTTCTGAAAACAGAAAAAATCCCAGAAGAATGGAAGGAGACCTTAATACACCCGCGGCATGAGAAGGGTGATAAGCAAGAGGTTAACAACTACAGAGGAATATCTTTACTTCCAGTTGGGTATAAAATATTTTCAAAGATTCTATTGAACAGGGCAGAAAAAACATGGGATAGCCATTTGGGTGAATATCAGGGTGGCTTCAGGAAGAGCAGATCCTGTCCGGAACAAATATTCACTCTGAAGTCAATAATCCGTCACAGGCTACTGAATTCAAAGGAGATTGTAGTAACATTTGTTGACTTCAAAAAGGCCTTTGATTCTGTTGATAGAGAAACTATAGATAAAATAATCCAAGAATTTGGTGTTAAATCTGAATTGGCAAATCTAATCCGTGAAACCCTTACAGACACAGTCTCAAGAATAATATTCATGGGAGAAATATCTCAACCCTTCAAAATAAATACAGGTGTAAGACAGGTTGATTGTTTTTTGGAATGAAAAATTAAACCTTTACTTAACTAAAAATGAACTTTTTCATGTGAAAACTTACTGATTTTATTGGACGCATTTCGGCTTAGTATCCGCCTTCTTCAGCTTTGGTAACAGACTGCCAGCATTTTGTAACGGTTGTGTGGAAGGTGAAGTGGGGGTGGTGTGTGGAGGAAGGGGATTGGCGCGGGGATTCAACTTACTGTTTGTTTTCTGTATAATTGTGTCAAAAAGTGTATGTGATTTATATTGTAATTGATCGTTGAGTATGTTGTTTGGTTGTGTTGTGTGGTGTTTATATATTTCGTATTGTTCAGTTGTGTTGAGTTTTTGACCTTTGGGTATGTAATGTAAAATTTCAAGATTAGTGTCTATGTTGGTGTAACTGTGGTTTTCTGTGTGTATGTGTGTGGCAAATGCGGAGTGTATATTGTTGTTGGTTAGAGCTTTTAAGTGTTCAGAATAACGGGATGAAAAAGATCTTCCCGTCTGGCCTATGTAGAAACTATTGCAGTCATTACAATTTAATTTGTAAACACCTGTTTTGTTATATTTGTCTATGTCTGTGTTTGTATTACTGATGTGTTTTTTGATGGTATTGGTTGTTCTGAATGCTATTTTGTATTTGTTTTCTGAATGTATTGGCGATTTTGTGTGTGTATGAGTTGTGGTATGTGAGTGTGATGTATTTATTGTGTTGTGTGTTGATGGTATTTAGTGTTTTGTTGTTTTTGTTTTTGATGCATTTGTGTAGTATGTTTATTAAATTGGGGTTATAACCGTTTTTGATTGCTATGTATTTTATTGTGTTGAGTTCGTCGGTGTAATCTTGTTTATTTAAGGGTATTTTAGTTAGTCTATGGAGCATATGGTTGAAGGCCGCACGTTTATGTTGTGTTGGGTGGTTTGATGTGTTGTGTATACAACATAAACACAACATAAACATGCGGCCTTCAACCATATGCTCCATAGACTAACTAAAATACCCTTAAATAAACAAGATTACACCGACGAACTCAACACAATAAAATACATAGCAATCAAAAACGGTTATAACCCCAATTTAATAAACATACTACACAAACGCATCAAAAACAAAAACAACAAAACACTAAATACCATCAACACACAACACAATAAATACATCACACTCACATACCACAACTCATACACACACAAAATCGCCAATACATTCAGAAAACACAAATACAAAATAGCATTCAGAACAACCAATACCATCAAAAAACACATCAGTAATACAAACACAGACATAGACAAAATATAACAAAACAGGTGTTTACAAATTAAATTCTAATGACTGCAATAGTTTCTACATAGGCCAGACGGGAAGATCTTTTTCATCCCGTTATTCTGAACACTTAAAAGCTCTAACCAACAACAATATACACTCCGCATTTGCCACACACATACACACAGAAAACCACAGTTACACCAACATAGACACTAATCTTGAAATTTTACATTACATACTCAAAGGTCAAAAACTCAACACAACTGAACAATACAAAATATATAAACACCACACAACACAACCAAACAACATACTCAACGATCAATTACAATATAAATCACATACACTTTTTGACACAATTATACAGAAAACAAACAGTAAGTTGAATCCCCGCGCCAATCCCCTTCCTCCACACACCACCCCCACTTCACCTTCCACACAACCATTACAAAATGCTGGCAGTCTGTTACCAAAGCTGAAGAAGGCGGATACTAAGCCGAAACGCGTCCAATAAAATCAGTAAGTTTTCACATGAAAAAGTTCATTTTTAGTTAAGTGTTAGTGCTGTGAAAGAAGAGATGAATAATCAAGACAACGAAAAATTAAAGTAATGCAAAATATCACCAATCATGTTGGGAAGAAGGAAAAAGCTTATTGAAATACACGGTTTGACATTCACAGATGACTTTCCTATACTTTCTGAACATCTGACATCTGCAGTAACACAAGTTAATTTTTTAGAGGACATAGCCAGTAGAACAAACAGGCTTAAAAATTTCTGCAGAAAAAACAAATTTCTCACGAACATTAAAAATTCACCAAAATTCTTGCTAACAGATACTGGTTGAATAGAGAGGGTTAGAAAATTTAAGTACTTAGGGGAAATAATTCCAGAGAATGGTTTAGAAAAATCTGCTATAGAAGAAAGGATTCATAAAATGGAAAGAGCATATGGTATAACTAAAGATATACAATTACAATAAAAAGTGCATATCTAAAAATGTGAAAATAAGGCATTACAGTATAGTAGTGAAGCCAGAATGTCTATATGCAAGTGAATGTCTAGCATTGAATTATAATTTAGACAAACTAGAAGTATTGGAAAGATGAATTATTAGGAAAATATTAGGCCCCCGAAAATTTTCAGAAGGTTGGAAATTAAGATGTAATGATGGAATATATCAGAGTATAGAAAATATAACAGAAACACTGAGGAAAAGAAACTATTTTTTTTTTTTTGACATTTATATAGAATGGATGACAAAAGGTTAACAAAGCAGATCTTCAAATATTTGTGGGGGAAGAAGTCAACATCAAGTTGGCTTAAAGAAATCCAAAAGGATTTAGAGAAAATAATATAAATGCAGAAGAAGCAATTGAAAGAGAAGTTTTTCAGGCAAAAGTGTTAAAAATGGAAGGAGTCCAGGGTACAAGAGAGAAAAACGCAGGTTAAAAGTGGACTGAAGACAGGAAGAAGAGACACAGTGAAAATATGAAAGAATATTGGGGAAAAGAAAAGAACAAAGAATTGAAATTGGCATGTGATCCTTAGATGGCCGATACAGAAAAAAATGCAAGTTTAAAATTCACGATTATTATTTTAAACAATTACTCTTTTCCATTGTAGAAATGTTTCATTCTTGCCCTTCTGTCAGTAATCACATGTTTCACATTGACTATCTACACTGCTTATTCATTAAATAATATAAAAACGCTTCCAATTATAGGTAAAGTAAAGCTTGTTTTGGTAATTATGTCATGTTACTTTCATCCATAGAACTGAGTGATACTGGTTCACATAACAGATAACACATAAGTAATTTACATCATAAGTAAAACATTAATAAAATTGTACAATAATTTGTAGTTCTTCTCTGAAAAATGTTCATCCCGTGTAGCAGTAAATTGACATCTTTGTTCGAGTGACATACACTTCAAATGCCTTCAATGCACCGAACAGACTACCACTACACACGAAGCTTGGCAACACTGTACCCCATTTAACCAATGCTGCAAATTAAACCTGGGACAGCCATTAGTTCCAAATATGAGTAGATGAATGTTGTCAGTTTAATATTTATGAAACAAGCTAATAGCTAGGTCAGGGTTCCCACAAAATTTTCAAAATTAATTTCTCTGACAGTTTCAAGAAATTTTCCTGACATGCGGAAAGTTCAGAAAGATTATCGATATTTTTAAAATAATTGTTTTATTAAGTAGGCATACAATACATTTATATTAAATGTAAGACACAAAACACAATTAAGAGTATTATTAAACATAGAAACATATACTTAACATTTAAATATCAAAAAGTAAAGTGTTTTGATTACAGGCCTACAAAACAAAAAAAGTCTTATTTAACATAGACAGGATAGCTTCACTTCACTTTCAATATACAGAGACACAAATTAATATGTAATTATTAGTTAGAGAAACACTAGTTATTTTTATTTAAAGAATCTTCTAAGTGCGTAATTTTCAAACTGATTTCTTCTTCTTCTTCTATTTGCTGTTTCATTTGAAAACTTTTCTCTGATCTTGTAACTTTTTAATTTAATTTTTTTATTTTTAGAATGTCTGGGCCATTGTTTTCTTATTCTCTTTTACTTTCTCTTGATACTGTTCATATTTTTTCCTCGCAGATCGTACAGCAATAAGCATTTTTTGAGTGATTTTAACATTTTTGAAGCCACCGTAATACTTAAGAGCATCATATACAATGCTTTATCATTTTCTGTTAACACGCATTTGTTGACTGAAAACCCTCAGTCAACGGACACATTACCATGTGAAACAATTAGAAGAGCCAATTTAACAACTTCCCACAGTTCATAATACTTGGGATTTTTGTATAAAAAAGATGAAAAGAAATAATCTAATTTCAGTTTTCTCTTTGTCACTGATACAGTCATTAAAAGAATCAAAAGTGTCTTTTAATACACCACTGGCCTCGTTACAGAGCACAGAATACTTCAGAAACCACTTCTTTTACAGCAACCACTTCAGTAATCCTGTTTTTCTCATACAGAACTGCAAGTAAAACATCGAATCTGTTTTTTCCAATACTTGACCGATTACTTATTAGAGATCAAATGATGCCAGAGCTCTAACAGCTTTGTATTTTAATGGACCTCTTTCCTTAATTTTTTTCAATAGTCTTAATAAGAAATGTTGGGCATTCCTTCTTAAATTTGATAATATTGTTATGACGGTCTCACTGATCGTCGTATGGTACAGTGGAAAACCAAATACAGACACCAATGAAATCACTAATAACCAGCTTTAATTACTCACAACTAACAATCTGTAATAAACTCGTACAATAATTCCAGTTAACTTTGTCCGCACACAATAATAATGTCAAATAATAGAGTTCCACACTAATTATATTACAATAACACATATCACAATACTTTGAGAAACATTTGATCCGCACTAAGGAAAATTGCTCAATGAACTAACTAACCAGCTGCTATGGCTTTTTATAGGTAGCACACATCTTCCAGAATTTTCTGTCCTTACTGTGGCGTGCCAGCTAATGGGTATTTC
The DNA here is from genome assembly GCA_034769895.1 of Magicicada septendecula. Taxonomy (NCBI): domain Eukaryota; kingdom Metazoa; phylum Arthropoda; class Insecta; order Hemiptera; family Cicadidae; genus Magicicada; species Magicicada septendecula. The sequence continues at coordinate 415,702,865 of CM068368.1, forward strand.
AAGTGTGCTCTTGAAGAATCTGGAACATACTTTAGCGCGACCTTGACTGAGGCTCCACCTGCTCGACTAGTGGAGGGACGGGTGGAGGATGCTCTCGGCTGTTTAACAGAGTTTTCGTTACAATATCTAGCTCAGTCACTCCTTTAACCTCTTTAAACAATTTAGATGTTTCAAATCCTATATCAATTTTCTTGGTTTCTATTAAATGCTCAAAGTCATTCAGGTCAATGGAAACAAGTTTACTGCCAGTATCTGCTGACTGTACGCAATGGGATTTGACACAACGACCCATTAACTTCTCATCAAATCAAGTAAATCTGAAAACAGATATGGCCCAGGTGGCGATGAACTTTGAAATCTCCTCAAGAATGGCTCACACTCACAAGATGCCAATTTACACTTTAAAAAATTATCCTTTTGTGAGTTTGAATTGACTTATATGGAGTGCTATTGACAGGTTTTATGCTATTACATACTTAATGATATCATCAATGATGTTTAAACCTGACACCTGATAAAAGGGAGGGAAATTCAAATAGGCCTATGTTCAAACCTACCTTACATATTAAATGTAATACACTAACATAATGCATGTATATTACTTAAAAAAATAAAGTTTGCTTCTCACATCATAACTCCTTTTCTATGTAAGTTTCCACAATTTATAAAACTATAAATAATTATGGTATTTATTATGGTTTATGAAATTTCCCAGACTTTTAGCAAATTTAAAAGGCCTTCCCTGACGAATAGTGAATTTCCCTGACTTTCCAGGTCTGTGGGAACCCTGTAGGTCCATAATGGTATTTTAGAAGTTTAGTTACTTTACCAACAATCTAACTTATTGACAGTGTCGTTGATAAAAATGACTGTAACTTCCATAATTTAATTTCACAAGGATCTGCAAAAATTTTAATGTAATATTTAGATTTACTATTATGAAAAGCAGCATAGTAAAAGATGATGTGGGGAATGTGGAACCAGAGTGGAGGATCTTTTTGGTCCTCTTTGCCCCATTCTGTATCACTTAAGAAGTACGAACACAAAGCAACATAGGTTATGAGAATCTTGATTGTCAGCATATGCTTGTAAAGAGTAGATAATGAGTTATGTATAATGTACAGTATATACTTGTTTTTATCTTATCACTACAACATACTCAGGTAAAGTATTTCTCCCTGGAGAATTTCACATGTGGAGAATGAAGTAAAAAAAAAAAAAACACCTTCAAAACAATGTTCCAAAGTGTAGCGTCACTATACACAGTGGAATGACAGTTTCTTCTCTACGTCTCAAATGCAAATACCACTGCCAACTTAACAGAACAAATTATTGTAATAGCTACACAAATATCATAGCTACTAGTCTGTCCTCTTTACCCCGCCTTCCCATACTTTATTTTTAGCATAAGGAATTTTTAAAATTTTCTATCAATTATGTTCTTAAATTTTATTGAAAATTATCAAACTCAATTATTATAAATATAGCTTTAAGAGGCCAGTTTGCTGAAACACTATATAACATAATCAGTACAGATTTTTAAAACGTGTTCTGCTGCAGTTGTATTGTGTAGTTCCTTGAAAAAACGCTTTGTCAGCCCATTAAACAGATCTTTATACATATCTAATATGAATGCCTTGGAGTTCATACTTATCACACAAGTATGGAGTAGTCACACAATTCAGTGTGTATACAATTCACACATTGCAAACAAGCACTAGAAACCTACACATTATTGTTATATCACATTCACATCTGTGATTCAGACTATTTAAATTAAATAAATACATGTCTGCAATTACAGTCCTTAAAACCTTGAAGTTTATTCTAGACACTAGAAGTATTTAACTATATTCTATAAAATTCTTGTTTATTTCTCCCTTTCCGTTATATATAACTAATTATATTGTTATTTACTCTGCATGATATTCGGACCTGGTATTAGGCTCTAACGTTCTGATCTTACTGTGAATGTTTCATTGTATATCTTTCAAACTGTTTCAGATTTTTACAGTTGAAAGCACTTTTGTAAACACATTAAATGCCTGTGTGATGGACTCCTGACTGAGCCCTTATAGGCCAATTATGTAACAATATAAATTCCTTTCACAGAGAATGTTGTATATGCAGTCCATCATTCAGTGCTAAATCAGTATTAGGTGCAGTGCTGTTTTAAGATCACAGTTCACGTACTCCTATAATACTATATTTCTTTTGATAACCATATATAGATTATACAGTAAACAACTGATTTTGTTTTCTTCATTTTTTAAAGTTTTTTCTCCTTTGACAATATTTCTTCTCTGGCTTGTTCTTCTGAGAACACCCTATTGGTTCTCCTTGGTTGTTCTTTGGTCATATCCTTCATTGCTCCACTTTTCCTTCTGAACATTACTGGTTTCTATATCTTCTTTCAGGATTCCATATTTTTCTAGATCCTGATGGACTTCTTCACCCATGGAAATTGTGTCTGTTCTCCTGGAAGATCCTGGATCTTATTTCCTATCCTTTCTGGTTTCATTGTCTTCTTTTTTGCTTGTTCATTTGAATTTAAGTGAATCAATATGGATATAAAATGAGTAAAATGGCCAAAGATGAAGTTTGTGATAACAGACATACAGCAAAGAAAGAAAATAGTTATAAACCACCCTGGGGAAAAAATGACGTAGCATGAATGTTAGATCTAACATCAAGCAGTCATCCAGTCAGTGAACAGTAGGATTATAGGCTTATTTTATTCAGAAAGTTTACACCAATGTCTGAAAAACGGTTGTTTGTAAACTGTTGGACATCTGTCTCAAACAAAGTTCAAGGATGAAGATTAAGGATTTTGGTGAACTGTAAAGTACAATATCCCACTAATATAGGCTACTTTCATCTAAGTAAGAAAACTTAAATACTAAATCTATGAGAGCAGTGTAAAAGTTCCAGGCCTGAATAAGAAAACAGTTTTTTCTATTAATTTGAACTTATTTTCAAACATAATCTCCATTTACGTTGAAACACTTTCCAGACTGGTAAGCCAAATTCATCTAAGTCCTCAAAGTAGTATAGCTGACTTGATTGTTATCCACAAATGTTTTTTCACTGAGCCATTTTTTGAAATTAAGAAAGAGACAGAAGTCTCTCAGCGTGAGTGTAGTATGTGAAGATGCAATCTGAATGTCAATTCATTGATTTTAGCCCATCACAACAATTGATGTGAGGAAGTGAATTGTCTTTCACCACTAATTGTTTTTCTCTTTTCAACATATTTTCTGTGCATGTGCAAGTCCCAACAACTGTTGGTACAAAATTTGGTTGAATTGTGCTTATGGAGAGCCAACAATCTGTTGAACCATCTTTTCAATATTGTTTTTGTTCATGTGTTAGCAAACACAGCATCAAAATTCTAGCACACAGCTTTGTCATACACAAATAATACTTGTGTAAGATATTAAGCACATGTTCAGTTGATATACCAGTCTCTGCTAACTAATTCAGTTCTACACTTTGTTTTGACAAAACGATTTTGTGGATTTTTCTATTGCTTCAGTGTAGTCACTAAAATGTGACGTCTAATGTGTGGGTCAACAGCTGTGGCTTTGTGACCCATTTTAGATTGAGCAATCCAGCTGTTTAACAAGTGTGTTTGATAGAAAAGTTGTCTCCCAATGCTGAATTCAGCCTCCCCCCCCTCCACTTTGAATATTAGTTAGTTACCTTTAAAAAAAAAATTTAAATGTTGAAATAATGCTGGAGGTGCTTGACTGATTACTTCGGTGTACCTTCAAACAATACTAAACAAGTCACCATTGACTTAAAACACTGAAATTCATCTTACAATCATACAACACAATCAAAATCAATGATTCCTAGTGGCATCATCTCAGTATGAGGCCTGGAACTTTTCACCCTATCCAGGTACTTATGAAAAGAAGCTATATTCTATATGACCTACTGGACCTGGCCTAAGTAGTACTAAAAAGTTCTGTGAACTAATGAATGTGCATTATTGAACATCTATTTTTAATGTACTCTGGATGCACTGTACAAGCAACTAGCAAAGCTTCTAAAGAAAATGTGCTCAGCTACATTATAAAAAGTATTCAAAATACAGAATCTAGTGACGATGGAACATGGATGAAGAGAGGACACACTACCCTTCATGAAGTGTGCAATCTCATAAGGCCATATCACTAAGAAAACTATTGATATTGAGGTATACATTCATTTTCTTATAGCTGCAGTATTTTTAAGGATGCTAGAAGAGGAGGAGAATATAGAAAATGGTTTGAAGAACACAAGGACGTGAAACATGGAACTGAAATTACTTTGGATTAGGCAGCAGTATCCAAGTAGAGCAAATAACAAAATATTCCTAAATCTAAAAATTTTCAAGGTGCATTTATATAAAGGGGAGACTGATGCGTTAACTTTTCCAATATCTACAAAATAACCTTATGGATCTGAGTTATTATTATAACAGGGAAAGAATTTGTCGGATACCCAAAAAAGAATGTCAACAATATGGCAATATGTCCAAAAGAAATATCCATTACAGCAATATGGAACATTAATTTTCCCTAAATTTTTGACATACAGTAGAACCCCGTTAGTCCGAACCCCGCTAGTCCGAAATTCCGGATAATCCGAACCACCTCCAGGAACCAAATAGGCAAGGAAAGCTATACAAACAACTGCAGATTTCATGAAGTGACAAATGATTTCACTACATTTCTAATAAAATGGTTACATTTTCCAAAATCAGTAGAAAATAATACTAACCACTGTAACACGTATTAATCAGTGGGCCTACAATTACTGGAATAAAATTCTTAAACAAAACTTCAAAAACTACAAACTACAAAAACAGAATTCAATTATTGTACTGTACAGTACTTAGATTACAGTTTCTATACTTTATTAACAGATTTCCAAATAAACACTTCAATATTAACACTTCACTTATTCACTGGTTGCACAAAATCAGTTATTCTCTGCTGGCGTAAAGACGTGAATCTAGCAGACGACGCAATATTCCACCAGCGTCTCATGAACATGATGTCCGCCACTGTAGCGTTGGCATGCTGCTCCACATACTGCAGGGATATTTCCAGCGCCTTTGCTGCTTCTGAATGTGAAATGAGATGTTCTGAATCATCGGCTTCATCCCTCACATCGGAATCTTCATCGAAGTCTTGTCTGATCAGGGAAACGATTTCCGTATCTGTCAAAACTTGGTGGTTTTCCGTGTCAGCTGCCACCCACTTGTTCACATCTGTTTCGTCTGCTTCTTCACAGCCTGGAATGTGATGCATGAGCTGTAAAACTTCAGTCCTGTCATCAGCTTGTTCCGGACTATCGATGTAAGAGAGACTTGGCCATAATTTTTTCCACGACTTTCTCAGCAGCTGTTCTTTGAGATTGTCCCATGCTTCACCTAACCAATAGATAACATCTTTGATGTTGACTTTCTTAAAACTTTGGAGAATGGTTTGTGAACTGTCTTCATTTTCAAGAAGGGACCTTAGAAGAATTTTTTTATACACACATTTCATGTTTTGTAGCACCTCTTGGTCTATGGGTTGTAACAAAGGTGTTACATTCGGAGGGAGAAAAATAGCTTTTATATCTCCATTAACAAGTTCTTTTGTCGAAGCATGTGATGGAGCGTTGTCAATGACAAGTAACGTCCGGGGTGGCAGACCATTTTTTTCACTGAACCTTTTTACTGAAGGAATAAACTGGACATGAAACCATTCCTTAAATAAAGCACTGGTCATCCATGCCTTTTTTTGATGCCTGTAGAATACAGGAAGCGAGTTCACATTGATGTTCTTAAATGCTCTTGGGTTTTTTGATTTGCCAATAACCATTAGTGGCAACTTATTAGTCCCAGCTGCATTACTACATGCTAAAACAGTCACATGTTCCTTGCACATTTTGAAACCAGGTGCATTAAGTTCTTGTTTGGCGGCAAGGCTTTTGTTTGGCAATGCCTTAAAATTTAACCCAGTTTCATCGCAATTGTATATTTCTTGAGGCGAGTAATTTTGCGATGAAACTATGTCTGCGAATTCAGCGATGTACTCTTGTGCAACCTGGTGATTCGCTGATAGTGATTTACCGGTAATGGATAACTGTCATATTCCGTGTCTTTTTTTCCACCGGTCCAGCCAGCCATTACTCGCCATGAATTTAGGATCACCATTCATCAGCTTATTGAGGTGAACTGCTTTTTCTTGGATTAGGGGACCACTCAGTGGAGTACCTCTCTGCCTTTCTTGTGAAAACCATATGAAAAGGGCTTCATCAATTTTGTCAAATTGTGACACTTTTGATGTATGACGCTTCTCGAGAGTCTTCTCGGATGTTGTCGCACAAAACTGTTCAATCTTGGACCGGTTTTTCTTCCAGTCACTTATTGTTGCTTTACCTACACCAAATTCGACTGCTAATTTCGTTCCACTTTCACCCTTGTCCAAACGTTTCAACACTTCAAGTTTATCTTTTAGTGCACATGAACTATGTTTCCGCTTACCAACCATTTTTATACAATACGCACTTAAAAAACAACACTGAAAACGTATGTAAGTTGGAATGCACACACAATGTCTCAGACTGACAGGTGTCTCACTACTGAAAGCAAGGCCACGAGAAGAAACAAACAAGAGTGGGGGAAGTGGGATTACTAAGAAACTGGCATGAGTCATTGACGCCCTGGCGCGCCCGTGATAGTAAACAACAATACCGCACTAGAAAGCCACCGAACGTCAGTGTCAATACTGTTCACCTTATCTATACTGTATTACAGTACTGTACTACGTAATATTTTATGAAATATACAACTCTTATAAACTGTAAAATGCATTCGTTGAATAAAAAACGGGCATATATGAGTTACATATAAGTTAAAGACCATATTTAAATCAAATAAATAATTATAATTATTTAATAATAATTATTTCGGATAATCCAAATTTTTGCCAATCTGAACTGGCCCTGGTCCCAATTAGTTCGGACTAGCGGGGTTCTACTGTATATCTAACATTTACACAATTATTATTATTTTTGAAATTATAACATAGCATAAATGTTTATGTAATTCTAAATTTGATTGATATTTCATGTGTGAATATCGTATTCATATGTAGGCACACAAAGCAAAGTAGTAATAATATAAACAAAAATATGCAATTTAAAAGAAATACAATCTGAGCAAGTTGAGAGCACATTGTGTATTACACTTATGAATATTTGTGTAATATTATTTGTATAGTGACAATAATTGTGTCATGGTGAGCACACACAAAAGAAAAATATTATGCGAATAATAATGACGAACTTTTAAGTCGTAATTTTTCAAAATTTATTTAATAAAATTTTGAATGATTTTTATAAAGTCGATATGACACCATACACCTTTTCTCATTATAATACATGTTACTGGTATAACATAATATAAAAAATCTACTGTATATCTGTAAATCTACTGTTCTACTGTATATCCAAAACTTGTAAACAACCAATCTGATTATCAAAATTATGGGTATAAAAAATTATTTATGTTTTTACAGCAAAACGGTTTCCCAGAGATTTAACTGAATGGAGATACTAAAATTCAATTTATTTTCTTAACCTTGAGCTACATTTCACTTATGAAATTTCAATTTCACATTTAACACTTCATTTCACATTCTATTTTCTCTTCTCCTTCATCTTCTCTATTAGATTAGAACTTACAAACTGTGACAACTTGTCTGTCATTGACAATATGTTTTTTGCCTTAAAAGCATATATGCATATGCTGCCTTTGGGAGTTTACCATTTTAAATTTGGTTTTAAATGTTGCTAGTGTGTACAGCAATGCCAATTATGGTATGCATATATTAACATAAATTTAAACTTTGTATTAATGGTCTAACACTACTGTACACCACTTTTATTACACATCTGAACAACCACTGTCCCAGAGTAACTATGTTTTATCCATTTGCCTTATGAACTGTTATATCAAAAGCATGTAAAAAAAAGAGTAATATTTTATCACTTCTTATTTAACAACTCTGGTGCAGTTTAAAGAGAGATACATAATTATATTTTAATTTGAGCTTATAATTAAGGTGCTACTGAATAGTAAAAAGGGATAATATTTTTTACTATCCCAACATATTATGGGTTAAGTTTTATGTATGTAAAAATAATTTAAAAAAAAATCATAAAATAACATTAAAATGTGAAGTAAAGGATCTAAAAAAATACAGTAAAGTGGTCAATTTTTAATCTTTTTACGGACATATTTATCTAGTATATCACAAAACTTCAAAGTTAAATTCAATATGTCTTAACAAGTTAACTCCAAAAATATAATGTGCATTTGTTCTATAAATACTACAGTATGTTACTGTATAACATTAAACATTTAAAATAAATATACTATACAATTTGAAATTTTTCACTTTTTATGAAATGCAAGTTAATGTTGCTCATAAAAAAGTTGTGGTTTTGAAATTTTTGGATCATTCACATGTCATTGCTATAAACATGGCTGAAAACTACAGATCCGGAAAGTTCAGAAACTTGAATAGTAAGACAAGCATCAATCTTCTTGCCTTATTTTTCTTTGAATAAATAACACAATTTCATAACTTACCCAGTGGTTTCTGTACTTGTAGGTGATTAAAATGTGCTGCCACATTTACTGTGGTTGTTTTCACTTTCAGTGACAATACTCCACTGTTGCTTGCCATTACAGTTACACATGGACTTAATTTCTTCAAATGATCTACCACATTTCGCATAACCTTCAAATTTGGCATCTCTATACTAATCTGTAAACATGTACAGAATTTATGTAAGTCCCCTAGAAAATAATGATGTATCACTTGATATATGAAAAATTATATTCTGCCTTAAAATGTACATCAGTAACAAAGAGTTAGTTTTACATCCAGCATATATAACAAATTTCAGTAAAGACTGGTTTCAGAGATACAATTTCTACACCATACAGCAGAACTTCTACTATAGAGACAGAAGTCTTACTATAGACAAAATATAACCTTAGATTTGTCTACACACAATCTATACTGCTTTCACCTAAGAACAATTTAGGAACTGTAGTCTACCTGGGCAGTATATTCATTACACATTTCAGGACTTGCAAATAGTAAATTTACACTGGCTACATAAGGCTATAGTAAGTATGTATTATGTAAGGCTATAGAATTAAAACACAGAAGTTACTTGAAAGGCAGGTAACAAATAAATATTCTGTACTGATATTACTGAATATTAAATACTTTTCAGAAAACTGGAGGACTTTGTACATCCGAAAACACAGTACTAGTATGCTTTAAAAACATTGAGAATTAAAACATGATTATATTTGTTAAGAAAGTTAAAATAATAGACTTGAAAGGAAAAACAACTATTTGATCAAGAACTGCGATCATCACAATTGTAGAACTGTCTTGGAACAAGATTGCAACTTCCTGTACTTGAGATGTTGTATTTTTTAATGAGGTTCCATCAAATAAAAAGTATAAGAGAGGGGGAGAGACAGGAAAAAAGATCAGAATAATCATATTAGCTGAATACACATGAGCTTCAGATTTGGGAAAGCTACAAGACACAACCTTTGAAACCACAGACTGTGGGAAGACATAAGTCTGGCAACAGATTGAATATGGACAGAAAAGAAAAAATTATAGACAACTCTGGCATAGAAATGAAAAAAGTTGACAAGGGATTGATAAATTGATCAGAGATGCAACTTTTATATAAATACAGTTGTGAGATTTTTTTCTGGCCAGCATAAGTCTGAACTTTCCTAACACAGTCAAAACACACAGTTTAGGAATAAAAAAATTATTTATTCTCTATAAATCCTCTCTTTCATCAACACTTTTTGTTATAGTCTATTTCTTGATCCATACAATATATATTTAATATGTATGATAACTTTACCTCAAGATGTTTTTAAGAAAAATTAAGAAGGCTGAGGATGGGAACAATAAGTGTCTCGAAACATGTTCCAAATAAGGGAAAAAACATCTTGAGGTAAAGTTATTATAAACACACACACACACACACACTGTTAGAAAGGTCTCACGAATCGACATATGTTACAGTGAAACAAAATATAGACACCAATGAAGTCACCCGTTACCAGCTTTAATCAGTCACAATGTGAAATCAACAAGGTACTCTCATAACAATAATTCGAGTCAAATTTGTCCACACACAATAATAATGTCAACTATTAAGAGTTTCGTACTAAATAAATTGCCCACTGTAACTAAGTCGCCTGCTGTTGCTTATATAGGTCCCGCAGGTGTTCCAAAATAATTTTCCATTCTCTTGGTGGTGTGCCAGCATAATTTGCGTAGTTACAAGTGCTCTCGAATAGTCTGGAAGGTGATTTAGTGCAGCATTAACCGAGACGCTGCACCTACTCAGCTAGCCGAGAAATGCGTACAACTTTCACATAACTGAACCTACTCACTTTGCGAGAGCGTTATATAATTTCGTAGCACTGCCCCATCCTTAAGCTTGTTGATCTCAAATTGGGAAACCTTCTCTGAAATAATATTTGGCCAGGCCATTTTAATTAGTTGGTCTAGTCGTGAAGAATAATTCCGCAGCTCTTCAAATTCAGTCTCGGGTGATCCGAACAAGTTCCCTGGAATACGAATCTTTATCTCAACCACTAGTTTTGGTGGAATCATGCTGGCTATGTTGTGTACTGACGACCTATATGCCATTAGCTGGCCGAAGTCTGTTTGGTTCTCGTCAACAACCTCTTGCATAATGTTATCTTTAGCAACTTCTACCCGAGGTGCTTCAATTAATTCAGGAACAAGCAAAACCCTTTCCTCGATGACCACAGTAGGTTTTCCAATCACTTCCTTTGTCGTTATACAAATTGGTACTTCGGTACTTCCTCTGCTAGTCCGTCTTCCATTTTCGCATGCAACCAAAATAACAGGATTACTTGAACACACACACACACACACACACACACACACACACACACACACACAGTATTTCATATTTCCTAAAGACTATTCTTGTTTTATTATAATTATTTATAATTTAATAATAGTTGTTATTTTACCTTGGTTGAACAAAATGTCATCCAGTGACAGTTAAGAATAATATTGAAGCACTTAAAACAAATTATATACAAAAAAGGCCATTACTTGCAGAAGAAATTATAATTTGATAGCACACACATGCACGCGCGCGCGCGTGCGTGTGTGTGTGTGTGTGTGTGTGTACTCATCTATTATAAAATTAAAGTGTAGACTGTGCAGCCCTTTGATAGTCACTCGGTGATGAATCTGCCACTAACTACAATTTATTGCAATGGTTAATTACGCCACTGGAATTACATTACTTAGTTGTATCACATTCCAATCATACATAACAATAAAATGATGTAATATCAAAATAGGCATCTGTAATGTATACCAATGTAGCTACAACTTAGTTATTATATAAGTGTGTATACTGTAATATTGCTTTAAAAAGATAACTTACATCATAGTCATATGGGGGAGGCTCTCCTAGCTCTGACCACTCATGTCGTGAAAGAACACACACAGGTACATCATGAACACAGGTTCTAGAATGTGGCATCTGAGATGGCTAGACAAACAAGACATGTTTACAATTTAAAATTCCGTTTTTACACACAGTTTTACAGATTTCACTTACACTGTTTTTGTTTCTGAGTAGCAAATGAGATGAATGTATGTGCAGACATATATTATTACAGACTTGTTGCCATAAAGTTCAACTTATAGTTAATCTAATATAAAAATAATTTACAGCTTATGTCACTGCAGTCCTTGTTTCAAATTATACACTTACTTTACAATTTGCTGCTGTCCAAGTGGTAACTGAATAACGTTAGAAAGATCTACTAAATGTGAGTAAAACAAATTTCTGAAAGAGTAGAAGCAGATGGGACTATACTAAATATTTGTGTATAGGAGGTAACAAAGGGAAGAAAAATATAACACGCAAATTTTAAAAAATTAATAATGCAAAGCAGGAAAATTATAGGTGCTTAGTATAGAATATTTTGGTCAAAGGGTATCACAAAACTGAGAAAGAGAAATAGATATAATAAACTGTCTCTATAATGGAGCTCCCATAAACAAACTTCTCTTACTCAAAAATAACTGGCCAATTCCACCACAATTCTATACTAAACAACATAGTTTAGCCTCCCTATCAATCAAAATAAAATGTTACTATACATATCCCAGTCCATTTTTTATATTAATTATTTATTATATCTTTAATAATATATACATTCAATCACTTTTTGCTACAGTCCATTTCTTGATGTATATAATATATTTAACATTTATAAAGAAATTACCTCGAGATATTTTTTTCCTTATTAGGAACATGTTTCGAGAACTATTGTGTTCTCATCCTCAGCCTTCGTGATTTTGCATCTGGTGAAGTACTTGTGTGTTGGCTTGTTGTTATTGTGGTTTCTTGTTGGTCTCTGGTACTTTAAAGTGGTATTATTGTGTGTGATTGTGGTGTACGTATTAGTATTTTGTGATTTTCGATGTTGAGTGCTTTGAAAATTGTGTCATGTTTTGTATTGATTTGTATTTGTTCAGGTATTATATTATATTATATAACAAATTATCTCTCACATAAATATACATTAACATGTACACAAACAACATAACCACAACTTCATATAACCACATTACCAAATTATTAAATAAATTTCAAACACGAAAAAAACAACTAATGAACACAAACATGAATATATACTTCAATAGACAATGCCAAAAACATAAATTAACACCTAAATACATTAACATAAACACAAACAACAAAAATATGACTGCACAAAAAACAACAATACAAGCACAAAGATTATGGATACAAAACAAAATTAATCAATTATACAGTAAGAAAAATAGCATAACACTAGACATATACAAACTACACTTAGAGCTAACAAGTTTATTACATCCAATCACTTGGAATAATAAATACAATAACATAGAAAATAAAATAAGATTTGAAAAAACAAAAAGACTATTACAATCAACAAAAAACTCAACACATTAAAACAACAAAACAAAAATCAAGAACAAAAATAAACAAACAATTTATCCTCGAACCATTAACCTTAGCAATACAGAATTTAACAAAAAAGAAACAGAATATTTAAACAATCTGTCAAAAACTAACATAACTCAAAATGCAAACAAAAATCTAGAAAATTTAATAGTAGAAACAGAATTTGCCATTAACCTAATAAAAGACAATATACAAGAAGAAAAAAGAACAGAAGCAACACATATAATTAAAAAAAATAATCACCAGCGAAATGAAAAACAAATATAAACAAAAGAAAGACAATAAAACAATAAAAGAAATTAAAAATAAAGTAAAGAACAATAATTTAATATTAACTAAAGCAGACAAAAGTCAAGCAACAGTAATCATTGATAAAGCAGACTACATAAAAAAAAACCGAAGACTTCATCAACAATAATAAATGCATACAACTAAATAAAGACCCAACAGAAAACTATGTTAAACAAACAACAAAACGAATAAAAACAACTAAAAACATTTTCAACAATAAAAACACAGACATATATATATCTGTATACATATATACATATATACAGATTATATATAATAATCCAGAACCACCTTAAATGAATAGCCTAATAAAAATACACAAATTAAACAACTCAATACGTCCATTAATCAACTCCAAAAAAGTTCCTACATACAAAATAGCAAAAATAATAGCACAAAAACTAAAAAATAATCATCTAACAAATAACCATCATAACATAAAAAATACATACGAATTAACATACAAACTAAAAATAATAAATATAAATGAAAATACATTTTTCACATCATATGACATCACAAACATGTACACCAACATCCCAGTAGAAGAAACAATAGACATAATAATAAACAAACTTAAAGAACAAAATGAAAACAAACGCTATATAACCGAAATAAAAAATAGCCTCCAACTAATACTAAAACAAAATTACTTAGAATTTAATAGCAAAATTCATCAACAGCAAGAAGGTTTAGCAATGGAATCACCATTATCAAGCATAATAGCGGAAATATTCCTACAACACATAGACACCAAAATACAAAATATTATAAAATCATATGACCCAAATGGCATATGGATAAGATATGTAGATGATGGACTATAAGTATCAAATAATAAAAACACAAATGCATAGAACATACTGAAACAAATCAATAACATACATCCAAAAATACAATTCACAGAAGAAAAAGAAAAACATAACAAAATCAACTATTTAGACATAACCATCACAAGATACAACAACCACATATAATATGCAATATATAGAAAACCAACTTCTACTAACATCATTATACCTAACCATTCTGACCACCCACCACAACATAAAATGGCAGCATTCTATTCACTATTTAACAGAATGTACAAAATTCCCCTAAACAAACAAGAAACTGACAAAGAAAGAAATATAATATACCAAATTGGTTATGAAAATGCATACAATAAAAATACTGTGAACAAAATAGAAAATAAAATCAAATATAAAATAAAAACTGAACAATTAAGAATTAATCAAAATGAACAACACATAAATAATAACAACAACAAAAAATGGGCCACATTCACATACATAAATAATAAAATGACAAAACTAACAAAACTATTTAAAAACACAGATGTAAAAATAGCATACAAAACTACTAAAAATAATTTCCAAAAACTAAATAGCTCACACAACAAAGATAATACAACAACTAACGGTATATACAAAATTGAATGCCAAGCTTGCAATAAATGTTACATAGGACAAACAAAAAAACAGCTGAGAAAACGTTATTTTGAACACCTAAACGCATACAAAAAACCAGAAATATATAAATCCAATTTAGCCACACATGCAATAAACACAGGACATGAATTCCCAGACATAACCAATGTGACACTAATAAAACATATACCACACAAAGGCACCATAATGAACATTTGGGAAATTTACAAATATACAAACATAAAACACAAAACAAACTAATACCTGAACAAATACAAATCAATACAAAACATGACACAATATTCAAAGCACTCAACATCGAAAATACACAAAATGCAAATACATATACCACAATCACACACAATAATACAACTTTAAAATACCAGAGACCAACAAACAACCTTAATAGCATCCAGCCAACACACAATTACTTCACCAGACGCAAGATCGCGAAGGCTGAAGATGAGAGCACAGGAGCTCTCGAAACATGTTCCTAATAAGGAAAAAAAGTATATCTTGAGGTAAATTTATTTATAAATATTAAATGTAATATATATTGTAACGTTCAGTTTAATATATATAATCCTCCTTATGTATCCAGTGAATGTGGAAGGCCCCACTTCTGAGCGTAAATTTGTAACGTTCAGTTACTATATATAATCCTCCTTTTGTATCCAGTGAATGTGGAAGGCCCCACTTCTGAGCGTCAATAAGTAATATCAAAACAAATTAGTATCTCTTACTAATAAAGTATAACCTGTTTTTTTAAATAGAGGATTATTCATCTGAACCTCAGGGTCAACATACAATTTACATATAGAACAAACAATACAACTTTGATGCATGAGACTCGGTATTACAGTGTTGTTAATGTCTGTTGAATGTTTGTGGGTCCTTTTAAACTACTATTAACTATAACAAAAACTCTTATTATTAATGACTATTGTATACTAGTGTACAAAAATAATTCACAATTATAATGTTTTTATATTGATTTTTAGTTATTGTTTTTGTTGTAATTCAATCTTTACTGTCATAATGTTTGGTCGAATATTTGATTTAGTCATGGAGTGATCTCACCAATCTAGCAGTTTTCTTAACGGATTTATTGGTTGATTCTTTATTCCTGGACATCTGGTTTTTTGGTCTCTTGATTAAAACAGCATTCTTCTAGGTTTTGCATTTTTTCCTGTTCCTCTCATCTTTTATTGGTCTTCAATTTGTATCCAATTCAGGAGTCACACCTTAAACGTTCTCTTGCAATTCACAATTTTTTTAACAACAATCATCTTCACTCAAAACATTAATTTCATTAGTTAAAGGCCATGGCTATATTTTTTATGGGTCACAGGTTCGGTTTACCATTTCTAATTAGTAATATTCTGTTGACCTTTACTTTATTTTTCCTTCGTAACTATATTATTATAAGTTTTTTAACGTAAGAGTTTCTATCTTTTAAATTATTTACACTTGGTTTGATCTCACTACATAACTGTTTCATATAGATTATATGTTTCATTCAATGCTCATATTATAATAATGTTTAATCACATTCCTTATATCTGATTTTTTCCTTTTTAAAGTCTATCACTGTTATTTTCACTTTCTAGCACTATCACACAACCTAACTTACATAATTATAGTTTGATTTATTATATTTGTAAAATCTATAACATTCACTGTTTGTAGTTCAATGATACAAAACAACTGTCTGAGGCACGCAGACCTCCTCATAGTTTTAATCTAATGCTTATGAACTAACAAATGTCTTTTTACTTATTTTCTAAGTTTAACATTTGTACCTTATAATTCTATTAATTAATTATTATTTACATGTTAATGAGTATGTTATGTTTTATGTTTAGTGAAACGACACGTTACATAAAGCCCCCCGTTTAAGACAAGTTATTTCAGTAATGGTGGTTTTAGGAGTTACTGAAATAAATGGCAAAAATCTACAAAAACTGTCTTCACTTTTCATAAAACCTCTTTATCTCGGTTTGGTTATATATTCCTTGGGGTATTGCTACAATGGGGTTGGTAATTGACAAACTACTCTTTCCTATAATATCTTCTTTTATCATGAGCTGGATTTACTTTCTTACAGCTTTCTTGAACAACTGTTTAACCGGATATTATTTAAATTCTTCTCTTTATTCGGTGAGCTGGAGAATACGATGCAGTAATTATTGTAATAGTTCACTAACCTCTTCTTTTGTGCCACACTCATGATCTCTGTATATCCTTTTCCTTGGAATGCCCTGATTTCCTGCAGTCTTTCCTGCCATGATTCTGGTCTGTTACGGTTTATTTGTTTCCTATGGGTACCCTAACATTTTCCCTAACTTAGTATGAATTCCCGTCCTGAGGGGCACTTGTGCTTCCTATTATCTCAGCGGATCATTCATAATTGCAGAGTGGCGCCGTAGCATACAACACTCTGTTTATACCTTAAAGAGTAACCCTTGGGTTACTAATAACACCATAGGAATTCCTATTCCTTCTCTCGTAACATTCAGGTTTATGTGCTGCTTTTGGGTTTTAGATTATTTACCTGTGGCTCCTATAATTGTATCTGGTTTATGGACAGCGTGCGTATTCTCTCCGTTTTATTCTCCTGCGTTTCGTTTCATTCCTGAAGTGTTCGCTCATGTTTTAATCAAGACTGTTGTCAGCACCCCTTGTAGTGTTTACTTTGATGTACTCTATGTCTCAGTTTGTTTTCGCTTTACCCTGTTTTCTTTCTAATGAATCCCTTGTTATATTTTTCTAAATAATATTTTGTCTTAATTAATTGTTAGTTTAATACTTTTTTCCTTCTTATTTTTCTGTTTATATTCCCCTTTTGTTCCTTACCCGCTTTTTCTTCAGTTTTGGTTATGTTTTCTTAATTATCATTATTTTTTCTTAAGTCTAGAGTGATTATTTATTTTATTTTTGTTTTAATTATCATTATTTTCTTTAAGTCTAGAGTGATTATTTATTTTATTTTTGTTTTAATTATCATTATTTTCTTCTTCCTTCCTTAACTGGTTTGCCTTGTCGGTAGTCAGAAAATCAGTCCCTTTTTACAATATTGTTCCTACTTGGTTTATCCGTTTTCGGTATCTGCCACGATCCGGGTTCTTCTGGTGTGCAGAACTATTTCCTTCCTTGTGGTATAGATCTCTGCTACCTCATACACCAATTCTTCTAATACCACCTTTTCACTAGTATCCAGTCCTATATTAATCACTCTATCATCTGTTTTCCTAAACAAATATGTCGATGGTATATCAACTATTGGTGGTATCACTGATATCTTATCATGTATTTTTATTTCAAGTATATTTACCTTGAATATTAATTTTCTGAAGTCCTTACTCACTGTTTTATTGTGAGTCCTTTCTATAATTTCTGTTAAGCTTCTCCTACCATTTTTAAAATTCATTATCTCTCTATGGTCAGTAATAGGGAGATTAAGTACATTTACTAGTCCACTGTTTATCATCTCCAAATTTTCTCTTGTATTTATTGGTTTCTTTGGATGTATTCTTCTTATTTTCTTTATCTTCTTTTCGAGTGGCTTAGTATTCTCCTTGTTCCTGTTATGTTTATTTTCAGGTAATAATTCAATTGTCTCTTCTTTATTTTCTATTTTTTTACTACCTTCTATTTTCTTTTTACGCTTCTTATTTAATTCTTCCCTCCATTTACAAATATCTTCTCTGGATTGTTCAAACATAAGCCTTATCCATTCCTTTAGCTCTGCATTTTCTGTTTGTACCGGTTTCTCTGGTTGTCTTATTAATTGTCTCATTTGTTCATACTCCTCCTGTGTATATTGTTCTTTCAAATGTGCGTATATTCCCGTTCTCTCATTTTTCATTCTTTTAAGATTATCATTCCATCTATCCCAATCATCCTCAGTCATTCCTTCCACATTTTTATCGTTATTTTCGTGAGTTCTCCCGATAGTCTCTTCTTTATCATACTTTGCGTGTAGCTCCCACATTTCATCATAAATATCTCTCAACGTCATGTTGTCGTTCGGTGTCACCATTCTGTTCACACGCCTCATCTGTGCTCGTTCGTGATCAGTGGTATTTTCATTAATATAATCCATATCCTTGCTGAATTTTTTAAATAACACTGTCATCCATTCCGCGTAGCTTAATCGTCTCTCTTGTTCGGGCATTTTCGTTTCCTGTTGTGGCATAGCCCTTCGTTGCATTTTGTTTGTTTTTTCTAGCAGTTGCCAGCTAAAATTAGGTCAATAGTTATTTCACTAATTGTGTTTCGGTTAGTTAGTTTTGCCTAATTCAGCCCCACGTTGGGCGCCAATATGTAACGTTCAGTTTAATATATATAATCCTCCTTATGTATCCAGTGAATGTGGAAGGCCCCACTTCTGAGCGTCAATTTGTAACGTTCAGTTACTATATATAATCCTCCTTTTGTATCCAGTGAATGTGGAAGGCCCCACTTCTGAGCGTCAATAAGTAATATCAAAACAAATTAGTATCTCTTACTAATAAAGTATAACCTGTTTTATTTTTTAAATAGAGGATTATTCATCTGAACCTCAGGGTCAACATACAATTTACATATAGAACAAACAATACAACTTTGATGCATGAGACTCGGTATTACAGTGTTGTTAATGTCTGTTGAATGTTTGTGGGTCCTTTTAAACTACTATTAACTATAACAAAAACTCTTATTATTAATGACTATTGTATACTAGTGTACAAAAATAATTCACAATTATAATGTTTTTATATTGATTTTTAGTTATTGTTTTTGTTGTAATTCAATCTTTACTGTCATAATGTTTGGTCGAATATTTGATTTAGTCATGGAGTGATCTCACCAATCTAGCAGTTTTCTTAACGGATTTATTGGTTGATTCTTTATTCCTGGACATCTGGTTTTTTGGTCTCTTGATTAAAACAGCATTCTTCTAGGTTTTGCATTTTTTCCCGTTCCTCTCATCTTTTATTGGTCTTCAATTTGTATCCAATTCAGGAGTCACACCTTAAACGTTCTCTTGCAATTCACAATTTTTTTAACAACAATCATCTTCACTCAAAACATTAATTTCATTAGTTAAAGGCCATGGCTATATTTTTTATGGGTCACAGGTTCGGTTTACCATTTCTAATTAGTAATATTCTGTTGACCTTTACTTTATTTTTCCTTCGTAACTATATTATTATAAGTTTTTTAACGTAAGAGTTTCTATCTTTTAAATTATTTACACTTGGTTTGATCTCACTACATAACTGTTTCATATAGATTATATGTTTCATTCAATGCTCATATTATAATAATGTTTAATCACATTCCTTATATCTGATTTTTTCCTTTTTAAAGTCTATCACTGTTATTTTCACTTTCTAGCACTATCACACAACCTAACTTACATAATTATAGTTTGATTTATTATATTTGTAAAATCTATAACATTCACTGTTTGTAGTTCAATGATACAAAACAACTGTCTGAGGCACGCAGACCTCCTCATAGTTTTAATCTAATGCTTATGAACTAACAAATGTCTTTTTACTTATTTTCTAAGTTTAACATTTGTACCTTATAATTCTATTAATTAATTATTATTTACATGTTAATGAGTATGTTATGTTTTATGTTTAGTGAAACGACACGTTACAATATATATATTTATTTATTTATTTACAAAAACTAAATAACCCACATAACAAAGATAATACAACAACCAATGGAATATACAAAATTGAATGGCAAGATTGCAATAGATGTTACATAAGACAAACAAACAAACAACTTAAAAAAAAGTTATTTTGAACATTTAAATGCATACAAAAAACCATAAATTTATAAATCCAATTTGGCCACAGATGCAATAAACACAGGACATGAATTCTTAGACATAACAACATGACACTGATAAAACACATAACACAAAAAGGCACAATAATGAACATATGGGAAAATTTACAACAAACACAAACAAACTAATACCTGAACAAATACAAGCAAACACAAAACACAACACAATATTCAAAATACTCAACATTGAAAACAACCAAACAATAAATATTGTTACGATGGTCTCCTTGATCGTCGAAGCTACAGTGGAAATAAAATAGAAGACACCAATTAAGTCACTAATCACCAGCTTTAATTTTCACAGTTAAACAGTTCGTAATTAACAACACAGTCTCTTACAACAAGTCAAATAAAAATTGTGCACACGTAATAAAATGTCAACGAATATTAAACACAATTGTATTACAATTATACCGTCCATTATAAAACACAACACTTCACTAATAACCACTTGAACGCACACAGTAATATCGCCCGAAATCACTTGTAATCACCCGACAATAATCTCAAACCGCACTGTAATTTATCGCGACTATAACTGAAAACTAAGGCCGCTGCCGCCTTGTATTTATACATCCGCGCACAGACCAGAAGATTCCAAACTACGCCTTATCTCTAAACTACAATGTAATTAACTGCGGCCTTGACACAGTCCGCACAGCTTCCAGAAAAATCTCACGAATGCATCGAGAATCATGTATGCCACACACATTAGAGCGAGATTCTTCTGGAACATTCGACAAACATGTAGACTGTTCTGTAATGTCATAACACTGCCTCCTCCTTAAGCCTGTTCGTCCCGAACTGGCAAACCATCTCTGAAGTAATACTCAACCAGGCGATCTAGGTGGACGTCCTTGCAAAAGATAATTCTCCGGTACTTCGAATTCAGTCTCATGTGATCCGAACATCACGTTCCCAGGAATGCGAGTCTTCTGCTCTACCACTAGTTTTGCTGGAATCACTCCCGTTGCATCATGTACTGATGACCTAAACACCGCAGGCTGACTGATCCAAGTTTGTTTGGTTCTCATCAACAATCTCTTGCGTAACCTCATCTTCAGCAACTTTTCCCTCGGGTGCTTCTATCAGCTCATGAACAAGCAAGAGTTTTGTCTTGATACCCATAGTTGGCTTTCCAATCACTTCTTTTGTCGTTACACTTATTTGTATTTCCTCTGCTACTTCTTCCTCCATTCCCGCTTGCAATAGGGAGGGTTCCTCTTCACCAGACCTGTTGACTTTTTCTTCGGCCAATGCCACTTGCTTAATCGAATGGTTGGTAGACCCTGTCATTTTAGCCATGCAAAGCTTTATCTTCTCTTGGCCGACCTTCAGGACATTCTCTCTTAAGTCCACAATGAATCCATAGGCATTCACAATGTCCGTGCCAAGAATTACTTCATCGACAATGTCTGCAACGAGCATTTTGGTGGCTAAACTTGAGAAGACCCAGGCGTACACATACGTCTACCTTTCCTAGCACCTTGACGGGGCTTCCAGTCACAGTCTGTATTGTACAAGAGCTAATTAGAGGCTGGCGGTTGCTGACTAAGTCAGGGCGCACAATGGACACTGTTGCGCCTGTGTCAGCTGTAAATGATGTTGGTTTACCTTCCGTAAATCCATTAACAATCAAGTTTCCACTGGTCTTATGTAGCGTGGAAACTGTGTGCTGTTCTGGGGCTTTACTTCTCCAATTGGTGCGATCACTCTCTTCTCTCGGTATCTTCTTCTCCCAACAGTCTACCTGTAGATGACCACATTTTCTACAGTCGTAACACTTCGGTCTTCTGTCTTTATCCCATCGTTCAAATCGTTGCAACTCTCTTGAAAATCTGAATTGTTTGTCCGACAACATTGTTTTCCTGCACCCATCGTAATGGCAGTGTGATACAGGGATCTTCTGACTGTAATGTGATGGCACAAACCCATTAATGTAGCGGGACACCGACTTGGCAGCTTCAAACTCTAGGGCGTGAACAAGAGCTTCTGAGCTATTTCGGTGCCTTGCCATTTGTAACACTTGCTGAAGTTCACAATCTCCGATGACATCAATAAACTTGTGCACAGCAAACCTTATTCGAAAATCTTCTGGTGCTTCAGGATAGGCCAATCTAATCAATCTGTCAATACTTGCTTCAAACTCTTGAAGACTCTCCCCGGAACGTTGTTGTCTTGTTCTCAACTGAGCGTAGTACACATCTCGGAAATGTTTATCACCGTAGCATAATTCTAGAGCTTTTATCAACTCGGCATAGTTGTTCTGGCTGTCAGGATGCACTTTCTGAAGTAGTTCTGCCGTGGGTCCTTTTAATGCGAGGACGAGTGAAACAGCCTTGTCTTTCTCTGTCCAATTATTTGCGCGTGCAGCAGCTTCGAATTAGCGTAAATACGTCGCCCAGTGCGTGCTTCCATCAAAGGTTGGGGCCTTGACATGAACTGTCCCAACCGCAGGCGAGGTGACCTTCTCTATTGACTTATTTTCTGTGTCTTTCTCTGTCTTTATCATTGGCACAGTCTGTTCAAAAATTTGTTTTGGTTGTATTTTCATGAACTGCTCAACTTCATTTTTAATCTGCTCTTTTATATTTGTGATCGAGTCTTCTATTTTTGTTGACATAGCTTTTTGCACACTCATGACAGATCTTTCTACTTCAGCTATTTTATTAGACATCGATTCTCCAACACTAGAGACAGATTTTTCTACTTCAGCTATTTTTAATGCCATTGATTCTTGTATCTCTGATATTTTAGTAACTTGTTTATTAAGCTCACCTTTTAGTAGACCCAACTCTGCAGCGGTTTGTTCTTGTGTCTGCTTTTGCTCCTGTATTAACTCCTTGATGTCTTCTGTTTCACGCTTCCGTTCTTCTTTTTGTTTTTCTTCTGTTTCTAGCATTAGTGCTTTCTGACGTTCCTCAGCCTCTTCTCTTTCCTGCCTGCGTTTTTCATCCTGTCGTTTTTTTGCTTCTTCCGTTTCCTGTCTGCATCTTTCCTCTGCTTCCAGCAGGAGGGTTTTCTGTCCTTCTTCCGCTTTCTCTGCATCCTGTCGTCACCGTTCCTCTGTCTGCAACAACAGCGCCTGGAAACTTTCCATCATCTGACTGGCATCCATTGTTTTCCGATTAATTATGAATTACACTCCTTTTGTACAAAGTGTCCACTGTTTCCACTGTTAACGGTTCTATCCCAGTTCTGACACCACTGTTACGATGGTGTACTTGATTGTCGTAGGTACAGTGGAAACAAAATACAAGACACCAATTAAGTCACTAATCACCAGCTTTAATTTTCACAGTTAAAGAGTTCTTAATTAACAACACAGTCTCTTGCAACAAATCAAATAAAAATTGTTCACACGTAATAAAATGTCAACTAATATTAAACACAATTGTATTACAATTATACTGCCGATTATAAAACGCAACACTTCACTAATAACCACTTGAACGCACGCAGTAATATCGCCTGATAATCACTTGTAATTACTCGACAATAAACTCTCGAACCGCACTGTAATTTATCGCGACTATAACTGAAAACTAAGGCTGCTGCCACCTTGTATTTATGCATCCGCACACAGACCAGAAGATTCCAAACTACGCCTTATCTCTAAACTACAATGTAATTAACTGCGGCATTGACACAGTCCGCGCGGCTGGCGGCTTCCAGAAAAGTCTCGCAAATGCGTCAAGAATCACTTATTGCAATAGAACATTGCAGTAAGGGGAGATGTAGCCAGGACTACATGCGGTTGCAACAGGTTGTGACGTTATAGACATGTTAATATTTGATTTCTGTCCAATTATGTAAATTAGATGTAAGGATTAATATAAGGATTGGGCAAAAGACTATTTGTATTAAAACGCCCATAATTGTATTTGTGATTATGTCATGTGCGTGTAAAAGGTGCGAGTGCGCGTGTCAATCGTATTTTCATGAATAGCTCATGTATAAATTAGCGTACCAAACTGAGATTTGGACAGCGCACGCATAGTAAACAGCGCTGCATTCTCCAAGTGTCTGATGCTTGCTACGTGGTGTGCATAGTGGGATTTTATTAGTAAAAAGCCGTTTCTAAAAAGTCCTTATCTTTTAGAAGGCAGAACAGTCTTAGATAAAATCTTTACCTGCTGCTGCAAAAATCTGCAAATCGTTTCAAGTAATCATCTATCAGTTATAGCCATCAATCGCATGATAAGCTGTTTCGACCAATCAGCGGCCCCAATTTTCCACTAAGATTGGGTCTCCGCCGGCGAATATCAAGTTAGTTCTATCCTGCAGCTCGAAGTTTTCAAACGTGCTCTCTGCGCGAGTTATCCGTGCAGAAACGTGTTTTTGAACAAGTAATCAGGGTTAAATTTGTGACGAGTTACCCGTTGCTGTTACCTTGAAGGGGATGAACTCATTATAAAAAAAATAATAAGCTATTCAATAGTGTTTATCAGTGCTAGTATCGCGTGGATCAAGATTTCTGCTTAGGGAAGGTGTATCCACCCGGGATACTCCTTTAAAATCGCAAGGACACCTCAAGACGCGGGAAGGTGCATGCTCAACGCATCAAAAATTAAATGAGATTATATTGTAACCCAATTGTGCCCTGAGATTTAGATTAGACTGATTACGGGTGTGACGGTGTGCGCGCGTACGAGAGGAGCCCCAGCGAAGCGGAAGTTGCAGAAAGAAGGTGACGATCCGAGGTGCAGAATTGCGGCGATTCACAGGACTGGCTGATGACGTATCAACCCACGGAATCAACATTTCAAGTAACCGATTGATATTTCTTTTTAAAAAATCAGATCAATCTGATTCAGAAACGATTTGAATTAAAAAATAAATATTTTGTGAACTACAAAGCATATAAAAATTATTGTCTTAAAATATACAACCTTGCTCCAGATAACTGTTTATGTGTTCCATTTATTACTATGCCTGACATTTGTTTTGTCGCAGTATACAAATATGCAACTAGATCCAAAACTATGATGACTGAGGATGGGAACAGTAAATGCCCCAACACATGTTCCAAATAAGGGAAAAAACATCTTGAGGTAAAGAAATTATAATATTAAATCTCTCTCTCTCTCACACACACACACACACACACACACACACACACACACACACACACACACACACACACACACACACACACACACACACACACACACACACAATACAATTTTTTTTTTAAGAAAAGAAGGAACTCTTAATTTTTTCCGTTAATAGTTTAATTCCTTTTATTATGATTAGTAAACAGATAGAAAAAAATAAAAATTTTTCTTTCTACTTTTCATTGCAACAAAATTGTCTACAACCGGGAAGTGTTGGGGCTCCATCAGATCCGTTACAGAGAGGTTTTACTGTGTCATGTCACGATAAAAAACTAATGGGTTTGAAATGTTCGTATTTATGGAAAGAGACATAAATAAATCACTGGCTATGGAGATTAAAGCAATTGATAGGAATATCATGATTAGAATAAAATACAAACCGGGTAAGCAATGTCATTAATATTATCTTGTTGTTGCATCCTCTTCGTTCACTTTATTAATTTAATAATATATATAAACTTTCACTTATGAACTTACTGTTGTCACTTCCCAAACGTTTCGAGATGTTTCTCTTCTTCAGTGGTTTTAAAAATAACTGTCGATTACAGAATAACCGTTACAGAATGGAGTGTGTGGTGGGGGTTGATGGTGGGAAGGGATTGGTGCTGAATCCCTTCCCACCATCAACCCCCACCACACACTCCATTCCGTAACGGTTATTCTGTAATCGACAGTTAGTATTAAACCCACTGAAGAAGAGAAACAACATCTCGAAACGTTTGGGAAGTGACAACAGTAAGTTCATAAGTGAAAGTTTATATATATTATTAAATGTCATTAATGTGAATACTATGGTGACAGAGGACATAGAGTAAAAGCATCTTATCTAGTGTTAACATGTAAATTGGACAGATGATGCTTCCAAGACACATTCATGAATGGTCATTATAGAACAGAGACAAAGAAAAATATCACTGACAATTTGGGAAGAAGACATTAAAAAGGTTGTGAATGACAGGAATCTACGTCAAGATAAGTGGAGATATGGAAAAAATAACTGATGTGCAATAGTTATGAATGTGTGGTGACAGTGGAGATGTAGACATTTTTGTTGGTGCTATCAGATATGAACAAATCCACGAGAAATTTCCTCCAAGTTGAAAAAACAGGTGGAAAAAGTTTGTGGCACACCTTTCTGGGATGAACTTCCACGTTCTTTTGACCATCCAGAATGATAATTTAACCCTGTACAAAGGCCATCACATTGCGTATTTTTTTACATGTGTACTACTTCTTTAAAATTACTGCAATTTTTTACATTTTTGTCAAAATATAATCAGAACTACCTTTACTGATATTATTGATAAAAATTAGATTATAGCATAAAACATAACTTTAAGTTTAAAGAATCATCATGTATAAAAAATGAATTGGTAGATCTTAAAAATCTGATTTTAATACACTTATTTTAACTATACAAGTTATTGTTTTCAAAATAACATAACTCTGCAAAAAACTGTCACTTGTAGATGCAATAGTGGTTTATAGTAGTGGTTTGTAGTAGTTCATACGTTTTAAAGTCCACACATACTTGAGGATGTTAAGATTTAAAATGCTTGAAATCTTAACATCCTCAAGTATGTGTGGACTTAAAACATATAAACTAGCCCTGGATTAAATTAGCTGAGAAGTTTTTGCATAACCTAGCCCAGAGTATCAAATATCTTATTCCTTTGGTGTTTTCTTATGAACTTCTTGTAACTGATAACATTTTTGTAGACCAGTGAAATTTGTATAATCTGACTGATTTGAATTGCTCTAGAAAAATTAATAGAAAAGAAATGTACGCCTTGCAATTAAATATTCAAAACTTTTCCTGACATGTACAAAATTTTATGGAGGGCAAAAGTTACTTTAAAAAAAGTGTTTATTTCTTGAAACTATTCGAACAAGTATTATGCAGTTTGCTGTATCTGAGAGCCTGAGAAAGTTCTGCACAAATATATTTAAAAGAATATCTACAATTCTTCAACATCACAAAAAAGTTTCAGTTCCCGATGTAAATAAATCATTTATTAACCTATGTTACTATACCTATATGCTACACTCAATAAAGAGTATTCTATCATACTTTATTACTTGTTCATGAAGTCAGTCTAAAAACATTGTAATGGTACTACAAATTCCATGTTTGCCAACATGTCCTCATGCAGTCTTTTCTTCTTCACAGAAAAGCAAAAACTGTGAAAGAAAGACAAAAAAAATTCCTGAGGGAACTCAAGACCATACAAAAAACTATATTCCACAAATAATTCTAAACTTTAAGAGTTGACATAACTGTGTTGCATCCAATGTAGATTACTTAAAGGGGTCAATATAAATACACATAAAAAACGATTTATGTTTTCAAATAAACAAAAACTGTATGAACTTTTTGACCATACCTTATAATACAGTTTCTTACATGTTTTAGTTTGGAATAAGAACCAAATTAATAGAATACAATGTTTTATAGAATTTTTGGATCATATGAAGTGTAATATGGAAAGAAGCCTTAAGATTCTAAAAAACTTTTCAAAAACTGCTTTGAAAGGCAGATTAAACGATTAAATACTGGCACTAATGTATACATTCTTATGTGGATTGCTTTGAAAGAGACCAGCAACATTCTGACAAACTATAATATGCAACATACAACAATTTGATAGCAACAAGTTTCTAATCTTCACCCCCCCCACACACACACACACACACACACAGAATTCAAGAAAACTTACTAAATCTATTTCAAGTGTTAAACATGGGGAGACTTTGTCTGTCAACTTGATCTTCATAGATTTTGCAACATCTGTAGCTGCCTTGAGTGATGATAGTGATGCCACTAACATATCTACAAGCAATAACAAATAATAATAATAAGAATCATAATAATACAGAACATAGACCTTTTTTATTAATAATACGTAAGTACAATTTACTTAGAATTAAAAAGTGTCCTACAAAATTATAAATTCTGTAAATTTAACAGTTAACAGGAAATGTATAGATGTTGTATCTCTTATACCTCAAGTCACTTTCTTTATCCCAGTCACAAATCTACACACAGAATTACCAGAGTTCTATACATATACCTTATCATCATTATCAGCCTTTTGAAACACACTTTTGCTTTGCGGCCTGTAGCAATCAGCATCACATATGCCCAAGAACATCAGCTTTGCAGCCTTGAAGATGCAGTGAGCAGGCATATATAGAGTAGTATACTCGTATTATCTGTGACTGTTTACATAATTTCTCCCTTACTAGAAAGACTGGGCTTTTGTTTCAGGGTAGTAGCTATAAACTCACAACTCGATTCCAATTATGACCTTTCTGAGGAAGTCTTGGTTACTGTTAATAGTATCGAGCAAGTCTTGTGCAACTTCAACTAACTTCTTTTTCTCTTGCTGTGAATTTTGCTGACACACTTCGTTCCAAGATCTTCCCACACTGTCAGCCACTGATTTTTATTTATTGTAGCATGCACGTGTTCAACATTTTTGGGTGTTCTGCTGGTTAAAGTCCTTCTAGAACATGGATCACTTTCATCAATTCCTGGCCATCTTTAAAACATTTGTACCACAATTTTGTCTGTGTATCACTTAACTCCTCTCAAAATCCTTCTTAATCTTTATGAAAGTTTTCACAGACGAATGTTCAAATTTTACACAAAATTTAATACAAATTCGTTGATCAAGTCGTTCACACATTATGAATATAACAGTTACAGACAAAACTTGTTTACACAATAGTGTCACAAGTAACTGAACAATCCAATATATTAATGAATTCTTGGATTTCGTTGTCCATGACGTGTCCGTTTGAGCCTCTGATGAAGCCTTCTATAGGTGAAAGCCGGTTTAGGCTGTAAGGTAAAACTTTACGTTTTTACTTATAAAAAACTTAGTGTTCCGAGTCGTCAATATTATAGTGATATATTAATGAATGTTCACACAGGCCTCAAAAGGTTGGTTACCATGTTACAATGCAGTTGCAAAACTGGTTCCTATAATATTCAGAATGGTTGGTTACTTCTCAGTGAGACCTCATATTATTGATGTCTGGTGGTCCCCAAATTATCAAGATGGTGGTTGGGCTGAAATTTCAATAAATTTGAGCTGAAGCCATATATAAACACTATACTGTGCTGGACTTTACCCACTTAGCCAATTTATCGCCATACTACTACTAATAAGAACCTAATTTTTTTAATACTTCCACACGTCTTTTCAAAGCGTTTAACTGAAAATGGTTGGGCAAAATCTACATGACTGGATTTCAAATATAAATTATACATACATAAAACAGTAATCAAACTAAACAACCCCCCGGCCCATCCTAATAATGTTCCACCATAACAACAGTTATGATACTGTTCTCATAGAAAAATATTGTTACGACGGTCTTCGTATGGTACACTGGAAATCAAAATACAAGACACCAATTAAGTCATTAATCACCAGCTTTACTTATCACAATTAAACAGTTTGTAATCAACAAGATAATCTCTTACAACAAATCAAATAAAAGTTGTTTACACGCAATAAAAATGTCAACTAATAGAGTACTGCACAATTATTATAAAACACATAACACTTCACCACAATACTTCAAACCACAGTGGAATAAATCGCCACTAAAACTGAACTAAGCGCTACTGAATGCCTATATTTATACCTCGCATGAAATTCCAGAATAATCCATTTTTCGCGTCAGCACTACACTAAGTGTAATTGTTTGCGGCCTTGAAACAGTGCGCGTGCCCGGCGAAGTCTGGAACAGTCTGGCTAACGCATGTTGAGATCACGTATGGACACACATTATAGCCAGGCTCCGCAGCAATACCCAAGAAACACATAGCATGTTCTGTAATGCCAGAACACTCCCCCCTCCTTAAGCCTGTTCGTCCCGCCTGGCAAACCATCTCTGAAGTAATACTTGGCCAGGCGATCTACATAGCTGGTCTACTTGCAAAAGTTAATTCTCCGGATCTTCGAATTCAGTCTCGTGTGACCCGAACATCAAATTCCCAGGAATATGAGTCTTCTGCTCAACCACTAGTTTTGCGGGAATCACTCCCATTGCGTCATGTATTGATGACCTATACGCCATTAGCTGGTCCAAGTCTGATTGGATCCCGTCAACAACCTCTTGCGTGACTTCATCATCAGCAACGTTTCCCCCCACGTGCTTTAATTAACTCAGGAACAAGCAAGAGTCTTGTTTCGACACCCATAGTTGGCTTTCCAATCACTTCTTTTGTTGTTCCACTTATTTGTACTTTCTCTGCTAGTTCTTCCTCCATTTCCGCTTGAAATAGGAAGGGTTCCCCTTGACCAGACCTGTTGAATTTTTCTTCGGCCAATGCCACTTGCTTAATCGAATGGTTGGTAGACCCTGTCATTTTATCTTCCTCTTGGCCAACCCTCAGGACATTCTCTCTTAAGTCCAAGAATCACTTCATCGACAATGTCTGCAACGAGCATTTTGTGGCTAAATTCGAGAAGACCCAGGCGTACATGTACATCTCCCTTTCCTAGCACCATTACGGGGCTTCCAGTCAGTCTGCATTGTACAAGAGCTAATTTGAGGCTGGCGGTTGCTGACGAAGTCCCCCGTGTCAACTGTAAATGATGTTGGTTTAACGCTGTCCTAAGGCTTTCACAGCCGGTGTCAGTTGTATGATTAAAGTTATCCGGGCTGTTTGGCCGTGGTCTATGGTTTATTGCCAAACCAAACGTTTCAACAGCTCCAATGGCTGCCATCATCAGTGGAATTTAAAAAAAAATCCTGAACGTAGGGTGTTCACGTCAGGCCCACAGTACTGACGATGGATTTTTTTTTAAATTCCACTGAAGATGGCAGCCATTGGAGCTGTTAAAACGTTTGATGTTGGTTTACCTTCCACAAATCCATTAACGATCAAGTTTCCACTGGTCTTATGTAACGTGGAAACCGTGTGCTGTTCTGGGGCTTTACTTCTCCAATTGGTGTGATCTCTTCTCTCAGTGTTTTCTTCTCCCAACAGTCTACCTGTAAATGACCACATTTTCCACAGTTGTAACACTTCAGTCTTCTGTCTTTTTCCCATTGTTCAAATCGTTGCGGCACTCTTGAACTCCTGAATTGTTTGTCCAACATTGTTTTTCTGCACCCATCATAACGGCAATCTGATACTGGGATCTTCTGACTACAATGTGATGGCATAAACCCATTAAAGTAGCGGGAGGCTGACTTGGCAGCTTCAAACTCTAGGGCCTGAACAAGAGCTTCTGAGCTATTTCAGTGTCTTGCCATTCGTAAAAATTGCTGAAATCCACAATCTCCAAAGCCATCAATAAATGTCTGCACCACAAACCTTATTTGAAAATCCTCTGGTGTTTCAGGATAGGCCAATCTAATCAGTCTGTCGATACTTGCCTCGAACTCTTGAAGACTCTCCCCGGAACGTTGTCACCTTGTTCTCAACTGAGCGTAGAACACATCGCGCAACATTTATCACCATACCGTAATTCTAGAGCTTTTATCAATTTGCCATAGGTGTTCTGGCTGTCAGGTGGCACTTTCTGTAGTAGATCTTTGACAGGTCCTTTTAAAGCGATAACGAGTGAAACTGCCTTCTCTTTATCCGTCCAATTATTTGCGCATGCGGCAGCTTCAAATTGCCTAAGGTACGTTGCACAGTGTGTGGTTCGGTCAAAGGTTGGAGCCTTGAAATGAACTGTCCCAACCGCAGGCAAGGTGACTTTCTGTATTGTCTTTCCTGTCTTTATCATTAGTACAGTCTGTTCAGAAATTTGCTAAACTTCACTTTTAATTTGTTCTCTTATGTTTGTAATTGAGTCTTCTACTGCAGATATTTTTTCTGATATTGTTTGTTCTATATTTCATAAGGATTTTTTGACTGTAGACAATCATACCTCTTGCCCATTCAGATCACTGTGTAATTCCCCCAAGTCACCATGTAGGAGACCCAACTCTGCAGTAGTGTGTTCTTGCAACTGTTTTTGCATGGCTTCAAAACGATCTTCCGTTTTATCTGCTTGTCGTCCTTCAGATTCCAAAATTAGTGCTTTCTGCCGTTCTTGAGTTTCTTCTCTTTCCTGCTTGCATTTTTTACCGTGTCGGTTTTCTGCTTCTTCCGCGTCCTGTCGGCGTCTTTTCTCTGCATCATATTGTCGTTGTTCCTCTGTCTACAACAGAAGCGACTGGAAATTTTCCATTATCTGACTGGCATCCATTGTTTACTGATTAATTAATGATGAATTACACTAGTCCTGTACAAAGTGTCCACTGTTAATGGTTCTATCCCACTTCTGACACCACTGTTACGATGGTATACTGATCATCGTATGGTACAGTGGAAAACAAAATACAATACACCAATTAAGTCACTAATCACCAGCTTTAATTATCACAATTAAACAGTTTGTAATAAACAAGATTGTCTCTTACAACAAATCAAATAAATATTGTTTACCAGCAATAAGAATGTTCAACTAATAGAGTACCGCACATTTATAAAACACGTAACACTTCACCACAATACTTCAAACCGCAGTAGAATAAATCACCATTAAAACTGAACTAATAGGTTAGGCTAGGCTGAATGCCTATATTTATACCCCGCATGTAATTCCAGATAAATCCATACCACGCATCAGCGCTACACTAGAGTGTAATTGCTTGCGGCCTTGACACAGTGGGCACAGCCGACGAAGTCTGGAACAGTCTGGCTAACGCATGTTGAGATCACGTATGGACACAACATTATAGCCAGGGCTCCGCTCAATAGCCGAGAAACATGTAGCATGTTCTGTAATGTCGTAAAATTTAAAATAGAAAAGTAGGTTTGCTAAGTGGACACTGTAGCTACACTGTATTATGTTCGACACACAGAAAATGTACACAAACTGGAATGAATAGATACCAATGCGTTACTGTCATCTGGCAAGTGCATTACATTAAAGTTACAAATTATTAAGAATGTCATAAGGCAAGATATTGTACATGGACAAAAATGCTCCTGGGCACAGAGAGCCAATGGCAAGCAAGTTACAATGGAGTTGCACAACTGGTTGCTTAGGAGTACAAGACCAGAAACTGTTTTGTGTCATCTGTTGGACCACTGTATTGCATTAAATTAACAACTGTTTATCTATACAGAAAAACCATCAAGTACTGAAGACTTTTTGTTTTTCTAAGGTGGAAATAAACATTTATGAGACTGCAAAACAGTGAAGACAAAATTTTGGTAAAAGGTTTTGCGCACTGGATGCCAAAAATATTAACATATGAGCACAGGAGAAAACTAGTTATTTCTGTATTCACATTTCTCACATATTTTGCAAAGGAAGGAGATAAGTTTCTGGGTTCTATTATAGATGAAGATTATATGTGTGTCTGTCACCATATCCCTGAATTTAAGTAACAATCATTGCAATTGTACAGTACAGATTACCCCACAAACAAAACATTCAAAGCACATATTTCAGCCAAACACATTATGGCTTGAGTTCTGAGGCAAGAGAGAAATTTTCCTGGTTGACTTCATGTTTTAAGACAAAGCAATTATTGCTGATGTATCTTGTGAAACACATTTTCTACAAACTGTTTAAAACAAAAGTAGTGGAATCCTGACATTTGACATCTACCTGTTCTACAGCTGGAAATGGGGAGTATTTTGGATTATCCAAAGAATAGGCCAGAACTCATATTCTGTGATTTTTCATTTGTTTCTTTATCTGAAGAAACATCTGGCCAGAAAATTTGGCAGCAGTTATGAGGTGAAAGGTGAATCACAGCTGGTTCAAAGGACTGGTAGAAGATTTCTATGAGTCAGATATGCAAAGGCTGGTCCACGGCTTAATTAGTGATTATGCTGTAAAATAAAGCTATATAATATACATATAATATATATTTAAGTAATTGTCCAGTGAAAATTTCTAATAAATATTTTAAAAACTGTCATGGCCTTTTTGTGTAACAGCCTTAAAAACATTGTCTAATAAAGGGCACTGGTTATGTAAGTACAAATTATAATACAAAAATCAATTTATATGGTTAAATTAATTTTATTTTGAATTTTACTAAACATTCGCTTGGGTAACAGCATTTGGGTTGATTCCACAAAATAATCTGTAGAGCTTCCATAATATTTTGCATTCATATGTAAACTTACTTCTGCAACTGTCTTTTTTAATACATATGTTTTTAATACATACTCGTATGTGTGAGAGCACTGGTGTGAAAATATACATTGCAAATTGATTTGCTGCTGACAGAAAGCTTAATTTTCGTGTAACAAACAAAATCTGCATAAATTCCAGTTTTACTAACCAGGAGTAAATTCAAGACAGATTTCATTTTTTTCTGGATCACCAGCCATATTATATTCACTGAAAAAACTTGATGCCTGTAGTATACACCATGCCATTGTCTTTTTGAGTGCTGTCTCTTCATCTGAAATTATGAAATACAGCTTGTCTTCAGATATCCTCAAAAGGCAATTTCTTGACAGCTTTGACAGCATTGTAATGACACCTGAAAAATCATGTAATTATGATAAAACTGTAAAAATTTATATGAGACTGATTTCTGACACTCTCCTCCCCACATACACACACACACATATACTTTTTTCAAAGTATCTTATTCAATAATCATGCAAATGTATATTTTAAAATTTCTGTACTTCAGTATTAGTTATGGAGTACAAACAATTAGTATTCATTTTTTAACATTTGGTACAATTCATAAAATCAACAGGATCTACACATTGCACTGAGCCATACACATAGGGTCAGCCCTAACAAGGACCAACTGTTTGTTGAACAACACCTGGGAGTAAGGATCAGCTTGGAAGAATATCACTGTCATCAGGGCTTTTCTTGTGTACAGCAATTCTCTCCTCTATCTTGCTGCTGCTCAGGCTGTGGTAGGTAGCACTTCTCTGGACTGCGCTTGTGAGCCCCCACCATTGGTAAGCGAGCTTGTGGTACCCTCAAAGTAAAAGGCCATGCAGCCACCTTTCTAGGTCAGGAAGGGTATTCAATAAACAAGTCATTTGTCCAGCTTATTCCCCAGACAGTCTGAGCAGTCCAGACCCACCTTCATCATCCGGCTATGGAGGACTTGCTCAGGGGCTTGGACGTTGCATCCCTTCTCAAGGAGATTCTCAACGAGGTGCGTGATATGGGCCACCCTGTACACCTGCAGGAACCAGGCGCCCACTCTCTCTTGTCCACCTCCTGGTAGAGAAAGTGTGAGGCATGCGAAAGTCTTCTCTTGCTGACCTGGCTCTGTGGGTTCCAAGTCAAGGTGGAATGCAACCGAGCTCCCAAGGCACTGCCTCAGTGCTATAGGTGCCAACGTTTCAGCCATTACACAGATTTGTACAGCACCCCTGCTTATGTAATATGTTCCCTTGCTCACAAAACCAAAGACTGTGACACGCCCACTCTCAAGCGCTGTATCAATTGCAGTAACAATCACCACACCAACTGCCGGTCCTGCCCGGTCTACAAGCAGGAGCTCCAGTGCCAAAAACCAAAGGGGCATCTGCCTCCACTCAAGTGTTGGTTGTAGACCTGGAACTGAGCAGTCTGGCCCTGCGCTTTCTGCTACAACTGCTGTGACTGCCTCAGCTTCTAAGCGTGTCATTAAGAACAAACCTTAGCAGCCAAAACAATCACCCTTGGTCAAGGCAACCCCACCTCAGGCTCCGACTCCAGCCCCAGCCCGTCCCCAAGGCCAAAAAGCGCCGTACAACTTCAGATACTGAAGACATCCCAGTCAGCTACTGCCATCTCAGTTGTGGAGCCTGAGGAACCCACTCCCTCCAGTTCTGCAGAAAAACCTAATCCTCCACCCTCCATCAGACTCAGCCTTGGCACCAGCATGATACCCTCAAGCCGCAGGCAAAGATAACAAGGAAAATAACTACCATGATCATCTATCCCAACCACCCAGTCCAGAAAGCCTGCACATCACAACAAATTCATCTGTGGCCGTATCAATGGCTTTCACCAAACCCTCGTCTGCACAAGCCTTCACACTATTATGCACAGACAGTCTCCAGGCACACTGCCTCGAACTCTGTTTCTGACAATGCAAATATTGTCCACAACATTCTTGCAGCTTATGATCTCCGCAAAGTCACCCAGAACTTCAGGTCCTATGATCCTACTTGGAGACTGCTGTCATAGCTGAAAGATTCATGAGCTTAGTGGAAGCCATCATATGGGTAGGCCTTCCATGAATCGGGGCCTAAAATGTGATCTCTCGATTCTTGTCTGGAACGTCAATGGTCTTGGCTGATAAGGTCCAGCAACTCTAAGATTTAGTTGCCAGACTCAAACCCGACGTTCTACTTCTAAATGAGACCAACTTGACCCTGGCTACATAACCCTGACCTAGTACAACCATGCCATTGTAACGGCCGCAACAAACAATATTGCGTTCTGGACTGGACCACATAGCAGGAGCTTCTACCAGTAGCTCGGTACTATATCCCAAGTGTGTGATGTGTGTATACATAAATATTTATGTATGTGTGTAGATTCAAGTATTCAATGGAATATGTGTACACATATTCATGCTGTCTGCAGGAATAGCAAAGCAGGGTGTTGTTTGCAGTTGAGTGTTAACAACAATAATTAATATAATCCTGCGACTGTTTGTGTATGTGGAAAACGAAAACCATACAACTGACAAACAAGAAATTTTATCCCAAATCAGCAAAAGAAAGTTCTCTGGCATGGATGGAAACTCAAAATGAAGCAGTCAACGGATATTTAACTGAGTTAGTTAATAGTATGACAACATTAGAAGAACTGAAATTGTTTAGACAATAAACTGCTACTTTAAAAGCGACAATAAGTGTAATTCACTCTTGTGTTGCAGTTCAAAATATGACCACCCACTCAACTTCTCAGAAAAGAAATATCATGCCACAGAGATTGAATTCCACACAGAAAAAGAAATTTACGGTGCTGCAAGAAAAAATATCATTATAAAGTTACATAGAATTTTAAATAATTTTCGCATTTGTTAGTTGAAGTCTCATTATATGTTATAAAGGAAATTATTAAATATTCTGCACATGGATGAGCATATTGGACTACATATTTAGTAGTACAGTTTCTTGTTAATATTAAATACAATTATCAATGTATTTTCATTCCAATGATTGTGGTGTGTGTGCCAATGTATGTGAATAACTACAATTCGTCCTGAATCAGCTGTTTATGAAGTGTGTAGCCTACATTCTTATATAACTGGAGCAGATAAGCTGTAAGTGGAACTGTCAAGTGAAGTAAGCAGTTTTAAACAATATTCGTAAATATAGGGTCAGTTGTAAACGTCTTAGTTTTGTGCGAATGAAATTCTGTTAAAAAGTGTTTCTTTAGTAATTGGAAAGTTCAGTAAATGTTTGTTTCTCGATATGTGTCAAGATGCTAGCTGAACAGACACATCAACCTCTACAAATATATTTATGGAAAGAAACGATTATACGCAAAACAGTCAGTATGCGTCAAGGGATAAGGTTTGGTTAATTTTCAGCTGTGGCTTACACAGTACGGTATGTTTTAATAAGATGATACAATAATCAGCCTACTTAAGTTATAGTTAACTCATATTACACTGCACATAATTTTCTATAAGTAGCTTAATGACATATCGCCACTTAGAATTAGAGTTTGGTGACAGCATGACTGCCATGCGCACAAGCATGCTGAACTGTCATACAGTGAGTGAAAAGTTATCATGCTATAAGAATATTAATTTATTCTTGACAACAAATTTTTCACATCCACTTCTGTTCTTTCAAGTTTTATTACCACAATGCTCATATGGGCTCATCTAAAATTTTGAAAACCACATACACTCACAGGATAGTAAACGTCTACTCCCAATTATGTAAGGTAGGCTATTTGTTTTATCTTAGACATGATACAAAAATGTGTGTTACATGTCTTTTACTCTGTAGACACGTTAGATACATATTTAATAAAGGTTTAAGAACTTATACGTATATCAAAATAAAATACACTCAAATTTTTTTAAATAACTACAAACATGTTAAAGCACCTACAATATAAGCATCACAAGATAACAAGAAATGGTCATTTTAATACTACATAACACAACTGGATACATCTACTATTATAAAGACAATACATTCATTTACATTACCCCTCTCCCTTGCCCTGCATTAAACTAGGTTTCCTTGTTGAAGTTACTGTAATATGAATAGGAAACATTAGGATTAGCCTAGCTAAGATAATATAATAACTATCTTTAATACTCAAGAGAAAATAACACTTTATTATTATTAAAATAAATGCGTAAGTATCAACAATACTTTCTAAGGAAAATTTCATTTTATATTATTTCTGAGGACTTAAAAATATTGTGTACTTTCATTTTTAATTTAAAAAATGATTCACTGATTCAGAATATTACACAACTCTAGACATAAAATAATAATAATCCCAGAAATTTCAATGATTCCCAAGACACCGAGAAAACGACACATGGATTCACTGACCTATGGGCACTGGACTTTTCAGTCAGTGGAATGAACTTTTCAAAAATATTCAAATATTTTCTTACCCTGCTTAAACTAGTAGGACTATGTGCAACATAGGCCTATACCAGAATATACAGTACTGTACATAATATTACAGAATAACTAATACATGTAGTTTAATACATAAGCTACAAAATTATGAAAACTTAATAAATTTGTCTTATTCCTAATGGATCTGGTGGTGAATTAGACACAGAAACTATTAAATCATGTCGTTAGGAAACACCTGAGCGCTTCAGAAAATTGTTTTGTAAATGAAATGGCTGGACACATGGAAAAATGTTGAAATATCTGAAACCAATTGTTCATTAGGTTAAGAAACATTTATAGACAATTATGTAACTATAATTTAACATTAAAACTGGCATACTTGTAACGAGATTGTAATTAAAGTAACGATTACAACAGAAGACAAACGCATAAATTTAGTTCCATAAACACACGATAAGTGTGAAACGTTTACCTGAAAACAATCTCATACAGTTTGCTTCAACCATCTTTGCGCGGAATTTCATGTTTACGTTTTTTTTCACAAGACCTTCAATTCAGGTTTTCATATGTATTAGTATTTAAACTAATGCTACTATTTGTTTTAAAATATAATTCTAAATTAGACATCCAATTAACACTTCCACTTCTTCGCGCTTTGTAAAGTAACCATGACAATCCCGCGGGTTTATTTGTATCCCAAACCACTTTTTCCAGTAGCAATTATATACACTATGGCATAGCAAAACATAGCATTAGCAAGTAGAAGAAAAAGTGATCACTCTGAGTAAGGATCTATAAAAGGGAGTATTCGCACTCGCCATCTTTGTTCCGAGACTGACATAATATTAAGGTGGCGCTTGTGTATACATGGGACGCAGTATAAGTTTGTTTTCGATATTACATAAACTATTATAGTTTTTCGTGCCAAAAATATAATTTCAAAGTGTGAAATTATGTCCCACGTCCCTAAAAATATGGAAATAATAGTTTTCATCTTAAAACTTACTGATTCAGACCATAGTAAGAGGAGAATGATTTTGTCTAAAAAACAACAAATACTGTACCAATCGTTACCACTTACCACTTTGTTAGGTATATATTCTCAGATTTTACTTTTATTCCTGTTTATAATAGATGGCTGTTGAATTGATGTTTACTAAACTTCGTTTGTCC
Organism: Magicicada septendecula; assembly: GCA_034769895.1. NCBI lineage: Eukaryota > Metazoa > Arthropoda > Insecta > Hemiptera > Cicadidae > Magicicada > Magicicada septendecula. The sequence continues at coordinate 415,743,397 of CM068368.1, forward strand.
AAAAGTCCAAATAAAGTTACTAAAACTATTTTTAATAAACACGAATTTACATTTTTAACTTACTTACTATTATGTTTATATTCAGGTTTTTGCTTAACATTTAGTTAAAATTAATAATAAAAAGTTTAGCTTAACACTTTATTAAAATTAACAATAATGTATTTTTCATTGCACTAGACATTTTATAGTCAAAAGTATTTTTCTCGGTTAGTAGGAAGGGTTAAACTTTGTTAGTATACAGGCAAAAAATTTGCAAGTTACAACTTCTCACGGCCACATCTTGAAAACAACTCGTGGATTAAAACCCGGCCAAAACGCATTTTGTTTGTTATTTCGTATAGAATAATTTTGGTCCTATTCATTTTTACTATAAACTCAAACGTTTTTTAGTTATTCGCTAAAAATTACGCTAAAATCCTGTTTTTTAGGGGTAAAAATCGAAAATGTTGATTTGGAATAACTCAAAAACAACGCATTTTTCAAAACAGTTGCGTACTGACTTTTTTGCTTAGAATTTGATTCTCTATTGGATCCTGGGGTTAATTTTTTTTTATCAATCACCCTTGAAAAAGGGGTGGCTCTCACCCCCAAATAAAAAGCGTACAGTTTAACTTTGTTCTAGAGTGCATATAGAACATACATATCAAATTTCGTGAAATTCCATCGACAGTCAAAATTTTGTTACGTCAAAAGCTGCGCTTACTGGACTAGAATTTCTTCGTGCTGATTTTGTTCTCGACTTTGTTTACGATCTGCGTGTATGTTTCGCGCTTGGCTATCGCGCAGCTGATTTTCGAAAAACAGGTAAATGTGCAATTTTGTGCATTAAAACTACAGAATGTGCAATTTTATGCAGTAACCCCCAAAACGTGCAATTTTGTGCAAAATAAAATGTATGTTAAAATGACCTACACGTCCCGATTCGGATAAATAACTTGTCACTGGCCGTTTACGAACTAGCAAAAAAAAAGATGCAATTGCACGTGAATCCGGGCTTTAGTTATAGTCTAACATTATTTTATAATTAATGGATTAAAAAATAAACCACCTTGTACAGTGATTTGCGTGGAACTGAGCCGATCCTAGGAGGTGGATTTGGTACGTCAAACAAAGTCGGTATGGCATTAGGCTTCAGTTTTTTCCAACAATCTACTCGTGCCTGTTCAAACTGTGAACTTTCAAAATGAACCTAAAAGTGCAAAGGTGTATTACATTTTTAGTCGTTATGATTAACATTGACAAACTTTTAAGGAACAACCATTAAATTTACCTCACACAGACGCATTCCCTTGCTTAGTATAAATTTGTCTCGTCTCATATTTTGAATCCATTTTGCACATCGAATAGGGTCTGCCGGAAATTTGAATGTTCTAAAATTAGTTTCTGTTCGATTTTTGCAATTTACAGCACAACAACCAGTCATTATGATTATGAGATGTACAACCATCTGCAAAACATACTACATAACATTAATAATATCTCTTAACACCAGTATTTATAACCTTGTTTTCACTGACAAGATGAGATGATTATTATACATATTCGTGTGTAATACATAAATCAAATTAGTACACTAAGGTTATAACCCTGATATGTAAAAATATTAATATTTACATACATAATTTACATTAAATAATGCAACGCCAGCGTGCTTACATTGCTCCCGCCACATTACATTTAAAAGTCTCGGAGCAAAGATGGCGGGTGCGAATACATATAAAAATATATTATAGAGCTTTACTCTGAGCTAAGCGCGTGCTATAGTCCAATAGGGCTAGCGGTGAACACGTTAAACTTCGGCGCTGCGATCACTTGTTGTAGTAGTTGAGACTATAATAAATTATATTAATAATTTGTATACTTATAACGTATATACTTATAATATATAATTAATACATTAATAACGTCAATACCAAACAAGTTTTAATAATAGTTAGAGGTGGGCCGATATACCTGTAACAGGTATTTTGGAACGATATTTTTGTTGAACGGATTTAACAGTTACTGAAAAGTTGAAATACCTGTTATTCGCGGCCTAGACTTATCACCGGTACACAAGGAACAACAAGTAAACGAGTAGGCTACTACAAATACTAGGCGTATCACTGGTACACAAGGAACAACAAGTAAACGAGTACTACAAATACGTAGGCTACTAGGCGTATCAAATAGGCCTACTAGGCGTATCAAATAGGCCTACTAGGCGTATCGACAAGTAAATATAATTATTTCAAGTTTTACCTCATAGCCTTAACCGGTTTTCACTTTTAAAAATCTTCTTTATAGGCTGCCGCAGGGAGCAGTGTCCGTCTTGTTGGCGACGGTATCGACTTTTGAAAGATCGATATTGTGTGTGTGTGTGTGTGTGTGTGTGTGTGGGGGGGGGTCATATGTTCGAATAATGCGTGTGACTTGAATTGTGTCTGTTCGTTTAGGATGTCGTTTTTATGTGTTTTCGTGTGTTTGTACAGGGTCCGCCAGTGAAGCGGGAAATTTTGAAAGTCCAATAGGTCATTTTCTGCTCACGATAGGGCGTGGAGGTTTTCAATTGTTGTTTTACATTTAATGCCATTTGTTAAACATGGAGCAGTGGTCCGGTGCACAGCGTGCTTTCTGCGTAAAATCGTTTTATAAGAATGGTGACTGTGTGACTTCTGTACAACGATTGTTTCGTAATCATTTCAATATTCCACGACATGGAAGAGTGCCGTCTGCTCATGTAATTATGTCATAGGTGAAAAAGTTTGAAGAAACTGGTTCCACATTAAACTTAAAGCATAGAGGAGCAACAAGGTCTGTAAGAACAGAGGAAAGCATTGAAAGAGTTCGAGTAGCATTGACGCGTAGTCCACAACGTTCTGCAATGAAACATGCATCCGCACTAAACATTAGTGACACATCGTTACGACGAATTTTGCATAAAGACTTATCTTTTCGTCGTTACAAAATTCAAGTAATCCAGGAGCTGAAAGATGGCGATATGCTGGCTCGCAGGATTTTCAGCGAAGAAATATTGGGACGTGTAAATGATGATGAAAAATTTATTCACCGCATGTTTATGTCAGATGAAGCACATTTTCATTTGGATGGATATGTAAACAAACAAAATAGTCGATATTAGAATGATGAAAACCCAGGTGAGTTGCATGAAAAGCCATTACATAGTCCGAAAGTTACGGTGTGGTGTGCAGTTTCATCATCTGTCATTATTGGGCCATATTTTTTCCAAGACGATAGAGGAAAACACCACAACTGTCAATGCAGACCGCTACACACACATGGTCAGAACATTTTTGATGCAACAGCTCCCTACGTTTCCGGATATTAATTTTTTCCAGCAGGATGGGGCCACAAGTCATACTCCTCGTGTGTCCATGGCTGCTTTAAGAGAACTCTTCCCGGACGGCCTCATATCCAGATATGGCGACATCTCGTGGCCTGCAAGATCCCCAGATTTGTCCGCATGCGACTTTTTTCTTTGGGGATTTCTGAAGAGCAGGGTGTACATTGATAGACCGCACACCATACCGGAATTAAAAACGAATATCAGACAAGAAATTGCACGGATTCAACCTGACCTGCTTCGTCGAGTGATGGAAAATTTTCGGTCAAGATTAGAAGAATACAGAAATGGCTCTCACTTGAGCGGCGTTATTTTTAAAAAGTAAAATAATGGCATACTTTACTCAACTCAAATCTGTAAAAAAAATTCTGATAATAAATGTTTCATGAAAAAATTGGGTACTTTTAATTTTCCCGCTTCACTGGCGGACCCTGTATATTCCCAATTGTTCTAGAGTGACTAGTTTTCGGCCTTTTTTGTGTACGTGTAGAATGTCCATGTTAATGTCGATGTTTTTGTATGTGTGGTTTGCTTCAATGAGGTGGTTTGGAAAGGTGGATTCAGTAGTGGACAAATATAATTCCTTCACACAAATTCTACCCACGTACAGTAAACCTCACGAACGTCACAATCACAAAAAACGAACAATCACTCCTTGATAAAGGCCTAAAACATAACCTAAATTACAAACAAAACAACCAAACACTAACAAAACTCATAGTTGACACTGAAACAAATATACAAAACACAGCACCAGAACATCAAGACACACTAAGACATAACGTAACAATATAATAGGAGCACATAAGACATCAGATAACAAGAACCACGCCTCAGAAATACACACTGCCATCAAACTGAGGGAAAAGGCACACAAACACAACATCACATTTGTAAAAACAGACAAAGGCAACACGACTGTAATCATCTCCACAGACGACCTACACAATAAAGTACAAAACTTCATGGAACAGAACAACATCACAGAACTAAACCACGACCCCACTGACAGATACCAAAACACAATAAAACAACTAATCAACAAAGCCAAACAAATAATAATACAAAACAAAAGCCCTACATGAGACAAATCCGACCATCAGCCCCTACCCTCCAAGCGCTTCCTAAAATCCATAAAGAATAAATTCCGATCCGCCCCATTATCAATTACCAAAATGCCCCTACATACAAACTCGCAAAACATCTAGACAAAATTATCTGACAACACATACAACTAGACAACAGCATTGCAGTAAAAAACAACACAGACCTAGTAACAAAAATAAAAAGACATACACATCTCCCATAATGCTACATTAGCCTCCTTTGACATTAAAAACCTGTATACAAATAACCCCATCTCCGAAACAATCACCATCCTACAAAACAAACTCAAACAGAACAACACACGAGACGAACTTATCAACGAAATAACAGAAACTCTGAACATTATCACAAAACAAAACTACTTCACATACCGTATACAAATAAATTTTACACACAGGATGATGGTCTACCCATGGGCTCACCCATATCCAGCATTCTAGCAGAAGTCTTCCTCCAACACTTAGAAAAAACAAAAATCCTCACAAGCAATGACAGACACTCATATAAAATGCTATATTGACACAGATACGTTGATGACATTCTAATACTATACAGGGGAAACAAAAGACAATGTGAACAGTTACTAACGCACATAAACAAAATACACAAAAACATAACCTTTACTGCCGAATATGAACACAACAATAGCTTAACTTCTTAGACCTCTCCATCACAAAACTTGAACACAGGCACAAATATACAGTAAACCAACTACAACTGACACATTAATACACAACTCCTCCAATCACCCAACACAACACAAACTAGCTGCCTTCAGAACTACAGTATGATACATAGACTTAACAACATCCCACTAGATGAAAAAGACTACAAAGACGAATTAAACACGATAAAATATCTAGCAGAATCCAACGGATACGACAGAACAATAGTTAATAAACTCCTACACAAAACACAAAACAAACAACAGACAAAGACAGAAAACAACAAATTCATAACACTAACATACATGAACAACCAAACTGAAAAAGCAGGATACAGAATCGCATACAAAACTACTAACAAAATAGAACATACACTACCAAAACACACACACAAAGCACAAAACAAATTCGATCTACCTGGTGTTTACAAACTAAATTGCTCAGACTGCAACAAATTCTACATAGGCCAGACAGGACGTAGCTTCAAAGAAAGATACATTGAACACACAAAGGTACTACACTCCACTACAGAATCCACCTTTGCAAACCACCTCATTGAAGCAAACCACACATACAAAAACATCGACACAAACATGGACGTTCTACGCGTACACACAAAAGGCCGAAATCTAGACACTCTAGAACAATTGGGAATATACAAACACACGAAAATACATGAAAACGACATCCTAAACGAACAGACACAATTCAAATCACACGCATTATTCGAACATATCACACCCCACATACACAATATCGATCTTTCAAAAGTCGATACCGTCGCCAAGAAGACGGACAGTGCTCCCAGCGGCAGCCTCTGAAGAAGCTTTTTAAAAGCGAAAACCGGTTAAGGCTATAAGCAGGCCCCGAGCTTTAAATGGGTTGACTGGGCAAATGCCCAGGGCGCCTGGTCCAAGGGGGCGCCAAGGAACGAAAAACAATACGCGTTAAGACTATAAGACAGTAGACAGTTGAGTGTTATTGTTAAAATTCTAGGAACGAAGGAAACTACGTTCGAATGCACGCCAAATACATTAAATATTTCTGTAAAATTTCAAAGGTTGACTATATTATATACTATTGCAAATATGTTTAGAATTTTTAGAACAAATATTTCTAATAAAATTGCAATAGCAATCATGCGATTTTTGCCAAAACATAATTACTTTTATTTTCAAGAAAAGATGTTTTAATTTTTGTTGTGTGTAGCCTATGTAGTGATTAGATCACTTGCAATACTGAAATGCTATCGGTACTAATAGTTTATACTTGGGGAAAAAACCAAAATTTACACATTCGACAATAACTTGGTGTGGTGGGGGGTGGGGGAGAAAAGTAAAAAAATTGAAAGGGGGCGGCTATAAGAATGCTTTGCCCAGGGTGCAAGGTACCTGAAATCGGGGCCTAGCTATAAGGTAAAACATTTACGTGTTTACCCATAAAAAACTTTGTGTTCCGAGTCGGTAGTGAAATAATTATATTTAGTTAAGTGACGGACACGTCATGGACAACGAAATCCAAGAACAACAAGTATTTGGAGTATCAGGAGTATTTCGATTACACGAGTACTAAGACAATTTTCGGTGCTGATACTTCATTCTGCGCAAAGAGAGGAAGCTGTTTTTAATAAATGAAAAAAAGTGCATACTGATGTTACATTTATTCTCGTGTATTAAGCAGATATATAATACAGATTATAATAAATTATATATTATACTAGTCACCAACTTCGTAAATTTTGAAAAAACGAATTAGGCCTATATTGTGTTATAACCTACAGAGTGGCTGATAGTTGATAGGCCATATTATACTTTATGTTAATGTGATTTTAACTTCACTGTACACCTCATGTGAATGATGAGATTGTTGTAACGGACATTTATGCACTTTATCTAGTTCTGTTCATTAAATCTTTACTGGTCTGATAAGGCTACCCTAAAATATATGGTATTTTCGTAAATTTGTTTCTTTTATCTAAACTGCTGTTTTTTAATTTTTGTCTCTATCACTTTACTTATCATTTGACTAATAGTAGTTTCCACTAATAAAGAAATAAAAGTAACAAACTCCATAACAGATAACAATAAAATTATGTTCACTTATTAACGTATTCAAAATGTTTCATGTACACTTACCAAACTAGCATGTGTTGTCTACACACCCTTAATGATGAAAGTTGTGTATACTGAAGACTCGTAAGACGTACAATACAGTTTAATAAAGTCACGGCGTAAAGTAACACTGTTAATACTTTAAGTTTCAATTAATTTCTTCTAACAAATTATATAATATAGGTTATGTAATATCTTCAAATAAATACACTGCAAGTAGGTTTATTAACATATTAATAGGTTTATCTAGGTGAAAATAAACCTATGTGCAGTGTATTTATTTGCAGATAGTAGTGTGTTGGAGAGAGTCAGGAGCCAGTGGACGGGGGTGGTGGTGATAACGTCACGATCCTGACCTACCTCAACAGCCAATGATGTCACTGGTCACTGGAACAACAATGGGGACCATTGTTCTCCTAGGCCAACAATGACGCCTATTGATTCAGCTGTCCATGACCTCACTCAACAGCTGAAACAACGTTAAGTGTGGTCAGTGACGTGGCAGTGGCTGTTGAGGTAGGTCATGATCGTGAGTTCATCCCCTCCCGTAGACTGTTTCCGGATTCTCTCCATGTTGTACCGGGGGGGGGGGGGGAGTTGTGTGTGCGTGCGCGCGAATTTTTCGCAAAATATTTCGCAATCGTTCATTTCAGTCTAGGTCTCCGACATCTCGGGGTCGATGCCGGGGTCAAGCTCGGGCTCCGTACTAAGCGTCGTTCGCGACTGTCGACACAAGACTGAACGGGATAGCTAACAAGCCTCGTTTATATAGACGGACAATCCCCCTCTTTTTCTACTAATGAGTGTAACTACACAACACGTATTGCACCATAACGGTTTCACGGTGATACGATAGAACAGTTCTAACAAGTGGATTTCACAACAACGCGTAAATAATTAAGCAATAAACAGCAACAGATCTTCATATAAACGGTGAGCAACCGGGAAACGAACGAGGAGGGGGAAAAATAACGTGCATACCAAAAGAAAAACATACGTAAACATAGAAAACTGTAGGAAGTGCATCGTTAGGAATTGTACAATCCGATTATCGAATGAGCCCAAAATAATTGAAAACAAGCAATATTTTATGTAACATAAACAAACGAGGTAGCACCATTTAAGTCATTAACAAATAAGTAATAAAAATAATTAAGCAATAAACAGCAGTTTACGATCACAAAACGTGCATTATGTCATATCAAAAGACCCACCTACACGGAAACATCGATAGAATTGCACGACAACATGTAAATAATGAACGGCACGAGAAGGGAAAAAAACCTGTTAATACCAAAATATATCAGCATAAATTAATACAAGCAATATTTTATGTAACAAGTCGTCAGTACCAACAATCGTCTCGAACCAAATCTGTAAAACTTGTTAGCACCATTTAATTTCCCCACAAAAGTTAGTTTCATGCAACTATAAACAAATTAAATGAGTCCAACAGTAAGAAATGCAAAGCTAAAAAAATACAAAAACATCCAAAGAAGTGGGTACTGGAACGTAAAATTCTATTTCTGTACACGTGCGCATTCGAACACAATATTTACCCTGCTAAAAGTTAGTAAAACGTATTACCAACCCCATATAACGTATAACTAAAAAGATGAAAAATATAAAAATGTAATAAATAATTTTAGACATTACAAAAGTAATAGGCTATATTCAAAAATCTAACGTTAATCAATGTAAATAGGTGGTAAGCCTTTAAAAAGTACAGTTAAAAAAAATAATCGTAGATAATACAAAAATAATATACACAAAAAAAATACAAAAATATACAAAAAGTAATGACTAAAACGTTAGTTGCATATAACTATAAATAAAGTAAATGATTCTATCTGTAAGAAATGCAAAGCTAAAAAAATACCGAAACGCCTATAGAAGTGGGTATTGGAACGTCAAATTCTGCGTCTGTAAATGTCATTGAGGAGAAAAAAACGGATGATCAATTACACCCGATTCAATTACCGAAGTAGAATAAGAGCGAAAGTAGGAAACAATACGACATTGCGGTAAAAAAATATATATTGTAACGTATCTTGTTGTTACAAAATAATCTGTATGACTGTTGTCTAAGTTCCAAGTTGGAAACGCCAATTTTGTAACGTTCCGTGTGTCTACGTTAAGCCCCACAAGCTGTGAGCGCCAATTTTGTAATATCACACAAAATAAAATCTGTAAGAATGTTGTTAAAATTTGAAATAAAAAATTTTATTTAAAAATAAATAAATTTTGTTGTTTCTGAAAAATATTTTTGTTTCGTGTTTTTTATTACTAATAATTAAAAAATAATCGTGGTTATTGTTTGGGGTTAATATTTTAATGGTATTATGGTTATTAGTGTAGTAGTGTCACTTTCTGTAAATCACTTTATGTTAATCTGGTTAACTCCAGTACTAGTCGATAGACGGCTTTTCTTCTTCTTCGATGCTTCCTTTAATGTCGTATATACCGCCTTTCGGTTAGTCTGAGTCCTTGATTAACTTATTCTTTAAGTATATTAAAGAAAAATTAAACCCAAATTGCATAAATAGAAAGTTTATTAACAAATTTATTGAAATTTATCGATAATAATCAATATATATGACAGCAGTATCGACTCTATTCAGGGCCGGTCGACAAAAAACTTTACATTGATTTTATATATAAAATAGATTCTTTGAACGGTTATTTTAGAATAGCCAGAGAAGGGTAGGGACAAGAAAGTATAACACTTACAATTATAAATGTCTTAATACTAACAAATACAACGTTATAATTAATAAATGAAGTTTATATAATATTTATTTCAAACCAGTACAGTCTAGAAATTCGCTTGCTTCACCGCGGGAGTATGATGACAAATCAAAATGGCCGACAGGAGCCTGCGCAGTGGAACGTCTATCACCTCGACGAAATATGCCTTCAATAAAGATGTCCTTTCACCGTTTATTCGTCTCAGCAATTGTGGATAATGCTTCTGGAGTTAATTGAGTGTTCCTGGTGTATTGTTTATTAGTTCACTTGGTGTAAATGTTTGTGATTATGTCTATCTCACTTTGTCACATGTGTCGGATTTAACCTTGTTGTTCGTCCGTAAAATTTATTGTAGTGGTGTTATTTTAATTATTTAGGCGTGTGTGGTTCTGTTTATTGGTAATGCACTGTTCATTGTTTATTTCCACTGTTTCACAAATTAAAAACTCAAATTAAAAATTTATAAAAATTTTTACCGAATCGGTTTAATTATAGTACGCCATTCATAGGTTATACAGAGCAAAAACCTCGTTTAAGTACTCGCTTCAACGGATAATAATGAACTGTTCTCATTTCCTTCGTCTCCTGAAAATCTTAGCCAATTTAATATATATTATACATTGTTTCAAATTATCTTAGCTTCCGATACATTTTATTTGAATACATTATACACGGAAAATATTTTCGTTATTAATTAACTGTATGAAATACTAAATACATATGCGGTTTCTTTATTCTATTTTGCTACTAATTAATATAGTTTTACAAAGGTTTCATTTAAAAAAGTTATATTTCTTTCATTTTGGAAAGTAGGTTCAAATATGTGTTTCCTGTCTTTGACCAGATAATAGCCATTTTCTCTGATATAATTATTATTATATTGAATCTAAAATTGATATAATTGTCTATTTTCACTTAATTTCTTGCAATTTAGTTTATTAATTATTGTTTTTAAATATAATTCATTTATCTATGACTCCTCCTCTGATAATGTTAGTTAGTACATTCCATTTTTATTTATAATTTTACTTATCTTCTGACAATATCTTTATAAAGTATTAGTTACATTGTATTACTATATGGTGGGTTTATCTTACGTAAATATTATCAGTTTAGTTGGTTTATAGGACTAGATTTGTCAAATTAGATTATGTAGTCTAAATTTACTATCTGGCCTAGATTTTATCTGTTGTTTCTTGCAAAGTTTTTAATAATATAGTTAGTTTATACCCTTTTCTGACCTTCTATTCTAATATAATATTTATCAATAATTTGTTCCTTTATTACTACAACATTGAGTACTGATTTTAAACAATTAAAACATAACAATTATTTACTATTAAATCTGGTATTTTCAATCATACCTTTTCTGTACTGATTGCTTACAGTAACTTATAAAAACATTTTACAATATAGGAATGGTATCTACTTTCAGATATTGCATTCCTAATTTAAATTACTAACAAAATAACATTTTATAACTACAATACTGCTCAATACTAAATCTTATTTATATAGTTAATATATGGAAATAGGAACATAATATTTTGGTTCCCTTAAATGTTTAACACTTCCTTAAAACTATTTATTTACAGTCTTATCTGTACTTCCCAATTTTAGGGATGTATTCCCCGTCACTTTATGTATTAAACCCAAGCTCTCTGTTTATATTATTTATTCTATGGAATGTTCTCATATAAACAGTGGCATTTTATTAGAAAAAGTATTCCTTGCTCCTTCACCATATTACTTGATTAAATATCATTCATGATACCGCTTAAAAACACTTAAAGTTATTTAATTGTACAGTAATTCATGTACCTTCTCAAAGTTTATTTATTATAATTTAATAACTTGCACTTGTCCCTGGTTATTTCTTGATATTATCACTAGTCCTTTCATAGTTTTATAATATGAAATATTTAACCATGGGGGAACTGTTAAGATTTGTCTATATAAACTATACAATAACTTTTTTGGGTGCACTGTTACTTAACACTTTAAACACTTTTTGTTTTTATCAGTTTTACATGATTATATGGTTTGTTGGGGTGTTATACTTTCTATTGTGACATTTATTTATTTTTGGGGTTTTTGGTTTTCTCCCTATGGGGTTTCTATTTGGTATTGGTCGTTTTCCACTTCCTTTATCCTATTTGATCTTCACTTGTCTCGGATTATTAAGTATATTGGTTTATTTTAGATTTCTTCCTTCTTCATTCTTGTTTCTTCAGTACCATTTCGTTTTATACTCTTTTGTTTACTCTGGTCTGTTTACTTTATCGGTTTACTTGGTCTGGGTATTTTCTTGCCTGCTTCTATCCTACCTGGGTATTATTGTTATTTTAATTTTAGTTTCTGGGATTTTAATTTGTTGTACAATTATATTAGTTGCAGATTTTTTCTTTATGTTTACTTTTTCTGGTTATAATGGTAATTTATAGTGCTTTTTATTTAGTTTTCATTTGGATCTTTTTGGATATTCCATATACTTGAGTTTTACTAATGATCATCTGGTAATTGATTTAAGTGGATTATCTGTCATGCTACAATATATATATAAACGTGAGCGAGCGTGCGCCTCTTGTGGAATGTAGGAAATAAGACCCACCGCTCACCTATCTCAACGGCACGCGATAGGAAAAAAAACGCAGTGTTCACGCTCCCTTCACCAACGGAGCAACATCTGGACAATTTCATCCTCGCGGAGGGCGCGCGGGTGGACGGGAGAGAATTGTTTCATGTGCTAGAGTGTGAGTCTGTGTGTGTGTGTGTGTGTGTGTGTGTGTGTGTGTGTGTGTGTGTGTGTGTGTGTGTGTGTGTGTGTGTGTGTGGACAACCCCAATTAGCTCGCTGAATAGGCGAGATATCTATGTACTTGCACAAAAATTGTAATCTTTAAATTATGTCTTACTTTAATCGCAGTAATTGAATTTGTATCGTTCTTAGCTATACTAACTATATTATTGGTGCTACAAGCAGTTTTGGAAATTTAACTTTCTCATCTCTTAACTAAAATATCCATCAAACAATTGGTATCTATTTACCAAAATTACAAGCAATATTTAATAATTAAAAAAATAATTCCGTAATGCGTGGTATTCTGAAAATACCCGTAACAATAATGTTACAAACTGTAAAAGATGAAATATTAGCAGTACTATTCAGCTGTGTCGGCGATTTTATGGTAAAAAGCTTCTAGACTTACCGCAACCTGTTTCTGTTCCTGTAAACGCATCGTGAAGAGAAAATTACCGGCTGGAAACCAATAAGGCAAGAATTCAGCCCGACGATATTTGTACCCGACAACAACAACACAGTCACCAAAAAATACGAATTCATTACGCACAAGAATAAAAAAAAAGCACACCGCAAGACGTGTTCACCATCCGGAGCATTCCAACGTTCTGAATACGGAGCGGTAGATTTCGATCCCGTGTGAACCATACACTCGTCGATGTCCGAAGAAACACATGGCCATAATTTCGTGGGAATGAGAACGAATAATGTAAACAGTACGCAGTAACTGAACCCTTGTTGAGCGTGCATGAATGTAGAATCAAAACTTCAGTCTGTTACAAAGCGTTTGTAAAGGTTGTGCAATAATGTTACCACCATAATATCTAAATATCACAACGTACTAACAGCTGCGCGCGCGCAACGATGCTAGCCCTCTATATACTGTGTAGACTTACTGCCTACGCCTAACAGACGGCCAAAGTACAAGTTAACGACGAATTTTTGAACAGAAAAAGAAGGAAGAATTGGTAAAGGCTTGATAAAGTGTACATATCGTATTTGTTTGTTGCACTGGCAAAACGTAAATTTTTGGGATTTGTAAGCGACCGGAAAGCAATCCTTCCCTCTGCATCCTTTCAACGTTGATTCAGTTTCAACCACAATGAACATATCTTAACGTCTGGTCTAATCATTTATTCTAAAACAAGTTAATGTCAGTTAAATGATCTACATATGCCTATTACTTTTAACTTGTTCGTTATGTTTTTTGGTATTTATATTATACCGTTCACTTACGGAAAACTCGATGTTAGTTGAACTTCAATAACGTTACCATAATTATTGTATTAAAACTATTGTACTGTCAAAACTATCGTAAAAGTTATCGTATTACCATAGTCATTTAAAAGTCATTGTATCTCCATAATTATCGTACATTAAACATCGTATATCCCATAATTATTGAGCGAGAGAGAGAGAGCCTGACTCTCTTGCGCGGCGCACCCCACTGCACGTATGCACGCACGCTACAATGCAAGCGACTCCCCGCTGTGCTAGTGTGTGTATAGAACACAAACATATGTTCTTATGTTTTAAAAAATGTTTATAGATTAATTATTCGTTCCACTGCACTTAACGGTAGTGTAAAGACAATAATATACGCATATAATCAAGTACCAGTATTTTTGAACCAGATGATGTAAAGTGGGATCAATAGAGTGTCGTATTGAAGCAAAACAATAAGGTAGTTTTTAATTAGCTAACGAGTTGTGTGTGTGTTCGACTTACCGAATTCGGCCGTTGTTCGTGAAACTCCCGTAGTAGTGATAAGAAGCCATGAATGTACGGTAACAACACACGCGCAATCACGACTGTACTTTCCAAAGGAATCACACGTACTGAAAGCATACAGGCTTGTGCTGCACTACAAATACATTCCAAACCTTCAGAAGTTTGTTGATGTTTGAAAAAAGACAGATGGCCACCATCTCGTGGAAATGAGAACAAATAATATAAACAATTGTGCAATAGTACGGTGTAATTGACCCCTCTCGCAGAGCGTGTACAAAAGTAGAACGCAAACAGAGTACCCTTTGTTCTCAAGCGGAACAGACGAACGCAGAAAGGACCTTCTCATGCTGTAAACGGAAGTGAATTCAAAGCTTTGTATAAGGTTGTGCAATAACGTTACCACCATATCATCTAAATTTCACAACGTACTAACAGCTGTGCGCGTGCAACGATACCCGTGCCTATATATTGTACAGGTTTACTGCTTAGGCATCAGTTAGCAGCTGGACTCACTGTTGAACACAGTTACGATATTTGTTGGTGATATTAACTGAGTTTGTTACAAAGTTCCCGTAGGCATTAACGAAAACTAGTACGTGTTTAACCTAAAAAAAGCGTGCTTTATTTGAACGAAAACTAGTGCGTGTTTAACCTAAAAAAAGTGTGCTTATTCTAATTAAGATCGCATACTCCAGAGTACAGAACCATGGCAGTATACGCAACTCGTACAATCGCACTTAACGGGAGTGTAAAGACAATTAAGTATAACGATTTTGAAGACAGAGTGCACACGGTATCCGTATTGTTGGAGAGAATGGCGGACGTTATTCCGGAACACGTGCGCGCGGAATCAAGCGATATGGGGAAAGTTTCAAGAGGTACTTGGCCGTACGCGTCTTATTAAAAAAAACTCATATCCGATCATGAACTGGAGCAGACGGGAGTGTTTCGTTCACGTACGCAACTCGTTTTACCCGCGACGGACGCTGAAGACGTGAACGACCAGTACAGGGAGTGCGTGGAAAAAGTGCTGGAATCGGTATCAATGTTTACTCGCGAAGGTAGCGGATGAGTCGAGAACGGGATCATAGCCGTTGAAGTGAACTTGTTAAAATACCGTCCTCTCGGCGGATCCAGTTACATACCAACACAGAAGAAATTATTGATTAAGAAAGCGTTAGCGAACGTGCTGAATCTATACGATGATAAATGCTTCCTCTGGTCTGTTCTAGCCGGGTTACATCCGATCGCTTCTCACCCGTACTGCGTGTCTCAATACAGAGAGTACGAAAACGAGCTGAATATGGAGGGGATCGAGTATCCGGTGCCGGTGAATCAAATTAAAAAATTTGAAAAACAAAACGCGAATATTTCGGTGAACGTGTTCGGTTACGAAAGCGAAATTAACGAGTTCGGATACAAAAAAGACGAAGTGTGCCCTATTCGGTTAACCGAGCACAAAGGTAGGACGCACGTGAATCTTCTATTACTGGTCAGCTATGAAGGGCTCAAATATTATTGTGTTATTAGAAACATGTCTCGTTTGCTGTACACACTAACAAAAAGTAGGTCGGCTTCGGTCTACTGCAATTACTGCTTGCAACAATTCCGCGATAATAGGGATCCTGAAATGGCGCGAAAACGACTCGAGGATCACGAGGTACTCTGCACGCCGCACGGAGCGCAAAAAGTCGAACTCCCGACCGGAAAATACAGCCACATGTATTTTAAAGAGTACACAAAGTGTCACAAAGTACCGTACACGGTGTACGCGGACTTTGAATCTTTTCTTCGCCCCGTGTTCGGATGTACGCGCGAAGAGGACAGATCGCACTGGCACGATATCGCGCATCACGCACCGTGCAGTTTCTGCTACGAGATCGTCGATTGGACAGGGAAAGCCGTGAAAGAACCCGTCCTGTACCGCAGCAGTGGCGGTGGTAATGACGTGGTGGAGACGTTTCTCCGGACTCTGCGCAAAGACGTGAATCGACTCGATCGCGTCTTCGACAGACCCCTCCGCATGACTGAAGACAACGAACGCGATTTTCAGAACGCCACCGCGTGCCATCTGTGCAAGAAGAGTATCGAGCGCGACGGAGGCGACAAAGTGCGATACCACGATCACTAGACGGGCGAGTACTTGGGAGCCGCGCACAACGCGTATTATCTAAACTATAACGTGCCGCAACACGTCCACGTATTCTTCCACAACCTGCGCGGTTACGATTGCCACCATCTCATCCAAGCGTTCGGGAAATTCAAACACGCCGAAATCAAGTGTATAGCCACGACCAGCGAGCGGTACGATTCCGTGTCCCTCGGTCCTATCCGGTTTCTCGATTCCGCGCAGTTTATCAACACGTCGTTAGAGAAGCTGGTGAAGAACATGCGAAAAGATAAATTTAACATACTACGACAGTGCATGCGACCGGACGGAAACGAACAAGAAGAAGAAGAACGCGTTGAAATGCTGGTCAGGAAGGGGGTCTGCCCGTACGAGTACGTGACGGACGAAATAAGTTCGAGAACGCTTCTCTGCCCGCGCCCGAACACATTTACAACCGCCTAGCCGAGACGCCCGTATCGGACGAAGATTACGCGCATGCGGAAAACGTTTGGACGGCTTTCAAGATGCGAACGTTAGGCGATTATCATGACCTCTACCTGAAAACCGACGTGTTTCTGTTGGCCGACGTGTTTGAAAACTTTCGCGAAACCAGCCTGCAGTATTACGAGATAGATCCGTGTAACGTATATTCCGTGCCGGGGCTCGCGTGGAACGCGATGTTGAAAATGAAGGGAATTCGACTCGAACTACTTCGGGATATAGACATGCACCTTTTCGCAGGTGCAGAGGGGGTACCGTGATGGTGCCCAACAGATACGCCAAGGCCAACAACCCTTACGTGCTGGACTACGATCGCGAACGCGAAAACAATTACCTCCTCTACCTGGACTGTACAAACCTGTACGGCACCGCGATGAGACTGTCGTTACCCCACTCCGGATTCCGATGGCTGGAACGTGAAGAAATCGACGCGTTTGACTTGAGTACGGTAGGCGCTGAAGACGAAATCGGCTACATCCTCGACGTCGATCTAGGTTATCCCCGCCGGCTACATGACCTACATTCGGACTACCCGCTGGCGCCGGGACGCAGAAAAGTCGGTGAGCACGAGTTATCCGCGTACAGCAAACGTTTCAAGTATTTAAAGAATTTCCATTTGCCCGCCACCGGCATTGTCGAAAAACTGATCACCAGCCTCGAGGATAAGAAAAACTATACCGTACATTACAGAACGCTGCAGCTGTACCTGAAACTCGGTGTGGAACTGAAAGCCGTTAATCGCGTATTAGCGTTAGTAGTGTGTTGGGGGCGCTACTGAAACAGTGGTGGACGGGGGTGGTGGTGGAGGGGTAAACAATGGTCGGGATGGTGGAGGGGGATGACGTTACGAACAGCTGATCGTGACCTCACAAATGACGTCACGGACAGATGTTCTCTTGACCTAAATAAACAGCCAGACGTCACAGACACAACAATGGGGTTATTATTTTAGGCGGCGTCTATTGTGTCAGTGTTGAAACAATGGTTTCATTGTTTTCTTTTGTTTTCTAATACAGCCTATTGTTTCAGTAACGTCTATTGTTTCAATGACAACACTGGCTGTCGAGGTCATCCCCCCCCCCCTGTACAAGGTTTCAGTATCCCACCAACACCCCCCTGTCCATTGTTTCAGTATCCTCTCTGTGTTGTACTGAGGGGGCGTGGCAGGCTGTGTGTGTGTGTGTGTGTGTGTGTGTGGTCATATACAGAAATACAATTTTAAATCAATGTAAATAGTATAATTAAGAAAAATAATCGTAGATATTACAAATGGGGCCGTGGCAGGCTGTGTGTGTGTGTGTGTGTGTGTGTGTGTGTGTGTGTGTGTGTGTGTGTGTGTGTGTGTGTGTGTGTGTGTGTGTGATTAAGAAAAATAATCGTAGATATTACAAAAAATAATATATACAAAATTTAAAAAATATAATAACGAAAAATAAATAGAAACACGACCGATATCACCTTATATTAAACCAAGAACTCTGCAGTTAACTAGCTCGGCCTCTGTACGACGCGTCGCTCGCGAGTGTTGAGATAAGACTGAAGGCTTTAGAGAACGAACCTTGTGTATATAGACGGACAATCCCCCTTTCCCCTCCTCTTCATCTACTAACGAGCGTAATTATTGCACCATACTGTTTCACAATAATATGATGCAACGGTTCTATCGATCGAATCGTGTCGTAATGAGTCACGGTGATATGGTGCAACAGTACGTTTCCCGTTACCGGGTCGAGTATTGTGAAATACATTGACCTAAATATTTGTTGTTGTTGTTGTAGCGAATTTTGTAATTAGGGGTCATACATATTATTGCGGCGAGTATGTATAATTACAACAAAGTGTTCATTTCGGTCTAGTTCTTGTTCATTTCGGTCTCGGACGGTTTGTATTCCGGCTAGGGCTCGGGCCTAGTGTCTGTCGGGTCGTGACTGTCGACACTGGACTACTGAACGGTATAGCGAACCTTGTTTACACAGACAGACAATCCCTCCTGTGCTACTAATGAATGTAACTATTGCACAACATACTGTCAACACCATACTGTTTCACTACGATATGATGCAGCGGTTCTATCAATCGAATCGTGTCGTACTGAGTCACGGTGATATGGTGCAACAGTACTTTTCCATGTAACGGGTCGAGGATTGTGAAATACATTGACCTAAATATATTTTTTTTTGTAGTGAATTTTGTAATTAGGGGTAATACATATCGTTGCGGTAATTCAATTATGGATATCACGTATGGTGTGAAGGTACGTTGACCAATATATAATGTGTACTTTATTGAAGTTACATGATACTATGCCGTGTGCCCTGTATTTTCATAATTCAAATAGGTAATAAGCTGGGAATGTGTTTTAAACGTAATTTTGATACCTGCCGAACAAATATATTGCTTACACCATGCAGCTGTCGCAAATAATAAAAAAAGGTTTCTCGCTGAACGACTTGTTGCCCATTAGACAGGAAAAACCTTAGCCTAATGTAATAAATATTGTATTCATTGCTTCAGATAATATATTAATACAATTGACTGACGCCGTCGGCTGAAGTGCAAATATTTGGCCTACGTTAGAAATTGTTTGTAGAGATATAATCAATCATTTATCTAATGATATAAAATCATTATTTCATATAATTGGGTATATATCTATGTTATACTATATATGACTGATATAATGTGCCATAATACCATTATTTTATTAAAGAAAATAAAGTACCATTAAACATCAACGGTCTCTTGGTGTAGCGGTTAGCATACCGGTTTTGGGAATCGGAGACCCGGGTTCAATTCCCGGAGGGGCCTTTACCGCTGCTGTATCCCCACAAATTTCTGGAGCCATCAGGTAACCTGTCATACAAACAGACACCCCTCGTCACATTCTTCGTATGTCTACTTGACAGCCATAGTTCGTGAATGTGTTGTGACTAGTTTTGCGCACAGCAATTATGGATATCACGTATGGTGTGAAGGTACGTTGAACAATATATAATGTGCACTTTATTGAAGTTACATGATACTATGTCGTGCCGCCTGTATTTTTATAATTCAAATAGGTAATAAGCTGGGAATGTGTTTTAAAAGTAATGTTTATACCTGCCGAACAATTACACCGTGCAGTTATCGCAAATAATAAAAAAGGTTTGTCGCTGAGCGACTTTTTGTCCATTAATTATACGGAAAAAGTCTGTTTGTAAATAACAGTGTTTTGAAGTTTTTTTCTCGATTACATTAAAGACGTTTAAATTAAATGGTTAATATTTATATTCGTACTTATCCACTTTTGGGTAATATAAATAAATTCATACAGTTCGTTAAGGTGTTTCGCTCAGATATCACGTAAGGTAAGTTGACAAAATCTACAGTATGTAGTCATAATAGGTTTTGACAAAACAGCGAATGTCTAAAAACGCCTCGGGGATTTATCCAAGGACGACGTGTGGCACGCATGTGTCACCTTCTACAGTACATCATTAATAACTGTTACGCTGTATTTAATTCGTGTGTACGTGTTTACAACATTCCTCGTTAGAACATCTCGACTTAGGACGAGCACTATAGATTTTAATTATTTATGAAACTTGTTAAAACAAGTTACACAGTAAACTAGAATCCAGTGGTCGAGTTATTGTATTTATGTTTGTGTGTAAATTGTATATATGTAATGTCTGAATCGTCTTCTGTATCGTCTAATGTCTAAATCGTCTAGGGGGATCGTTTGGAAACCTAAATGGATCCTCATCGTCAGAGCTGACATAGTCTAAGTTAGTGTTGTTTCGTATCCTGTTTGGTGATCTTGAACGACGTACGGGCTCAACTGTAGATGTTGGCATCAAACGGCGTCTAAGCCGATACTCGTCCGTCAAATTGTTTGGAAAATCATTCTGAATAACAAACAAAATACATGCATTTAAAAATGAATTGCTTTTTAAAAGTAAAGCAATTTTTAATAAGACACTATACATATTTTTAAAGACGGCTTAATTGTATCCTGATACGTTAAATACCGATTGTACACAGCTACAGTACTATTGGTTTCCATTAAAATCAATCGTACATTAACCTGAAAATTCACTATAGTTATTTCTAACTTGACTTATGCACACAATTATTTAAACTAAAATCAAATACAAATACAAATTTACACTAACATATTCGTTGTAAAACGATCTATATTCTTAACGTTTAATAGAATAAAATTTAGCATGAAGGTTAATTGACTTACAGAAATACGGTGAGCGTGTAACATACCAATCACGCAAATCACAATTATTTGTACAAACGTTTCCAGGTGGCATGGAGTCATGGCGAAGAGCGTATAGACAGTAACACGTTACAACTGGTGGTTAGCATTATATAGGCTTAGATTCGCTTCCCGCCAAATCTACTAGTAGAAAAAGTAATTGGGTATTACAAGATGCGCGCCAAAGTCATAATATATTCATGTCCCACGGTCTGTCGGACAGCCGTATATAGGTATTCAATTTAAGTGTGTAAGGCCTGTATATGTAAACCGGTTTGATTATATCTTAGACGTGTACCTAATAGAAAACGCAACATAGAGGTATTTATGTCTATAAAAAACTTGTAAGCTCTATTTACAGGCACCAACAAGAATGCTGACAAAAAAATGAACATAACGACCACATGTCTCGACACTGATGAATAATCGTCTAAGAATAGACACGACTATGTTTTCTATGCAGTCTGTACGATATAAAAGAAAGATTTGCTCAGGCAATTCCATCCTATTTTTGCACACCGAAGCGAGAATACACAGCACAAAACCCGTCGTACTAATCACAATTATCAAATATGTAAGTAAAAGTTGTTATACATTTTGAGCAAACATTGTTAATAAAAACTCTTTGTGTGTGTTTATAAACTCACACATGATGTTGGTTTTTACATATTTTATACAAACTGTGTGTTTATAAAAAGTTAACGTATTAAATAAAAAACTTTGTGTGTATGTGTGCGTTATAAAAATTTAACGACGTCGAGTTGTGTTGTCACTCTTTGTAAGACGATTTGTACATTTTAATTGCAGAAAAATAATGGAACCTCGATTCTACGTACTGAGAGAATCAAGTCTTAGAGGCGCTCTCACGTCGTATACTTACACACCACGACAGCACGATGACGAAGCTGAGGTGATTACTGATTTCGCAGGTGTCCTTACTGAATGCAGATCTCTGTTACTACTTGACCTCCTGGAACAACTGAATCGTTTGCGCAGCGTAAAGTGGCATATCGCCTGCAGAATCGAGTTCGTAAAGTACAGTATCAGCAGTGACAGCGGCACACGATACTTTAGACGAACAACTCGAATCTTCCTACAACAAAATCCTAGAAAGCATCTCCAGGTACACGCGTGAAGGCAGCGGTTGGATAGTAGATTCTGTGCAGAGGGTGGAACTGATCGTTGCCAGATACCATCCTTTGTCAGCGTCTTCTTACGACCCGACTCCAACAAAACTATCCAAGACCAAAGAAGTTGTAAATGTTGAAAACACCGCAGACGAAATGTGCTTCGTCTGGTCGGTTTTGGCCAGCATATGTCCCGTTAAACTTAACAGAGACCGTGTATCCAAATATAGACATCACACGCATCGTCTAAACATGAGCGGCATTCCATACCCTGTTTCTCTCAAAGATATTTCAAAATTCGAAACCCAGAACTCTGACATTTCTGTTAATGTGTTTGGCTGTGAGGACGGAAAAGAAATTTACCCCGTAAGAATTACAAACGTTAAGGGTAAAACGTACAATATAAATCTGCTGCTTTTGACAAACCTTCAAGGTCAAACACACTACTGTCTCATCTCCAACTTGAATAAGTTATTATTTTCCCAAGCGAAACACGACCATAAGTGCTTCTACTGTGATTATTGTCTCCACCGTTTCAGCACTGCTCAGCTTCTATCTGACCATTTAACTAACTGCACCCCTTTTGGCGAACAGAAAACAACTATGCCCGACCATAAAGACAGAATAATGCCATTCAAAAATTATTCCTACACCCTAAAACGTCTCGTCGTTATAATATAGGGAACCTGGTTAATTGGCTCAGGTCAATTAAACAGGCTGCCATAATCTTAACAAACTCATAAATAACTGGAATGTAAACAAATGTTAAATAGGATCCCGCGAATTGAGGAATATTGACAAGGGTTTGTAGATTTATTCACTCACCTTTATGGACCATGACATCTCTTTATTACATAATGTTTTAACATCTGCGAAGAAATTTAGTAATGAGTATATTAAAAATAAAACCATTTGCACTTCTTGTACAAATAGAATTAGAGTAATTAATGAGTTAACATAGCTTGTACTGCCCTCGGAACCGAGTAGTTTGTTTCAGTATACGATATTAAAATTATAATCTTTATTTCGTGCCATCTGAAGAATGGGCTTATTTAACTTTAACGTGTTATATTCATAAAAGCCTTAAACTTAACGCATATTATTACTAAGCATGAAATTACAATTTTATGGTAATTAAGTCAGTCTTTCGTGTTTTACTTTACTTTCATTGGTTAATTAAGTGTCTATCATGTATTATTTTAAGTTAAGTTCTGAACCACGGAAGTTGAACTTCCGTGTCACCTGTGTGTAACATCGTCGGCGAATCGGCGCTTCTATCGGTTGTGCAGGGTGTCTTGGAGATCTTCTGGGTATCGTGTTTTGGTGAAATCTGCTGTCATTCCTAAAGATGAGTAGTCTGTTGGGTCTGTAGATCCTTGTGGTAGGTTTTGGGTTGTAACTTTCACTGGTATTCACATTGTTGTACCGCACATATTACTTACGGTTAACAGTTACATGTTAAAAGTTTAACATCACATTTAGGTAATGTTAGTTTTTTACAGAGATTTCATTGTCATTGTTTAAACTTTGTACTTGTTTATCAGCTGTACGCAGTGTACTGCTGCAATGCGGCACGAGCGGATGACGTCACGCGCTTATCAAACGCTGCCGCCGGTCA
The DNA here is from genome assembly GCA_034769895.1 of Magicicada septendecula. Classification (NCBI taxonomy): domain Eukaryota; kingdom Metazoa; phylum Arthropoda; class Insecta; order Hemiptera; family Cicadidae; genus Magicicada; species Magicicada septendecula. Next base: position 415,767,503 of record CM068368.1, read on the forward strand.
TCTCGGCCGTCGGTAGACAAGTTTAGTTTAGTTTCTAACAAAGCTCCGAGCGGATCTCTCGTAAAACACTTCTCTTCCAGCCGCGGCTTCTGGACAATTTTTAAATATGTATTCGTAAGATTTAATTCAATTCAGACTACCTGCGTCCATCTTCAATGGACCACGACTTCTTTTAAAACTAATTTTCGGGCGTTATTGCCTCAAATGCATCCGCACGTGCCGATCATAATCAATACTTTAAAATTTCAATAAACGCATGTCAAATATCCGTAATACAGTCCACTTCTTTTCTTACATACAATCCAGCCTTTCCTGCATAGCGTCTTTGGAATAACTCGAGACTCATCAAGAGCTTCCAAACCGCAACATTTTTGGTCCTCCGGGCCGGATTTCATATTTTTGGGCCCAAAAACGACAACATTTTTGGTCCCACCGGGCAGGATTTCTTATTTTTGGCCCAAAAACGAAAACGTTTTTGGGCACCACGGGACGGATTTCTCATGTTTGGCCCACAAGCGACAGCATTTCTTTGTACGCATCATTTCTGGCCCAACCGATCTGAATTTAGTCGCCCTACGGGCATCATTCTCGTCCTGAGCGACACCATTGTTGTGAATCACATCGCAGTCATCTCGACAAGATTCGGCCAAGCAGTAGACCAGAGACGACGGGACACGGCAGGACAGCATTTGCGAGGTCATCAAAAAAAGATTGTACAGCTTTAAATCATTGAGGGTTACAACATGAGGCGTCATCTGACCAGCGGAGACAGGAGGTGCAACAGCTCCTAACAGGATCGAACAACGGGATCGAAGCCAGCTTCATCACGAATGGATCAACGGCCACGTGACTATAAACTTTTTACTTATATTTGATGTTTAACAATATTTCACTTTTAGCAGTTATTTCTTAACACATTTGTATAAACAAACACCGTCATTACACAATACAGCTTAATAAATGGTTGGCAGCTCATTATCAGTTAAAACTTCAAAGATAAAGATATATGTTGCTATCATTTAAATTCATAATTTTAATAATTTAATTGCCAACAAGCTTGATTAGTAGAGGGACGCAGCTTCTATTAACAACCAATGCTCACTGAAATCACAGACCAATAAATCGGTATTGTTATCCACCGCCGTCTGTATGACCGCTAATAAGGTCGGTAGAAAATTTCCCGTTAGGATATTACTGGATTCCGGTTCTCAAGCGAACTTTTGCACAATGGATTTCGCCCGCAGAATGGGCCTCCAATTGGTTAAATCGCAACTACCCATCACGGGTATAAACAACTCGCTTTCCCAGGCTGATTTTAGTACGAAGGTAAGGCTACATTCTCGCTATAAACCCTTCACGTTAAACCCGGCGGAGTCGTTCGATCTTGCCTCTTTGAATTTACCCAAGCGCATATTCTTGGCGGATCCTCACCTACATTGCTCGGCGCAAGTCGATATATTACTCGGCGCTCAATATTTTCTCCAACTAATTGAACCTATGAAATTTACGCGCGGACCACACTTTCCTATAATTCAGGAAACCAAGTTAGGATTTATTTTGGCCGGTGACTTACCCTTCAACGTCGATATAACTAAACCAGTTTCTTCCTTTATGATCTGCAAGAATGATAATCAGATTTCCTCGCAACTAAAAGAATTTTGGAAGTTGGAGGAGATCTCTAGTCGCGAAGCCCGCTCTGAGGACTCGCCGTGTGAAAAACATTTCGTGGAAAACACTAGCCGTAACCGCGATGGGAGATTCGTGGATCCCTGCCCTGCAGATCCGATAAATTTCATTTGGGAGATTTTCTCCGCGGAGCCATCCGCAGATTCCAATCGTTAGAGTTCAAGTTCAAGCAGAACCCTATCCTTCATAAGGATTATAGCGAGTTCATGAGTGACTACTTGAAACTTGGCCACATGTCGCCACTTAATGACTACGATTTGTCGCTTGACAGCTCAGAGATTTTTTATCTGCCCCATCACGCAGTCTTCAAGGACTCTAGCTTAACCACTAAATTGCGCGTGGTATTTGACGCCTCCGCTAAAACCACAAATAATCTGTCCCTCAACGATACTTTAATGGTCGGTCCTACGATCCAGCAGGATCTGTTTTCGATAATGGTTCGGTTCCGTACCCACCGATACGTACTTATTGCGGACATAGAAAAGATGTATCGCCAGATCATTGTTAACCCTAAGGATTCAAACCTGCAACGCATCGTTTGGCGTGATGCGCCGCATAAGGAATTGCGACATTACGCTTTAAGGACGGTTACATATGGCACTGCTAGTGCCTCCTTCCTTGCTACACGTTGTCTGGCTCAAATAGCCTACGAAAATAAATCCGACTACCCTACAGCTTCTAGGGCCATAGCAAATGATTTTTACGTAGACGATCTCATAACGGGTTCGGATGATCCGAACGTCTTAGCTGAAATGAAATGCGAGATCGTGAAGTTGTTGAGTAGGTATGGTTTCACGTTACATAAGTGGTTCTCCACCCACCATAAGATTATAACCCTTCGCGCCCGAGTAACCCATGACTTCAGCAAAGGTCAAAACGTGCGTACATTGGGAATCCAATGGAACGTTGAAAGGGATAACTTTTTATACACCGTTAGGGGTGATGATAATTTGACCGTGTTCAACAAGAGAAGCGTGTTGTCGGTCATCGCCGGGATCTATGATCCATTAGGTCTGATCGCACCCATCACATTTTACTGCAAGCATTTCGTGCAACAGTTGTGGTTGGCGGGCACAGATTGGGACGAACCCCTATCTGGGTCATTAGCTAATCAGTGGTTGGAATTATACGCTCAATTAGTCTCCGACACTCATTTTAAGATTACGAGGTCGGTTAAGAGTTCGAACAATTACCCAATTAGTTCATTACAGCTGCACGGATTCGCCGACGCTTCGGCTAAAGGTTACGCGTGTTGCATTTATGTGCGGGCGGTCTATTCGAACGGCGCCATATCGTCAAACTTGTTGTGTGCTAAATCTAGGGTCGCGCCGCTGAAACAGATAACGCTACCACGTCTTGAGCTTTGTGCTTGTTTATTGCTGGCGCAATTAACGTCCAAGGTTTTAAACGCCATCAATTACAATTTTGACGGACTATATCTCTATTCGGACTCGATGATAGCGTTGTATTGGATACATCAACAATCTTCCCACTGGAAAGTATTTGTGGCCAACCGTGTCGCGGAAATACAGCGTCTTGTTAGCAGCAGGGGAACCTGGCATCATGTAGTATCAAATGACAATCCTGCCGACATTTTATCGCGCGGTTGCCTCCCTCGTAGTTTGCACTGTCATACTCAATGGTGGCATGGTCCGTCCTGGTTAGCGCATGAGTCAGCATCATGGCCAGTCAGCGCTTTCGACATTAATACTCCCTGTACTTTTCCCGACCTTGAGCAGGAACGTCGCAAGCAGGTTCAAACCTCACTAATTGTCGCGTCCTCAACACATAGTTATGTTGAAAATTATTCATCACTTACTAGGCTTATTCGCGTCTTCGCATATTGCCGCAGATTTTTTCGCAATTCTAGGCTCGCGGTTGTTGACCGAGACACGTCCTTTTTGTCGGCTCAAGAATTGTCTGACACGCTCTTGATTTTTGTCCGGCAATCTCAGCAGTTGCATTTCGGCGTAGAAGTTATGGAACTTGAGGCACACCGGTGCCTTCCTCGCAGTAGTAAAATTCTTGCTCTCAACCCATTCCTGGATGAATCAGGCATTTTAAGAGTGGGTGGACGCTTGCAATTCTCCCCACTTAGCTACGCGAGTAAACACCAAATAATTTTGCACCCGCACTCTCATCTCACGCGATTAATAATTGAATACGAACATATCCGTTTGTTGCACGCTGGGGTGCAATCAACTCAAGCTTCGCTTAGGCGAAAATATTGGATCATACACGACAAATCCTACTTATATCCGCTCAGTGATACATAAGTGTGTCACTTGTTTTCGTTTCCGGGCTAGAGGCGCGAATCAGCTACTAGGTCAGTTACCCTCTTCTAGGGTCACGCCTTCAAGGCCATTTTCACAGTCGGCCGTGGACTACGCCGGTCCTGTACTTTTGCGCCATGGCGGGCAGCGCTCTAAGTCCACGACCAAGGCATACATCGCGCTATTCATATGCATGTGTACAAAGGCCATCCATTTAGAATTGGTGTCGGATCTCACTTCCAACGCCTTTATAGCGGCTTTAAAAAGGTTCATCTCGCGCAGAGGTATTCCCGCGCAGATATTTTCAGATAATGGTACGAATTTTCGTCGTGCCAACCACACCTTACATGATTGGTAAAAATTTTTAACCTCAAAGGAAGTTGAGCAATCTTCTCTGGAGTTTTGCGGTCTCCACGGTATCAAATGGTCCTTTATCCCCCCTTCAGCCCCTCATTTCGGTGGTTTGTGGGAAAGTGGTGTAAGGAGTGTTAAATTTCATTTACGTCGCGTAATAGGCGGTACGATCCTAAATTTTGAGGAATATTCTACTCTTCTTTCTCAAATTGAGGCTTGCCTTAATTCACGCCCTTTGTGCGCGGTGTCCGACGATGCTAGAGACCCTGAAACCTTAACTCCTGCTCACTTCTTGGTCGGTGCTCCACTGACGGCACTTCCGGAGCCCGACTATACCCAAAGCAATAATAGTCATTTGGGCAGATGGCTTCTGCTCCAAAAATTTACGCAGACCATCTGGAAACGGTGGTCTAGGGATTATCTGCACCAGCTGCAGCAGCGCAATAAATGGCGCACCCCGTTTAGGAATTTGAATGTCGGACAGCTTGTCCTCATTTTGGATGACAATTCCCCCCCTCTAGAATGGAAGCGTGGGGTAATTGCCAATGTTTTTCCGGGTCAAGATTCCTTAGTACGCGTCGCATAAGTTCGCACCGCGCTAGGTATCTTACGCCGACCCATCCACAAATTATGCCCCCTTCTGGTGGCAACAAGCTAATCGTATGCGTGCCATACGAGATGTGTGTGTGTGTGTGTGTGTGTGTGTGTGTGTGTGAGTGTGTGCGTGTCACATCGCCTGGACTACGCCCGGGACATTCCCCGGGCGAGCATACAAGTCAATTGTATCATAAACATTGTAAGTATCATAAGCATTGTAATATTGTTTACGTGCCGCTAGCTATTACTGCAATAGTGACTGTGTTTCATATGTACTATCAATTATTATGGATGTTGTGTAGTGTCATATGTTTATATAATTCAAATTCCGAGAACTACAAGTGTTACTTATGGTGTCAATTATTCTACGTATGTATTGTATTATTCAATGTCATGTACCATTGAACTTTGATGTGATTATGATAACATTATGTTCTTATTATTTGTATAATTATATATGAAGCAGTGTTCAAGATGGTTTCTCTTATATAATTTAAAGTTGTCACTTACGTTTGTCAAGGTTTCAATATATGTATTTCTTATCCATATGTTATGCTTCAAGAGAGATCATGTTTAGTTATGTAAAGACTCGTTTTTATCATGATTTTTTATTTTTTGTACCTTTTCTAGCACAGAAATTGTTTTGTTTTGACTTTGAGCTCTTCTGTTAGCTTAATGAATTTTGTTTTCTACAAATTTTATATTAAAAGTGAGTTACTTTAATCCAAGAGTCAATTTAATGTATAAGCCTTTAAGTGTATTATGTATTGTTTATATATATGTATACATTGATAATCTTTGCAATATACTGTTCCCAGTTAACGTTTAATGTACAAAATCGTCCCGATTTTGGCGGGCAGTATGTTTAAACTTTGTACTTGTTTATCAGCTGTACGCAGTGTACTGCTGCAATGCGGCACGAGCGGATGACGTCACGCGCTTATCAAACGCTGCCGCCGGTCATCTCGGCCGTCGGTAGACAAGTTTAGTTTAGTTTCTAACAAAGCTCCGAGCGGATCTCTCGTAAAACACTTCTCTTCCAGCCGCGGCTTCTGGACAATTTTTAAATATGTATTCATAAGATTTAATTCAATTCAGACTACCTGCGTCCATCTTCAATGGACCACGACTTCTTTTAAAACTAATTTTCGGGCGTTATTGCCTCAAATGCATCCGCACGTGCCGATCATAATCAATACTTTAAAATTTCAATAAACGCATGTCAAATATCCGTAATACAGTCCACTTCTTTTCTTACATACAATCCAGCCTTTCCTGCATAGCGTCTTTGGAATAACTCGAGACTCATCAAGAGCTTCCAAACCGCAACAGTCATACACTCACGTCATTTTCGACATTTTTACATCATCCGGCTATCTCACACAAGCTTCTCCTCGTTTATAGGTTTTTATATTGACTACATACTTTTGTACGCTGTATTAGCAGCGGAGTCTGAGATACAACTGAACTGGCTAACTATAGGGGTGAAGAGGCTGTCCGCGCGCGGGTAGCTTCTTAGCGTAAAAGTAGTTCTCACTTATTATTAATTATTTTCCTTTAATTCGCTTACAACTTAATGACATCGCTCTTTACTTTGATTACTCTTTTATGTGACTAGGGGTAGTTACGGATTTATTTAGTTTCTCAAATCTAATTTTAGTAACTGCTACATTGGCAAATCGGCAGGTTACTACCGGTTTGGGGCATGGAGAAGGGTTCATTTATTACCTTATTAAAGCTAATATTAGTATTATAAAATTTTTTTATTTTTTGTGGGATTTAGGATTATTAAATCGTCACATACTCCTCCACTTAAAGAAGACACAGGGTCAGGGACCGATGTGTTTTCAACGGGGAAATAGATTAAAATTGCACTGGGAGTATGCTCGGAATTTCTGTGTGAAATTCCTTTCTCTCTTTTAACAACTTCCTCATGAGGTACATGAATCACTCTCAATTCACTATTTACTATTAGCAAGAAATAGTTAATACCTTATTAACTAATACTTAAAATATATAAAATTCTAAGTTCATAAAATATATAAAATACACAAAATTCATCTTAATTCTACTACTTAAGACTACTACCGGTTTTTTCATTAGCTTTTTCTTACTCTTGTTATGGAGTTACTCTTCACAGGTAGGTTTCCCATCCTTACTGTGTTTCCTTTTCTCTTTCAGGGATTTCGTTGAATCGCGGTTGACGAATCATTTTATTAAAATACTTGTAAAGTAATTGTAAAGTAACGTTACTTATATTCTGTGTCAGCTGATTTCTCACTTTTCTTATTCTCGATGAACATCTCGATGAACAGGATCTAAGGTTGATCAGGCCTCATTCCTATTTATACGATTTGGTAATTAAGTAGTGACTCAATTACAATATAGCAAATGTACGTCTTAATACATCTATCCTTTTCTACTTCATTTATTTTCTTGCTCACTAGCATTTTTCTTTCCGTGATAATATTTTATCTGGGAAACATGACTTCTACGTACATATTTATTCGTAGTGGGTTCATACAGTGCTACGGTTACGGGAGTTAAGTATCTGTAAGTTTTGTAAGGGCCACACCATCGGTAAGATAGTTTGGAGGTGGTCTTATCAACTGCACTACTCGTAGGGTGAGTTTTGTACATCACTAAGTCTCCGACTTGATACTTTACTTCTTTACTATTCCGCTCGTGTTATTTTCGCGATTTTCTCAAGTTCACTCTTACGTTAGCGCGAGCTTCGTTCCATATCTTTTTTATATTTTTACCACTAATTTCGTGGGGTAGTAATTCAGGTATTTTCCACTTTGTGGATAATGGGTGATTCGGTTTATATTTATACATCAAATCAAAAGGTGTCGATTTATGTCCTTCATGATATGCTGAGTTGAAGGCTTTTGTATCCAGGATAGGTTCTGGTCCCAAGAGGTATGGTAGTTTGCATGGTAGGCTATTAAAGCAGATTTTAGGTTTCGCAAATACCTTTCAGCAATATTACCTTGTGGACGATACTCTGTAACGGTAATGTGGTCTATGCCTAGTCTGAAACACATGTCCTTGAATTCTTTGGACTTAAACTGGGGTCCGTTATCTGACACTAGATGTACTGGTGTACCGAAGTCTTTAAATAATGTATCATGCAAAATCTTCACAGTGGTAGATGCTAAAGCTCGTCGCATGGGATACATCCAGACGAATTTGGTAAATGAGTCTATACAAATGAGTAGCATGGTATTACCTGATTTTGAACGTGGGTAGGGGCCAGAAAAGTCCAAGTAAATTTTAGAAAAGGGTGTCGTGGGAGTCTCCGAGATTAATTTTCCTATGTGGCTGTTCCTCGCTGGCTTGCTCAGTGCACACAACTTACACTGTTTTACGAATTTAGCTATCTCGCTGTTCATATTTTCCCAATGATATTCTTTTCGAATGCGATGTATCGTTTTATTTATTCCCATATGTGCTCCAATGGTGGATGAGTGGTAGTATTCCATAAGCATAGGTTTAATAATATCCGGGGCAATTATTCTCAAGGTTTTTCCATTAGCTACTCTATAACATAATACTCTCTTACTCATTATATATTTTTCTGAATTATTTCCTTTATCTAGCTGTTCTATTATTATCAGAATGATCACAGTTGCACACCACTATATAAAAATTATCCCGATTAGCGCTTTCAAGCCTCACAGCCCATCGTCAGATCGGAATAGGCAGAAATTATTTTAAAACAAATACTTCACCCCTCTCCCCCACCCTGCTCACACACAACAAGCTATAATATAAATGACCCTTCCCCACCCCCTAAACCCTGTCCCACGCCATCTGTACAGTTCATTTTTTTTCTAGCAAATTCCTTGTGTTTCAGTGTTGTGTGTGTATCCTTTTAAACTTACCCTACTTCCTCTCCACACACGTGGGTCAGTCACACACCCTTATTTTAAACCATCCAATTAGTACTATGCAATATAATTCTTAATCTTATCTACTGTCCTCTGTCATTTACTTCTTAATCATGTTATAAAATATTTCTTCATTATCAAATTTAATTTTAATATTAATTAAATTGTCTAACCCTTTTTCTCTTTCTTTTAATATTTCTAACTCCTCTCTAAGCTTCCTTTCCACTGTGTTATTTATTACTTTTACAATTTCGTATTCTTCCAAAGGATTAACAAACTTATGGTTGTCTTCTATGAAATGTCTTGCATATAACGAATTGGTTGTTCTATTACCTTCTCCACGTTTGTGGTCAGACAACCTGCATACGAATTTTCGTCCTGTCTCACCTAGGTACACTTTATTGCAGTCTTTACATTTTAATTTATAAATTCCGCTTTTCTGTAATACTGGAATTTTTTCTATATTCTTATGTTTACCAATATCACAGTAAATAAAGTTATTAAGTTAATAAACGATAATAATATGGGAGAATACAGGTATAAAAATCAGTTGATGAAAGTAATTAAAGAATGTGTAAATCAGAACTATTTTAGGTTTAATAACAAGTTTTATATACAGAAAAAAGGTTTACCTATGGGGTCTTCATTATCCCCTATTCTTGCTGAAATATACATGAATGATTTCGAAAAGCAATTAATAACTTCCACTAAGTATAAAGACAATATAAAATTATGGTCTAGATATGTTGATGATGTATTAGTAATTTGGGAAGGAAGCATAGAAGAAGTGCATGAGTTTATAAATGAGGTAAATAATAAGGATAAAAACTTACAATTTAAAGAAGAGATAGGAGGTAAGAAAATAAATTACTTAGATTTGAACATAGAAATTAAGGATAATGTGAAACTACAGTTTGGGATATTTAGGAAAGAGTCGTATTCTGATATAATTATACCAAGAGAGTCTTACCACCCACATAGATATAAAATGGCGGCAATCAATACATTTTGTTACAGAGCTCAGAAGTGTTTAAAAGAGACCGAATCAAAAGATAGGGAGTTAAAAACGATAAAGGGAATTGTAAGGAATAATAATTATAACACCAACATAGTGGATAAAGTTATGAAAAGGGTTAACATACAAAAAGCTAAAATAGAACCAGAACAAAAGAATTATGCAGGGTCATTGACATACATAGGTTCACATACTAGAAAAATTATAAAATGTTTTAATAAATATGGAGTAGATATAGCTATTAAAAAATGTGAAACGGTATTTGATAAGATAAGGAATAAGAATATAGAAAAAATTCCAGTATTACAGAAAAGCGGAATTTATAAATTAAAATGTAAAGACTGCAATAAAGTGTACCTAGGTGAGACAGGACGAAAATTCGTATGCAGGTTGTCTGACCACAAACGTGGAGAAGGTAATAGAACAACCAATTCGTTATATGCAAGACATTTCATAGAAGACAACCATAAGTTTGTTAATCCTTTGGAAGAATACGAAATTGTAAAAGTAATAAATAACACAGTGGAAAGGAAGCTTAGAGAGGAGTTAGAAATATTAAAAGAAAGAGAAAAAGGGTTAGACAATTTAATCAATATTAAAATTAAATTTGATAATGAAGAAATATTTTATAACATGATTAAGAAGTAAATGACAGAGGACAGTAGATAAGATTAAGAATTATATTGCATAGTACTAATTGGATGGTTTAAAATAAGGGTGTGTGACTGACCCACGTGTGTGGAGAGGAAGTAGGGTAAGTTTAAAAGGATACACACACACACACACACACACACACACACACACACACACACACACACACACACACACACAACACTGAAACACAAGGAATTTGCTAGAAAAAAAATGAACTGTACAGATGGCGTGGGACAGGGTTTAGGGGGTGGGGAAGGGTCATTTATATTATAGCTTGTTGTGTGTGAGCAGGGTGGGGGAGAGGGGTGAAGTATTTGTTTTAAAATAATTTCTGCCTATTCCGATCTGACGATGGGCTGTGAGGCTTGAAAGCGCTAATCGGGATAATTTTTATATAGTGGTGTGCAACTGTGATCATTCTGATTGTGATTTCAACCACTAACACAAATTTCTTCATTAAACGTCTGTTCTATTATTGTATTTAAATACGGGTCTTGTTGTTGATACTGAGCTATATCAGTAAATGCAAGAGGGAATTCAGTAATTAGCGTATTGATAATCGATGTTTCACCACTTTCCTTATTTTCGGATATTTTATTAGGCGGCTGGAACATACGGGACAGTGTATCGGCAACTACATTTTGGGTGCCACGAATGTGTTGTACCTTAAACTTGTAACAATTTAATCTCAATACCCATCGTCCGATACGACCTAACTGTTTAGGGTGATTTAATAACCAAGATAAGGCTTGATTATCCGTTTCTAACAGAAATTCTTTATGTTCTAAAAAGGGTTTGAATTTCTCAAATGCGAATACTACAGCTAAACATTCTAATTCGTATGCGGAGAATTTCTTTTCCTGGTCCGTTAGAGTTCGTGAGGCATAACTGTTCGGTAATCTAGAATTATCTACTTCCTGATATATTACTGCTCCTAGCACTGTCCTATTCCTAGACTTGAACTGTCTGTCTGTACTACAAATGGTTTAGTAAAATCGGCTAATTGTAACACCGGGGGTGATATTATGCTTTCTTTCAGTTTTTCAAATGCAGATTGGTGTTGTGGAGTCCATTCAAATTTCGCTCATTTTTTTTCTTAATGCGTTCAACGGAGCAGCTATATCAGCTAGGTGAGGGATATACTTGTGGAAGTAATTTATCATTCCCAAAAATCGGGCCATTCCTTTTGTATCCCGTGGTGGTAAAAATTCTCTGATAGCACGGGTGCGTTCTGGGTCTATACTTACTTTTCCGTCGGCCTTTACTATGTGACCTAAAAATGAAAATTGTTTAACTGCAAAATTTACTTTACTTGGGTTTACTGTTAACCCGGCTTTCTTTAATCGTGATAATACTTCACGTAAATGATGAAGATGTTGATCCATAGACTCGCTGTAGATTACTATGTCATCTAGGTAGTGATATACAAATTTAAATTTTATGTCGTGGAATATTTTCTCTAACAATCGGCTACATACAGAACTTCCTTGGGATATTCCAAACGGTACTCTTGTAAATTTGTACAGGTTGAATGGGACGGCGAAGGCGGTTAGGCGTTTGGATTCTTCCGATAGTGGTATTTGATGAAATGCCTGTTTGAGATCCATTATGGTGAAAACTTTAGCTTTTGTAAAGTAATGGAAGGCGCTGTGGATGTCGGGGAGTGGTATGGACTCGAATTCTATCCTTTTATTTAATTGTCTGTAGTCCACAACTAATCTATGTTTATCGGTGCCTTTAGGTACTAAAAGCGCAGGTGATGAATACGGTGAAGTGGAAGGTTCTATGACTTGTTGTTCTAACAATTTATTGATTTGATTTCTCATTATTTCCATTTTTGGTGGTGATAATTTGTATGGGTGCAGTCGTATTACTTTATTGTCACTCAGGTTGATCTTGTACTATATAAGATTCGTTAATCCTAACTTTCGGGTGAGGACGGTGGAAAGTTCTTTTATTAGTTTCTGTATTTTCAGTCTATCTTTACTTTCTAAGTGATCTAATTCAGACTCGCGGTGTTCTAGGTGCGTTGCAGAAGTTTCCATTTTTTTTTTTTACTGTTATTTACTTCATAATCAAAATTATATTTTTGAGTACGGTCGAATCTAAAATAATACTTCTTATCTACATGTCAAGAATTATATCTGTTTTACTGATAAATTCCGCTCCCAATATTAAGTCTGGTCCTAATTCGTCATATACTAACACTGGAAAATACCACGTTAAATTTTTAATTTTTAGTTTAATCGTAACGCTGAGTTTTATGATTAAGTTTTGTTTGTTAGCGGTAACGCATTTAATATTCACCGGTTGACTACGTTTAACAAGATTGTGTTTAGCTAAAATATCGGCTAGCTGTTGGCTGATTAAGCTCCGTGTCGATCCAGAATCAATTAATCCAAGTGTGGTAGTAACGCCAAGGTCAACTTGTATGTATGGTAATTGACACATACTGGACTTGCATGTAGTAATTGAGTTGCATTTATCGATAAATCTCTCTACGTAGTGGTCTAATAATTTTTTTTTATTTTTTTTTTCCTTTTTGGTACTCCCGGGTTTTACCTATTTTCACTATGCTGCGGAAGACAGGATTTCGGATCTCCCTGCCTTACATGTTTTTTGAATAAGAGGGTTTTTGGTAGTGCTGTTTCTGTTTACAGTATCTACTGATGTGTCCTAATTTCCCGCAGTTATAACATCTTTTTTCTCTACTCACAGTATCACTTGTATTCTGTTGGGGTTGTTGATTACTCGATTTAGTTTGGTAGTGAGAGGTTGCAGGAATTCGAAATGGGCCTCTATCACGGTGTGTTCTTGTCTCTGTTACCAGGGGTTGTGTTTCATTTCTACGTTGTACCTGGGGGAGTAACGCACGTCGGTTCTGATCCGAATACCATACGTTGGATGAGTGGATACTGCATTGTTCTAATTCTGCGAACGTGTTGGGCTTATTTATAAGTGCTAAGCGAAATCTCTCTTCCGGGGATAATCCTACCAAGATTGTTTCTACTAACTGCTTTTCGCTCCAGTTTACTTGCAGTAATCGTGAAGCTTCTCTTATGTCAGCGATATAGTGGGCGAGTCTCTCGTGAGCTCCTTGTACTCGAAATACTGTGTTTCGTTTCAGCTCTTCGTAAATTCCCGTTGGAATAAAATGTCTTATCAGAGTAGTATGGAGTTCTTCTACTGGATGTTGAGAGCTTAATGACTCCAGTACACGATCTTTTAATGGTGGTCTACTTTTGGGCAGAAGGACTTGTAATATTTGGCAATCACTTAGTTGCTGTAAGTCTTTTATTTGTAGCAGATATTTTATGAAAGCTAATAGTTTGGTGATACTCAATCCATCGGTGTATGGGATTTCTGATAGAATTTTTTCTACGGGGTGAGTTATCTTTCGGTAGAGGTCCGCACTAAAGTTTACGTGAGGTGTTATTCTAGGAGGTCCCGATGCTTGATTTGTCATCGCTGAGGGTGGTAACGCATACTTATTGGTGAGATTGTGGAGGGCATTGGGAAGTGATGCTTCAGCTATCGGTAGGGTATTCACGTTCCTATTCAGTAACTGATAATTACTCGGTTCTATCCTTGATACCGGGGGGGATTCGAAATTCACGGTAGTGGGTCTCTGTTCTAGGGTAGGTGATTGAAATGGGGAGATATATAATTTCGTCAGAGTCTCTTCAATTTCCTCCATTTTAAATGAGTCGGACTTTCTACGTAATTCTCTTATTATTGTGGGTAATTGGTGTAATGCTTCATCAGCAATTTTTGCACATCTGGAGGAATTACAGTAACTTTGGACCAGTTTAATAAATTATTTATCCGACGGGTTAAATGCTCTATTCTCTGTGTGGTACGTAAGATTATAGCGGGTGATTTTTCGTCGTGGAGGGTTTGCGATATTGACGTCAATTCCCTATACTTCGCATAACATGTTTCTCTTTCGCTCGCAAGATCTATTTCGCTTAATCGACCTAACTGTGCGAGTGTATCTGGCCTACTTTCGCGAACGTTTTGCGTAGTTCCGCGACCGTTACGTTCTCGTAAGGAAGTCCACGCAACAGTGCTTCATAGCATAATTCGTCTTTTAACAACAAATCTGGATTGAATTGAGCCATGTTCTTAAGATGCTAAGTCTTATACACTCCTTATTCTACATATACTAAACACTCTATTTTACTATCTTTAGTTTTTTGTAAAAATTTAAATACATGAGAGATATTTACAAATAGGTGATACGAGAGGATCGAATCTCGCCTCAGAGAGAGAGAGAGAAGAGAAATCTCACACAGCCATATTTTACTTTTCAACATATGGTTAAAATCTGTTGTTACTGGGCAAAGGGGGTCAAACACTTTGTATTTGACAATAGAGGGAGGTGGTGTATTGTCTAACTCGACTTTGCAGCTTGTAACAATGGGGTTGTTTCGTACAGGCGGTAACAGGTTATTTCCCTGTCCGAGATTGTCGTCAAACCGACAAGTTGGGAATGAATTTTTGAACAGGAAAAAACCTGGGCTTACTACATTTAAATATCCTTACCTATATTATGTTGCGTAATAATTATTATAATTTCCTCTCTATCCTAATTTATGATTTTACTTATTGTAATACGAGTTCTTATTTTGATTAATTTAAATTTTTTTTTTTTTTTTTTTTTTAAATATTAAGGGTTAATAATAAAGACTTCTTATTTCACTACACGCAAAAGGGAGAGTTGCGTATTTTAAATTAACACGGTAGTTAAACTAACAGAGTGAATAATTATACAAAATATTAAATGACAACAGCTGAGTAACGTATTTTATTTTGCTATTGTCACTGGCGCAATAAAACAAAACAAGCAGAGTGGCGCATTTTATGACGTCTCGTCGTTACAATATCGGGAACCTGGTTAATTGGCTCAGGTCAATTAAACAGGCTGCCATAATCTTAACAAACTCATAAATAACTGGAATGTAAACAAATGTTAAATAGGACGAGCAGTATAGATTTTAATTATTTATGAAACTTGTTAAAACATGTTACACAATAAACTAGAATCCAGTGGTCGAGTTATTGTATTTATGTTGTATGTAAATTGTATATATGTAATGTCTGAATCGTCTTCTGTATCGTCTAATGTCTAAATCGTCTAGGGGGATCGTTTGGAAACCTAAATGGATCCTCATCGTCAGAGTTGTCATAGTCTAAGTTAGTGTTGTTTCGTATCCTGTTTGGTGATCTTGAACGACGTACGGGCTCAACTGTAGATGTTGGCATCAAACGGCGTCTAAGCCGATACTCGTCCGTCAAATTGTTTGGCAAATCATTCTGAATAACAAACAAAGTACATGCATTTAAAAATTAATTGCTTTTTGAAAGTAAAGCATTTGTCTACGCGCATTTTTAATAAGACACTATACATATTTTTAAAGACGGCTTAATTGTATCCTGATACGTTAAATACCGATTGTACACAGCTACAGTACTATTGGTTTCCATTAAAAAACAATCGTACATTAACCTGAAATTTCACTATAGTTATTTCTAACTTGACTTATGCACACAATTATTTAAACTAAAATCAAATACAAATACAAATTTACACTAATAAGCCGCTCATCACCCATGACGTCACGACAAAATTTTAAACTTTCTAAGTTGACATAAAAAAAAAATTTTTCAAAAAGAACTACAACTTACCTTGATGACCGGCTCACTTGTTCACTTGAACTAGGAGAGGCCTCCTAGTGGAAGAATATCCACATGCTAGGTCCATTGGGGAATTGGACGAATGAGGTGACCTCAATTTTAAAATTTCAACAATAACAAGTTTATTGAGGCTATCTTTTCTTTTCTTTTGTGACAATGAAATTTCATACAAAAAAACACAGGCTGTAAGTTATTCCATTAGAATTATGGAAAATGTGTAAATATTTAAAACTATGACAGGGTATTCAAAATTTAAAATGTAAAAGTATTCAATATTCAAGAAGTATTCCATGAAAATTATACAAAATATATAAAACATTTAAAAACTCTTACATGGCATACTGAAACTATACAAAATATATAAAACATTTAACATCTCTTACATGGCATACTGAAACTATACAAGATATATAAAACATTTAACATCTCTTACACGGCATACTGGAAACTATACAAAATATATAAAACATTTAAAATCTCTTACAGGCCATACTGAAAACTATACAAAATATATAAAACATTTAAAATCTCTTACATGGCATTGACATGCAGATCTCTTATATTGACATGCAGCTCTCAGTAATATAAACAACTTTATAAACCCTTTCACAAGCAATTCTATCATACAACACTCATTAAAGCCACCACAATTTAAACAATAATTATATCACCTAACAACATGCGCCCTCTGAAATCTAAATCAAACGCTAGAAAGGCGAATCATCTAATTAATACAGTATCATGCAACATAAGATAAATCATTATATACTTGTGTGGAACTCACAAGTGCATGTGCTCACCTTGCCCTAACTTGTATAAACTGGCGCAGCACCAAGGCTACAGATTTCAGAGTGCACAATTATATACAAAGACTATCAGCTAATCAGTTACATATTTACATAATATTGTTACATACTTCTCACAGAAGGTAAAAATATGTGGTGCATAAAATGATGAGAATATACATCTACAAACATTATAAATATATAAATAGTAAAAATTTCGTCGTGTACAACAGTTCAGTCATTGTTATTTAATAGGTTGAATACTTCGGGATTACTGTTCTAGCCCAAGGTAATGTGTTGTTACAACTATAGGTGGACTGAAACTCTTTTCACCACCAGCTTTACACGTCCCAATAAAAAGCAGCCACCATATAAGTTCCACACAGATCATAAGGAAAAATTGTACTGAACATTGCATGCGTATATGGACAACACCAGACAATTACATGCACACACGGAATAAGAGCATTTAAGTAACTCAGGTGAATTTTGCCCCACTAGGCCAAATGAACATCTTGGCCAATAACTAACACATTTTCTTAAGTTTTATTTTTGTGTGTTTTTTTTTTAGGTAAAAAAAATGTTTTTTTTGTAGTGTTTAAAAAATCAGCCAGACCCCCACTCGACCCATAAAGTCCCAGGGCAAAATTTAATAAATTTTATTTCTCCATACCTGTTCATAGTGCGTGCATAATCACGCGTGCTTTGTTCCTCAATACTTACACACGTATATCACACAATTTAACATCCCGGTCTTCACAGGATCACGAACCCCGGCCCCCAGGGACCCCCATGGCACACTGTCCCCTTAGCCTGACATAATCATTTAAAAAAAACGCCGGCATAAAAAAAAACCACAAGACTTTTCAGCTCTCTACAATCAGCCCAACACGTGGTCGTGATCAGCTCCTGATGAGAACAGCTGACCGGAACCAACCCATCGAGTCAAAAACTCAACTCTCCACTCAACAAAAAAAAAACCATAGACCAACCACTAATTGAGTCCGAAACAATCTCACTCCACAGCTGATAATTAACCGAGCGAATTCCAAAGGCGCCTACAAACCACGACGAAGTTCAGCAGACTCCCTCTAGCAGCCGGAACGAAAGATACCGTAGTCCGAAGTTACAGTAACGTCTCCTAGATGGCGTAAGATTCGAAATAACAAACAGTCGCCGTAACGTCTCACAGGTATCGGGAGTCCACTGTCCAAGGTGAACTACACAACTGCATAATTATCGCCCCGAATCCATATAACCACTACTTGCCGTACACCTAGGTACGGCACACCCCCACAACAAAAGGAGTCCAACGGGTTGGACGACACCGGGACTGCCACCCCCGGAGGAAAGCGGGGACTGACTAAAAACCAATAAAAGATAAAACCAGTCGGAATTTGAAAACGAAAGGACACTAGAAGGAAGGACAAGGTGTGTGTGTGTGTGTGTGTGTGTGTGTGTTCGTGTGTGTGTGTGTGTAGAAGATACGGGGAGTGTGAGCGGCCGCGGCCTAAAGCAACAGAAAGAAGAAAGGAGGGAGAGGAGCTAAAATACCGATAAAACTTTAAAACAATAAAACGCTAAAATTAAAACCATAAAACACAATCCCTCCAGCGGAGCCCCCCGAAAACCAAACCCGAGGACCCTAACTAATCCCAACAGGAGTAACCAATACCAATACACCTCTCACGGAAGCTCCATCTGCGCACACGCCTTCAAATGGGACACATGGGCCACCCTCACCTTCATCCCATCCTCCGGACCCACCAGGCTGGCAGTGACGGGCGAGACAAACTCAGAAATCCGGAAGGGTCCCAACCATCTATAGCAGAGCTTGGCAGCGCGACCCTCCACCTTAGAGCTGAGCGGGTGGCTCCTGCAATAAACCAACTGGCCCACCTTAATAGGGTTGGGGACTCTTCCAGCGTTATAGCGACGCCGCACGCTCTCGTGCGATCGGAGCAGGGCTCTCCTCACATCTTTCCACCTGTGAACGACCCCCTCGTTCGGCAAATCCGGGAGAAGATCCTCCAGTTTCCACAAATTACCAAGGGGATGAGCGGGGGAGAAACCAAACATGACCTCAAAAGGCACGGCACGATGGCTTTCATGAAGGGACGAATTGAACGCCATCTGTAACCACTGGAGATTCTGGTCCCACGTATTCTGCTGCTCCGCGTGATAGGCGATAAGAGCGGATCTCAGATTGCGGTTGAATCGCTCAGCGTGGGAAGGTTGCGGGCGGTAAGGGGAAGTGGTTACATGCCGAATGCCGTGCCTGAAACACATGTTTCGGAATTGCCTCGAGATGAATTGAGGGATACCGGGGGGGATTCGAAATTCACGGTAGTGGGTCTCTGTTCTAGAGTAGGTGATTGAAATGGGGAGATATATAATTTCGTCAGAGTTTCTTCAATTTCCTCCATATTAAATGAGTCGGACTTTCTACGTAATTCTCTTATTATTGCGGGTAATTGCTGTAATGCTTCATCAGCAATTTTTGCACATCTGGAGGAATTACAGTAACTTTGGGCCAGTTTAATAAATTATTTATCCGACGGGTTAAATGCTCTATTCTCTGTGTGGTACGTAGATGCTAAGATGAGCCATGTTATTAAGATGCTAAGTCTTATACACTCCTTATTCTACTTATACTAAACACTCTATTTTACTATCTTTAGTTTTTTGTAAAAATTTAAATACATGAGAGATATTTACAAATAGGTGATACGAGAGGATCGAATCTCGCCTCAGAGAGAGAGAGAGAGAGAAGAGAAATCTCACACAGTCATATTTTACTTTTCAACATATGGTTAAAATCTGTTGTTACTGGGCAAAGGGGGTCAAACACTTTGTATTTGACAATAGAGGGAGGTGGTGTATTGTCTAACTCGACTTTGCAGCTTGTAACAATGGGGTTGTTTCGTACAGGCGGTAACAGGTTATTTTCCTGTCCGAGATTGTCGTCAAACCGACAAGTTGGGGAATGAATTTTTGAACAGGAAAAAACCTGGGCTTACTACATTTAAATATCCTTACCTATATTATGTTGCGTAATAATTATTATAATTTCCTCTCTATCCTAATTTATGATTTTACTTATTGTAATACGAGTTCTTATTTTGATTAATTTAAATTTTTTTTTTTTTTTTTACTTTTAAATATTAAGGGATAATAATAAAGACTTCTTATTTTACTACACGCAAAAGTGAGAGTTGCGTATTTTAAATTAACACGGTAGTTAAACTAAGAGAGTGAATAATTCTACAAAATATTAAATGACAACAGCAGAGTAACGTATTTTATTTTGCTATTGTCACTGGCGCATTAAAACAAAACAAGCAGAGTGGCGCATTTTATAACGTCTCGTCGTTGTAATATCGGGAACCTGGATAATTGGCTCAGGTCAATTAAACAGGCTGCCATAATCTTAACAAACTCATAAATAACTGGAACGTAAACAAATGTTAAATAGGACGAGCAGTATAGATTTTAATTATTTATGAAACTTGTTAAAACATGTTACACAATAAACTAGAATCCAGTGGTCGAGTTATTGTATTTATGTTGTATGTAAATTGTATATATGTAATGTCTGAATCGTCTTCTGTATCGTTTAATGTCTAAATCGTCTAGGGGGATAGTTTGGAAACCTAAATGGATCCTCATCGTCAGAGCTGCCATAGTCTAAGTTAGTGTTGTTTCGTATCCTGTTTGGTGGTCTTGAACGACGTACGGGCTCAACTGTAGATGTTGGCATCAAACGGCGTCTAAGCCGATACTCGTCCGTCAAATTGTTTGGAAAATCATTCTGAATAACAAACAAAATACATGCATTTAAAAATGAATTGCTTTTTAAAAGTAAAGCATTTGTCTACGCGCATTTTTAATAAGACACTATACATATTTTTAAAGACGGTTTAATTGTATCCTGATACGTTAAATACCGATTGTACACAGCTACAATACTATTGGTTTCCATTAAAAAACAATCGTACATTAACCTGAAATTTCACTATAGTTATTTCTAACTTGACTTATGCACACAATTATTTAAACTAAAATCAAATACAACTACAAATTTACACTAATGAGCCGCTCATCACCCATGACGTCACGACAAAATTTTAAACTTTCTAAGTTGACATCCAAAAAAAAATTTTCAAAAAGAACTACAACTTACCTTGATGACCGGCTCACTTGTTCACTTGAACTAGGAGAGGCCTCCTAGTGGAAGAATATCCACATGCTAGGTCCATTGGGGAATTGGACGAATGAGGTGACCTCAATTTTAAAATTTCAACAATAACAAGTTTATTGAGGCTATCTTTTCTTTTCTTTTGTGACAATGAAATTTCATACAAAAAACACAGGCTGTAAGTTATTCCATTAGAATTATGGAAAATGTGTAAATATTTAAAACTATGACAGGGTATTCAAAATTTAAAATGTAAAAGTATTCAATATTCAATATTCAAGAAATATTCCATGAAAATTATACAAAATATATAAAACATTTAAAAACTCTTACATGGCATACTGAAACTATACAAAATATATAAAACATTTAAAATCTCTTACAGGCCATACTGAAAACTATACAAAATATATAAAACATTTAAAATCTCTTACATGGCATTGACATGCAGATCTCTTATATTGACATGCAGCTCTCAGTAATATAAACAACTTTATAAACCCTTTCACAAGCAATTCTATCATACAACACTCATTAAAGCCACCACAATTTAAACAATAATTATATCACCTAACAACATGCGCCCTCTGAAATCTAAATCAAACGCTAGAAAGGCGAATCATCTAATTAATACAGTATCATGCAACATAAGATAAATCATTATATACTTGTGTGGAACTCACAAGTGCATGTGCTCACCTTGCCCTAACTTGTATAAACTGGCGCAGCACCAAGGCTACAGATTTCAGAGTGCACAATTATATACAAAGACTATCAGCTAATCAGTTACATATTTACATAATATTGTTACATACTTCTCACAGAAGGTAAAAATATGTGGTGCATAAAATGATGAGAATATACACCTACAAACATTATAAATATATAAATAGTAAACATTTCGTCGTGTACAACAGTTCAGTCATTGTTATTTAATAGGTTGAATACTTCGGGATTACTGTTCTAGCCCAAGGTATTGTGTTGTTACAACTATAGGTGGACTGAAACTCTTTTCACCACCAGCTTTACACGTCCCAATAAAAAGCAGCCACCATATAAGTTCCACACAGATCATAAGGAAAAATTGTACTGAACATTGCATGCGTATATGGACAACACCAGACAATTACATGCACACACGGAATAAGAGCATTTAAGTAACTCAGATGAATTTTGCCCCACTAGGCCAAATGAACATCTTGGCCAATAACTAACACATTTTCTTAAGTTTTATTTTTGTGTGTTTTTTTTAGGTAAAAAAAATGTTTTTTTGTAGTGTTTACAAAAATCAGCCAGACCCCCACTCGACCCATAAAGTCCCAGGGCAAAATTTAATAAATTTTATTTCTCCATACCTGTTCATAGTGCGTGCATAATCACGCGTGCTTTGTTCCTCAATACTTACACACGTATATCACACAATTTAACATCCCGGTCTTCACAGGATCACGAACGCCGGCCCCCAGGGACCCCCATGGCACACTGTCCCCTTAGCCTGACATAATCATTAAAAAAAAAACGCCGGCATAAAAAAAAACCACAAGAC
Organism: Magicicada septendecula; assembly: GCA_034769895.1. Taxonomy (NCBI): domain Eukaryota; kingdom Metazoa; phylum Arthropoda; class Insecta; order Hemiptera; family Cicadidae; genus Magicicada; species Magicicada septendecula. The sequence continues at coordinate 415,790,201 of CM068368.1, forward strand.
TTTTCAGCTCTCTACAATCAGCCCAACACGTGGTCGTGATCAGCTCCTGATGAGAACAGCTGACCGGAACCAACCCATCGAGTCAAAAACTCAACTCTCCACTCAACAAAAAAAAAAACCATAGACCAACCACTACTTGAGTCCGAAACAATCTCACTCCACAGCTGATAATTAACCGAGCGAATTCCAAAGGCGCCTACAAACCACGACGAAGTTCAGCAGACTCCCTCTAGCAGCCGGAACGAAAGATACCGTAGTCCGAAGTTACAGTAACGTCTCCTAGATGGCGTAAGATTCGAAATAACAAACAGTCGCCGTAACGTCTCACAGGTATCGGGAGTCCACTGTCCAAGGTGAACTACACAACTGCATAATTATCGCCCCGAATCCATATAACCACTACTTGCCGTACACCTAGGTACGGCACACCCCCACAACAAAAGGAGTCCAACGGGTTGGACGACACCGGGACTGCCACCCCCGGTGGAAAAGCGGGGACTGACTAAAAACCAATAAAAGATAAAACCAGTCGGAATTTGAAAACGAAAGGACACTAGAAGGAAGGACAAGGTTTGTGTGTGTGTGTGTGTGTGTGTAGAAGATACGGGGAGTGTGAGCGGCCGCGGCCTAAAGCAACAGAAAGAAGAAAGGAGGGAGAGGAGCTAAAATACCGATAAAACTTTAAAACAATAAAACGCTAAAAAGTAAAACCATAAAACACAATCCCTCCAGCGGAGCCCCCCGAAAACCAAACCCGAGGACCCTAACTAATCCCAACAGGAGTAACCAATACCAATACACCTCTCACGGAAACTCCATCGCGCACACGCCTTCAAATGGGACACATGGGCCACCCTCACCTTCATCCCATCCTCCGGACCCACCAGGCTGGCAGTGACGGGCGAGACAAACTCAGAAATCCGGAAGGGTCCCAACCATCTATAGCAGAGCTTGGCAGCGCGACCCTCCACCTTAGAGCTGAGCGGGTGGCTCCTGCAATAAACCAACTGGCCCACCTTAATAGGGTTGGGGACTCTTCCAGCGTTATAGCGACGCCGCACGCGCTCGTGCGATCGGAGCAGGGCTCTCCTCACATCTTTCCACCTGTGAACGACCCCCTCGTTCGGCAAATCCGGGAGAAGATCCTCCAGTTTCCACAAATTACCAAGGGGATGAGCGGGGGAGAAACCAAACATGACCTCAAAAGGCACGGCACGATGGCTTTCATGAAGGGACGAATTGAACGCCATCTGTAACCACTGGAGATTCTGGTCCCACGTATTCTGCTGCTCCGCGTGATAGGCGATAAGAGCGGATCTCAGATTGCGGTTGAATCGCTCAGCGTGGGAAGGTTGCGGGCGGTAAGGGGAAGTGGTTACATGCCGAATGCCGTGCCGAAACACATGTTTCGGAATTGCCTCGAGATGAATTGAGGGCCATTGTCTGAGACAATGATGGAGGGAAGCCCGAAATGTTGAAAAATACTGGTCTGAAGGGCTACGATGGTATTGACAGTACTAGCCTGACGCAAAGGAAGTAGCCAGACATACTTGGAGAAAGCGTCCACACAAACAAGGAGGAACGAATTCCCGGCCTTGCTACGCGGGAAAGGACCCACGTAGTCGATTAAAACCTTCTCCATCGTTCTGCCAGCCACCTCAGAAGACAACAACCCCAACTTGGTGTTCTGAGCGGGCTCTCTCAGACTGCACAGATGACAACACTTCACCCGGGTGGCGATGTCCCGGTCCATGCCTTTCCAGATGAAGTTCTTCCTGATCGCGGCGATGGTCTTTGAAACACCCAAATGGCCTCCAACCGGGGAATCATGGTAATATTGGAAGACCATGGGCACCAACTTGCTCGGCAGCACTATCTTAGGGACCCGTCCTCTACGTTCCCTGCAGCAGAGGACGCCCTTGGACAGATGATATGGAGCCTTCATCTCGCCTGATTTGATTTTATCGATGATAGGACCCAACACCTCATCATCAAGCTGATGAGGGATAACTTCCGTGTAGGCGAGGGGGAACTCCAGGAGTACGGCGCAGGGTTCATTTATTGGCTCCTCACTGGGTAGGTGATACATACGGGACAGAGCGTCGGCAACAACATTTTGGGTCCCCCTTATATGTTGTGCCCGAAACTTAAAAGAAGAGATCTTGACCACCCAGCGACCAAGTTTACCCAGTTGACGGGGGTGCATCAGAAGCCACGAGAGAGCCTGATTGTCCGTCTCTAATAGGAACTCAGCGTGTTCCAAATACCTCCTAAACTTGTCAAGGGCGAAGACTACCGCCAAACACTCTAACTCGTATACCGAGGATTTCTCTTCAGGGTTGGTAAGGGTCCTGGATACAATGCAACTGGCTGCCGAGCACCATCCACCTCCTGAGAGAGCACGGCCCCGATCGCCACAGAGCTGGCGTCGGATTGCACAATGAAAGGCTTCGTGAAATCGGGCATCCGAAGCACAAGCGGCGACAAAATGGACTCCTTTAGGGACTCGAAGGCACGTTGCTGCGCGTCTCCCCACACGAATTTGGCCCCTTTTTTCCTTAAGGAATTTAGGGGAGCCGCAATCTCAGCAGCCCCCGGGATGAACCGCCGGTAAAAATTCACCATCCCCACGAAGCGGGCCACCTCTTTAGCATCCCGAGGAGGAGGAAAATCCCGGATTGCCTGCGTCCTCTCTGGATCAACCGTGACCCCTTTATGAGAGACAAGGTGACCGAGGAAAGAAATTTCCTCCTGGGCAAATTTCACCTTGTCGGGATTCGCCGTAAGCCCCGCGCGCCTCAAGCGACACAACACCTCACGGAGATGGTCAATATGTTCTTCTAGAGTGGAGCTATAAATGAGCAGATCGTCCAGATAATTAAACACATACCTGAATTTAATGTCGTGGAACACCGAGTCTAATAGACGGGTTAACGTCTGCGCACCAACCGCCAGTCCCATGGGGACTCTCTTGTATTGGTACAAGTTCCACGGCACGCAAAAGGCCGTGTACGGCCGAGAATCCTTGTGTAAGGGTATCTGGTGGTATGCTGAATTCAAGTCGAAAATGGTGAAATATCGGGCCTGCGAAAACCAGTCAAAGGCCGAATGCAGGTCCGGGAGGGGCACCGACTCAACTTCAATATTTTGATTCAATTTTTGATAATCGATGACCAGCCTATGCTTCCCTCCCGGTTTAGGCACCAGGAATGCTGGACTGGCATAGGCCGACGTGGAAGGTTCAATAACCCCCTGGTCCAACAATTCTTGCACCTTCTCCCGCAAGATGGTCATTTTAGGCGGAGCGAATATATACGGGTGCGAACGGAGAACCGCGGAGTCGCACAGACGGATACGATACTCCAAATTGTGAGTGAGTCCGAGGTTGGCGGTCAGCACCTCAGGAAACTCATCACACAATTTACGGAAAGTGGTCTGTAGAGAGGGGCTCAAATTATTAATGTACGCCGGGGGTTGAAGTTCTTCAAGACCTTCCCCCGCCTCATCCCGATATCCCAGAAAAGGGATGCGTACGGCACGGTTGAACTTAAAGAAGCATACGTGCCCCTGGATATCGAGAACCATGCCACTTTTCACAATAAAATCCACACCCACAATACAGTCTACGCTCAAATTCGGAGCCACAAGAAACTCCCAAACCTACGAAAAATAGTTTATTTTAAATTTAAAAGCCACCAATTTGGAGGTCGGCAAAACCTCCCTCGAGGCCGTCCAACATACCACCGACGAAGGAGTATTCGACCGGATCAATGACTCCCGGACCAACTGCTGGTAAACACGGTAGGAGATAAGACACCGTGCCGATCCGGAGTCCACCAGGGCCCTAACCCAGCCCTTCCCAACCTCCAGTTCCAAAAATGGACACACGGAGAGACCCGGACGAATCGGCTTGGGATCGGACTCCCCGGATGGGTGTCCCGTCTCAACTGCACATAACGGGACCTGGGATGCGACATCGCTACCAAACGTGGGGAGGGACCGGCGTCCCCTCAATCCCCCCCACGCAGGCCGTTTTTTGAAGGACGGTTCTCCCGCGAGACCTCCGATCGTTTGAGAGGGCAATTCCGGGCCAAGTGCCCCATCTTTCCACAGGAATAGCAGCGGAATTCCCGCCTCTCAGAGTCGCTACCACGTTGCTCTTTCCAAGGGTTGCCACCACGTTGCTCCCGGGTAGGCCGCTGCTGACCAGATGAGTAACAGGGGACAGGGAAATCGGAACGGCCGGAGCGAGCCTCATCGTTCATCTGGATGGTGCGGGCGATGACACAAGCTCCGCTAAGATCAGCGAAGCTGCGCGATCGCTCCAGAAACACCAACCTTTACCTCTCCTGCGGATTAAGGCCCTCCAAGATAACCCGCACCACCTCAGCCTCCGACACATCCACCCGCAGCACACGAGCAGCACTTTTGATTGAGTTGATAAATACGTTCAACTGTTCCCCGTGCCCCTGAACTCTGTAAAATAAACGTTGCCGCATCTGGTCACGCAGCCTCCCGGGCATAAACAGTTCCAACACATCCTTGTGGAACGCCTCAAAATCCCCGCCCGCGCCCAGATGCCAGACCACACGATCCAGCAGGGGCGCCCGACAATACGGATAAATCATATTTAACAGGGCAACGCCGGTCACCCCAGGGAAATCAAAAATGCCGAAAACCCCTTCAAGGAATTTGACAAGCTGGTCAAGGTCCAAACCGTCGACCACTGGAAGCCGACGGAGGAGGTCATAAATGGGGTTCAGCAACGATTCGTACTTAACACTGGCAAGGGCTGTACCCAACCCTCGAGGGACTTCCACATGATCCCCCTGAAATCCCTGTGGGCGACTGCCCACCGAAGTAGACGGACGTTCCTCCACCAGAGCGCTACAAGCCTCCCCCAGGAGACCCACCCGCTCAGGGGCCACGGTCTGGCGCGTGGGCATCTCCTTAAGGTTACGAGGGCTTTCGGGAGCCTCCCCAGGTAGACCAATCTTTGACTGGAGGGCCGACGCCGTCCGCCTACCCTCCTCCTCCAGATCATCCTGCAACAGCAAATTACTCAGGCGAGCGGACAAGTGGTGCATCCTTTGGGTCACCCGCTGCCAAACACGGGTGGAACTCCCCATATATTCCGAGTCCTCCATCAAGGTGGAGAACTCGGTCCACTTGTCCGCACACAAGGCCAGCTCCTCCTACAAATCCTCAATTTCGACTCTCCGGGTGGGAGCGTCCCCCACCAGCAGTTCCCGCAGTTGACGCCGCAAGGACGCCACATCCCTCTGGGGAACCCCACCCCGCAAACGTATCTCGAACTGAAGTTCGTCCTTCGTGAAATATTCGGGCACCAGACCGCGGCCTTCACGCCGACTCCTACACTGCCCCTGCTCTGCCATAGTATCCAACAACAAGAGACTGAATCCAACAAGAGCTGACAATCAAGGTGCCTCTGGGTCCCCGACCCGGCACCGGACCAACAATGAAGACAAGATGAAGTGCCATAAGACAACAAAGACAACAATGACCACACAAGAACACAAACAAACAGATAAACACTTAAGAACCACCAAGATACAATCAGAAATCGCCAGGCTGAGCGCAACACCCTCTAGGGGTCCCGGACCGGCAACCGCACCCAAAGACCAAGATTTATAACACTAATAAAACATCACACTTGACATAACATGTCCCACTAAGATATGGAGGTCACCTCATCCATTTCCGATTTTCGTTTCAGAGGTGGCCAGGACTACGTCCAACCACGCTCTGCTACCATTTGTGAGCCGCTCATCACCCCCTGACGTCACGACAAAATTTTAAACTTTCTAAGTTGACATCAAAAAAAAATTTTCAAAAAGAACTACAACTTACCTTGATGACCGGCTCACTTGTTCACTTGAACTATGAGAGGCCTCCTAGTGGAAGAATATCCACATGCTAGGTCCATTGGGGAATTGGACGAATGAGGTGACCTCAATTTTAAAATTTCAACAATAACAAGTTTATTGAGGCTATCTTTTCTTTTCTTTTGTGACAATGAAATTTCATACAAAAAAACACAGGTTGTAAGTTATTCCATTAGAATTATGGAAAATGTGTAAATATTCAAAACTATGACAGGGTATTCAAAATTTAAAATGTAAAAGTATTCAATATTCAATATTCAAGAAATATTCCATGAAAATTATACAAAATATATAAAAATTTAAAAACTCTTACAAGGCATACTGAAACTATACAAAATATATAGAACATTTAACATCTCTTACATGGCATAATGAAACTATACAAGATATATAAAACATTTAACATATCTTACACGGCATACTGGAAACTATACAAAATATATAAAACATTTAAAATCTCTTACAGGCCATACTGAAAACTATACAAAATATATAAAACATTTAAAATCTCTTACATGGTATTGACATGCAGATCTCTTATATTGACATGCAGCTCTCAGTAATATAAACAACTTTATAAACCCTTTCACAAGCAATTCTATCATACAACACTCATTAAAGCCACCACAATTTAAACAATAATTATATCACCTAACAACATGCGCCCTCTGAAATCTAAATCAAACGCTAGAAAGGCGAATCATCTAATTAATACAGTATCATGCAACATAAGATAAATCATTATATACTTGTGTGGAACTCACAAGTGCATGTGCTCACCTTGCCCTAACTTGTATAAACTGGCGCAGCACCAAGGCTACAGATTTCAGAGTGCACAATTATATACAAAGACTATCAGCTAATCAGTTACATATTTACATAATATTGTTACATACTTCTCACAGAAGGTAAAAATATGTGGTGCATAAAATGATGAGAATATACATCTACAAACATTATAAATATATAAATAGTAAAAATTTCGTCGTGTACAACAGTTCAGTCATTGTTATTTAATAGGTTGAATACTTCGGGATTACTGTTCTAGCCCAAGGTAATGTGTTGTTACAACTATAGGTGGACTGAAACTCTTTTCACCACCAGCTTTACACGTCCCAATAAAAAGCAGCCACCATATAAGTTCCACACAGATCATAAGGAAAAATTGTACTGAACATTGCATGCGTATATGGACAACACCAGACAATTACATGCACACACGGAATAAGAGCATTTAAGTAACTCAGATGAATTTTGCCCCACTAGGCCAAATGAACATCTTGGCCAATAACTAACACATTTTCTTAAATTTTATTTTTGTGTTTTTTTTTAGGTAAAAAAATGTTTTTTTTTGTAGTGTTTAAAAAATCAGCCAGACCCCCACTCGACCCATAAAGTCCCAGGGCAAAATTTAATAAATTTTATTTCTCCATACCTGTTCATAGTGCGTGCATAATCACGCGTGCTTTGTTCCTCAATACTTACACACGTATATCACACAATTTAACATCCCGGTCTTCACAGGATCACGAACGCCGGCCCCCAGGGACCCCCATGGCACACTGTCCCCTTAGCCTGACATAATCATTTTAAAAAAAACGCCGGCATAAAAAAAAACCACTAGACTTTTCAGCTCTCTAGAATCAGCCCAACACGTGGTCGTGATCAGCTCCTGATGAGAACAGCTGACCGGAACCAACCCATCGAGTCAAAACCGCAACGCTCCACTCAACAAAAAAAAACCATAGACCAACCACTACTTGAGTCCGAAACAATCTCACTCCACAGCTGATAATTAACCGAGCGAATTCCAAAGGCGCCTACAAACCACGACGAAGTTCAGCAGACTCCCTCTAGCAGCCGGAACGAAAGATACCGTAGTCCGAAGTTACAGTAACGTCTCCTAGATGGCGTAAGATTCGAAATAACAAACAGTCGCCGTAACGTCTCACAGGTATCGGGAGTCCACTGTCCAAGGCGAACTACACAACTGCATAATTATCGCCCCGAATCCATATAACCACTACTTGCCGTACACCTAGGTACGGCACACTAACATATTCGTTGTAAAACGATCTATATTCTTAACGTTTAATAGAATAAAATTAATACATGAAGGTTAATTGACTTACAGAAATACGGTGAGCGTGTAATATACCCATCACGCAAATCACAATTATTTGTACAAAAGTTTCCAGGTGGCATGGTGTCATGGCGAAGAGAGTATAGACAGTAACACGTTACAACTGGTGGTTAGCATTATATAGGTTTAGATTCGCTTCCCGCCAAATCTACTAGTAGAAAAAGTAATTGGGTATTACAAGATGCGCGCCAAAGTCATAATATATTCATGTCCCACGGTCTATCGGACAGCCGTATGTAGGTATTCAATTTAAGTGTGTAAGGCCTGTATATGTAAACCGGTTTGATTATATCTTAGACGTGTATCTAATAGAAAACGCAACATAGAACTATTTATGTCTATAAAAAACTTGTAAGCTCTATTTACAGGCACCAACAAGAATGCTGACAAAAAAAATGAACATTACGACCACATGTCTCGACACTGATGAATAATCGTCTAAGAATAGACACGACTATGTTTTCTATGCAGTCTGTACGATATAAAAGAAAGATTTGCTCAGGCGATTCCATCCTATTTTTGCACACCGAAGCGAGAATACACAGCACAAAACCCGTCGTACTAATCACAATTATCAAATATGTAAGTAAAAGTTGTTATACATTTTGAGCAAACATTGGTTAATAAAAACTCTTTGTGTGTGTTTATAAACTCACACATGGTACTGGTTTTTACATATTTTATACAAACTGTGTGTTTATAAAAAGTTAACGTATTAAATAAAAAACTTTGTGTGTATGTGTGCGTTATAAAAAGTTAACGACGTCGAGTTGTGTTGTCACTCTTTGTAAGATGATTTGTACATTTTAATTTCAGAAAAATAATGGAACCTCGATTCTACGTACTGAGAGAATCAAGTCTTAGAGGCGCTCTCACGTCGTATACTTACACACCACGACAGCACGATGACGAAGCTGAGGTGATTACTGATTTCGCAGGTGTCCTTACTGAATGCAGATCTCTGTTACTACTTGACCTCCTGGAACAACTGAATCGTTTGCGCAGCGTAATCGCCTGCAGAATCGAGTTCGTAAAGTACAGTATCAGCAGTGACAGCGGCGTACACGACACGATTAGCTCCATCGGAGTTTTTCATGGACGTTGTCAGGTAACGTTATCGGGCGACGTACACGATACTTTAGACGAACAACTCGAATCTTCCTACAACAAAATCCTGGAAAGCATCTCCAGGTACACGCGTGAAGGCAGCGGTTGGATAGTAGATTCTGTGCAGAGGGTGGAACTGATCGTTGCCAGATACCATCCTTTGTCAGCGTCTTGTTACGACCCGACGCCAACAAAACTATCCAAGACCAAGGCAGTTGTAAATGTTGAAAACACCGCAGACGAAATGTGCTTCGTCTGGTCGGTTTTGGCCAGCATATGTCCCGTTAAACTTAACAGAGACCGTGTATCCAAATATAGACATCACACGCATCGTTTAAACATGAGCGGCATTCCATACCCTGTTTCTGTCAAAGATATTTCAAAATTCGAAACCCAGAACTCTGACATTTCTGTTAATGTGTTTGGCTGTGAGGACGGAAAAGAAATTTACCCCGTAAGAATTACAAACGTTAAGGGTAGAACGTACAATATAAATCTGTTTCTACCATAAGTGCTTCTACTGTGATTATTGTCTCCACCGTTTCAGCACTGCTCAGCTTCTATCTGACCATTTAACTAACTGCACCCCTTTTGGCGAACAGAAAACAACTATGCCCGACCATAAAGACAGAATAATGTCATTCAAAAAGTATCCCTACACCCTAAAACATCCGTTCACCATTTATGCCGATTCGAGTCCTTAATCGTTCCCGTCGCTAGCTGTTCTCCGGGTGTTGAGCCTCTGTCCGTTCAATCAACATCCGACATTCGTTATTCTGTAACTAATGATGGCCAGACTACTGAAACAATTAAACGACCAGTTTCGTCCACAAATATCCAGTCCGTACATGTGCCTTCAGGTTACTGCTATGCCATCATCGACCATGAACGGAAACTTTTCAAACCACCGACAGTGTGCAGCGGTGATAATGTTATCGACAACTTCCTGTGTGAGTTGCGGAAAGATGCATTGCTGTTGCAATCTATTATGCGTCAGATTACGCCCTTAACTATGTCCGACGGTGACAATGATGCGTACAAAGAGGCAACGATATGTCATTTGTGCAATCAATCACTGCCTAATGATGATAAAGTGCGCAATCATTCTCATCTGACCGGCAAGTTTCTAGGCGCTGCACATATGGTTTGCAATCTCAATTGTAAGAAGGCCAGAAACTTACCTGTATTTTTTCACAACTTTGCTAGTTTACGATTGTCACCACCTGATACAAGGGTTGGGCAAGTACGACGGGCTGTCCTGTATACCGACCATTAGCGAGCGCTACGTTTCGGTGACTCTGGGAAATATACGTTTCTTGGACAGCTATCAGTTTCTGAACATGTCTCTGGCTAAACTTGTAAACAACCTGACCGCGAGCGTTCATGAATTTCCTATTCTTAAGCAGTGTTTCAACGAACACATTGACCTGCTCGTACGTAAAGGGGTGTACCCATATGAGTACGTAGACAGTGTCAATAGGTTCGAGGAAACAAGCTTACCCGCTCGCGAACATTTTTACAGCAGGTTGATAGACTCGTCAATTACGGAAGCCGAGTATGCGCATGCCCAACGCGTGTGGTCGGCATTCAGCTTAAGTAATCTTGGCGAGTACCACGATCTGTACTATAAGACTGACGTTTTGCTGCTGGCAGAAATCTTTGAAAGTTTTCGAGAAATGGCGTACCAGTACTACCAACTGGATCCGTGTCATTTTTACTCGCTTCCGGGTTTGGCTTGAAACGCGATGTTAAAAATGACGCGTATCGAACTGGAACTATTGATGGATGTCGACATCTATCTGTATTTAGAAAAGAATTTAAAGGGCGGGGTGGCCCAAATTTCTAACCGCCATGCCGCAGCAAACAATCCCCAAGTAGCAGGACAATACGATGCTTCACGACCGACCACGTATATTCTTTACACGGACTGTAACAACTTATACGAAACGGCAATGTCACAGTCGCTGCCTTACGCAGGCTTTCGTTGACTCGATCGAAACGAATTGCAGCTATCGATGTGCGTAATGTGAGCGATGACGCTGACGTGGGTATATTTTTGAAGTCGATCTACACTACCCTGACCATCTTCACGATCGCCATAGCGATTATCCGTTGGCTCCCGTTCGACAACAAGTAACCGAAGAAATGCTTTCACCCTATTCTCGTCGTTTGTGAGAGAAACTAGTGGAAGCTTCCGTATACGGATCATCCGTATCGTCCATAGGGAAGTTGCTTACGACTTTGGATGATAAAAAATTACGTTCTCCATTATCGAAATTTAAAGTTGTATTTGAGTCTGGACTTAGAGCTGAAAGCGATTCATAGAGCGTTGTGTTTCAAACAAAAGCCGTGGTTGAAAGAATTTGTCGACTACAACACGACTAAAAGAAAATCAGCAGTCAACAGTTTTGATAAAGACTTCTTTAAACTGATGAATAACGCTGTATATGGGAAATCGCTGGAGAATGTAAGAAAACGAATCGACTTTCAATTAGTCTCCGATGAACGACGACTGCGTAAACTGGTTTCCACTCCACGCCTTAAACGTATGATCCGGTTTACAGACGACTTAGCAGGACTCTCGTTGCGAAAAAAGTCCATTGTTCTTTCGCGCCCTGTGTATGTCGGGTTCGCTGTACTTGACATTAGCAAATCGATAATGTACGATTTTCATTATCGGTATGCTGTGGCCAAGTACGGACCACAAATTCGTTTACTGATGACTGACACAGACAGCTTACTGTACCACATACGGACGGAAGACGTGTACAAAGACATTACGGAAGCCCACCATCTTTTTGATACGTTGGAATACCCCATAGATCATCCTTGTTTTAGTGAAGAAAACAAAAAGGCTTTAGGCAAATTCAAGGATGAAACGTGTGGTATACCGATAAAAGAGTTTATCGGCCTCAGAGCGAAATGTTATTCCGTTCTGACGGTTGATGACAAACAAAAAAACGTAGCGAAAGGTGTACCCAGAGACATGATCAAACGACACCTACGACATCAGATGTATAGCAAGTGTCTCAAAGATCATTGGGCAGTATTTACTACGAGCTCTACTATTCGTAGTGATCGTCATACGATATATACGATGCAGTCTCATAAAATATCGTTGTTACCGTATGACGACAAAAGATATATACTGGACGATGGAGTTGAAACGCTTGCATACGGTCACTATGTAACACGACAAAGACGATCAGACGAAGACAATACAGAACCGACAGTGGTGAAACGTGCACGACGTGAGTAGCTCCGAGTTGAATTGTTTTTTTTTTTACTAAATATGGCATTATTATTCAACCAAATTATTTTTTATTTTCCATGGCAACGATGACTTGAATACTAAATTTGACATCCCTTGTAGCAGCGTCTGAGCCGGAAAAAATTTATTACACACACACATTCATAAAGCACGCATTATTACACAAAATATAAAATTTATATTGGTTGAATTTTTACTTTTCCACGATATGTTGTCTACTACGTGTTTTTTCATCATATACTTGTATGAACCGAATGTTAGAAGTGTCACTGGTGCGGTTTAAACACTCGCAAACACATGTATGGACGTGTGAATGACAGATCAATGGCGCAGTCTTACGACTCGTAAACCGTGAGTGCGGCTTCATTTTCGTAAGATGAAAAAACTGTATTAACACAGATGTGGTAAAGTTCTGTTCAATTCAATAGTGGTATATACCTAGAGGGGATCCACTAAAAAATGCGCCTAGTTGCCTACCTCTACGGTGGTGTAGAAAGGACAACAACAAAAAACAAAAAGAAATGTTATCAATAAACATATATAACCTAAACTTCTCCTACCAATCCCTCACAGTGTGCGTTGACATTGCAACATGGATATACGAAAACGGATTGCCAAAGGATTGCACGCACAGGCAAGACGTAATTATCCCCGGCGTGCAGTGACGTTGAAAGGTTTGAACGACCTCTATCAAGCCGATCTTGTGGAAATGATTCCCTACGCTCGAGTTAACAAAGGATACAAATATATTATGACGGTAATAGACTGTTTCAGTAAATACGCTTACGCCATACCGGTCAAAAATAAAACTGGAGACCACGTATCAAAAGCTTTAGACAAGATATTGCGTAAGGTTCGTATGAAGCATTTACAAACTGACAATGGAAAAGAATACTACAACTCAACTGTTCGCGCACTGTTGGATAAGTACGGTGTAAACCATTATTCTACGTACTCGGAAAAGAAGGCTTCCATAGTAGAAAGGTTCAACCGCACGTTGAAGAATATGATGTATCGTGTATTCACCGAGCAGGGCACGTACAAATGGTACCCTACGGTGTTAGCGGAGCTAGTAAAAAGGTACAATGACACGCCACATAGAACCATCGGAATGAGACCGCGCGAAGTAAACGTCACTAACGAAAAATTAGTACGGGAACACATAAACAAAAAGACGGCAAATAATTTGCGTCGTGTGAAGCGAACTAAATTTAATGTTGGAGATAAAGTTCGGATAAGCAAATTCAAACGTGCTTTCACGAAAGGATATCAACCCAATTGGACTAACGAAGTATTCACGGTTGACGAAATACGACCGACAATACCGATTACATATTATTTGCGCGATCACGAAGACAAAGTCATAAGAGGATCTTTTTACGAACACGAGCTTATCAAGTCTGAAGTAGGGAATGTGTATCTTACAGAAAAGGTTGTACAACGTAAAGGCGATCGTGTGAAGGTTCGATGGTTAGGTTTCGACGGTACTCATGACACGTGGATAAATAAAAAAGACTTAGTTTAAAGTTTACGTTCATTTAAGTAACAATCGTATGTGAAGATGAAAGTCGTGCAACGCAAAGACAGACTTCAAATCTACGACTTACAACAGGTCTTGGACAGATGCGGATACGGTAGAAACGACGCAGACAATAACCGCCACGGGCCTCTGTTGCCGCACACGATAAGGTGTCTGATCGTTGGCCCCTCTTCGACGGGTAAAATCAAATGTCATGTTTAATTTACTGTTCGAAAAAAACGGATTGCGCTTTACCAATCTCTATGTATTTTCAAAATCACTGTATCAACCGAAATATATCCTGTTGGAAAAAGTGATGGCCAAAGTCCCCGAGGTCGGATACTTTCCCTACAACGATAACGAAGAAGTCATCCCGCCAGAAGACGCCGAGTCGAACTCCGTAATGATATTTGATGATGTCAGTTGTGAACGACAAAACAAAATAAACGATTATTTTACTAGAGGTCGACATAAATCGATAGATTGTTTCCTGTTGGGTCAAACGTATACTGACATTCCGAAACGTGGGATAAGAGACAATGCTAACATGGTAATACTTTTCAGGCAGGACGAACGTAACATGCGTTATGTTTACAATGACCATGTCATTACAGATATGCATTTCGAAACATTCTAAAAAATGTGTGCTAAAGCATGGAACAAAGACAAGTATGGTTTCCTGGTAGTGGTTGAAGACTGTGATTTGTGTGACGGGCGCTACAGAATTGGCTTCGATAAGTTTATACAATGCGACCCGATAACTAGCTAAGTCGGTATGTACGTTTATATGTATAAATATATATTCTAACGGTACTGTTGGAAATGGATACCGAAACGGTTTCCATTTTAAACAGTACCGTTTAAAACGAGTACCGAATTGAGCCGTCATATTCAATATATATAGTCAGCACCCTGGGATATACACTCAGTTCAAAAAAGACGTAGACGACTGTAGCCGTAATGGAGGACAAAAAATGGGAACAGAAGAAGGTATTAAGTGAAATACTAGCACTTAGTGAGTCTATTAGACAAAAACATCGTGAAATAAAGCGTGGTATTGTGGAGACTGCAAGCAGTTTAGAAAAAACTTTGAACCATTCGTTTAACCAATTAAAAGGCTTACCAAACAACTCGGTGGACCTGGAAACCGGGAAAATCTTATCTTACCCCAACACCTAAAACTGAGTACCTATAATGACAATGACGAAGACGAAAAAACTGTGAGTACTCCTCGGAAACATTTGCCTGGTAGTTCCTCCGATGAGGCTACCAGCACTCCACGTTTCTTAACTACCCAAACGATTTCAGAAACGCCCGACTCTCCGGCTAACGTATACCTAGCTACTCCAGAAGGTCGACGAGAAGGTTTGGAAATGTTAGACCGGTTACCGTATGGAATGTTAGCCAAAGAATATATGAAGAGATTTATCACGGATACGAGTAACAGTATCGATCATACGTACTGCCCACGAATGGAAGGTAATACAGTTATGATAGGCGATGGCACGTTGGAATTCGAAAGGAACGACTTTTACATAAAGGGCACGCGTTATACAGGAACACAAGGTCTGTACGAGTTAATCTTTATGAAAAAGCCAGATAGAGATTATTTTAGTCCTAACGATCTTAACGCTTACAAGTCGATTTTAATAGCGACTAACGCACACAGACAGAAGTACCAACCAACCAAACAAATAAATTCTAATTCAGGTTACAAGTATCGCAATATTATACGTCACCTTGTTTCCACGTAGCGGTAAAGGTGTCGCCGGTAGCGAGTTTATAATGGGAAAGTCAGCAACAGATAATGAAACTGTACAATATGTGCACTGGGACGATGTAAACGAGTTGGTAGAACGACTACGACTGTTGATAGCGTCACAAAGGGCTGGGCATACGGGGTACGACAATGAAATAGTCTCTCTGATAGAGGAATTACGCGAAGCCAATGTCATCCAGTAGTGCAGTGGCGGCTGGTGTTAAGGTTGTAAGGTTGCACAACCACCAGTATTTATAGGTCTAACATAACAATGTATATATATAGACTAAGTGATACAACAAAATTTTTTATGTTGAAACAATCTTATTTTTCACAGTTATTTTTCAAACGAACTTATTTAGCTACAGCTCGGAAAATGTCGAAATATAATGTTTAACGCAGCACATTACAGACGAGTAAGTTACGCGCGCTGCCGGTAGTTGGTTTGCACGCAGGTGGTTGCTTGAGCTCTGCAAACCAGCAAACTCGATCGTTGTGATAAACAGTGACAAAAACGGTGGTAGGGATAAAATACACGGCGGTTGCGAATACGTTCAGGTGGTGCATTGGAGTACTGCAAACCGCCACCGCAAGCGCTGCTGTGCAGTACAGCACATGCATATCAGAGATACCAGTAGACGTTACCGAATGTTTGAATTTATAAAATTATAGTAATAATTTTGTATAACTGCGATTGTGATAATAAAGTGTCAATCGACTTTATATTAATTAAGTTGCGTGTAAGTATTATTTTTTCTTTGTTTAGTGCCGCTGTGTGCTTTTGTGTTGGTGCTTTATGGATTAGTGATTCTGCGTGCTTTTAAACAACGTGTTTTTTATTAGTTCAAAATGAATAGCGTTAAGAACCAATAGACTAGGACGCCAAAAGCCTCCCTTAACAATAAATCAAATTGTAAAATCAGGCGATCGACAATTTAATCGATCATTTAAACTCGAATATAATGAAAATAGCGACTAGTTGTGTGGTTGTGACAAAAGAAATTCGTTATTTTGTTTTTCATGTTTATTGTTTAGAGGAGAGGAACCCTGGACAAAATTCTAAAAGAAAGATATTAATCATCTAGCAGAAAAAATAAGAAATCATCAGGCGTCAAGTGTAGCCTACATATAAAGAATTATTTTCAGTGTTCTCTTTTTGGTACAGTTAATATAGCACAGCAGCTGGACAGTGAATATAGACGAAATATTGTTTTACACAACAAAAGAGAACGCAATAAACGTTACGTCTTAAATATAATAATAAATTGTGTCCGCTTCTGTGGAGCTTTTGAATTAGCTTTGCGGGGTCATGATGAGACTGAATCTTTATCAGATCCTGGCGTATTTCGAGGCTTAATTGGTTTCAGTTCTGAGCTTGAGCGGATTATTTGGCTGGAATTATTTATGAGACCACTGATGTTGATTGCTAATGTTTTTCAAATGGTCATAGTGTATCGTTATATAATAAAAGGTAAACCGGTTGAAGATTCTTGGGTTTCATTGCTCCTCCTAAACAGAACGCTCAGTCGCTTGCATCATGCTTGTTAGATGAACTGTCTCATCACAACTTACTTGGAATTTCCTACAAATTAATTGCTCAAACAATTAGAAAAGAGTAATTTTCTATTTTCCCCCATACGGAAGCACTATGTATGATACACATAAATATGTAGTAGGTCTGCCTTTTGTTTAATGTGTTTTTACCTTCGCCCCCCTCAACCGACAACTGCAACCACCAAAATGTGGAACCCACCAGCCGCCACTGCAGTAGTGGTATAATAATACTAAAAGCATATATAAATAACTTCATCGATATGTTGCCGCGTTATTCGCAATATAAGTGTAGACAAGTTCGGAAGACATCAAAGTAGGCTATTCCAGGCGAGTCTCCGTGGCCTGCCGGGTGTCGGGTTCAAGACTACTGCGGAAGGCGACTATGATATGTCCTTTAAACGACTGCGAATGGTGGATGAACCGAATGAAGACAACGATGCGGTAACTATGAAGTACGTTACAGAAAACAGTTTACTACTGAAGAAGGTCGACACGAATAACACGTTCTTCGACGCAAATAAGCATGTTATTCGAAACCTTAAAGAACCAATTAACAGGACGGACGCTGTTAATAAAGTGTATATGGACAGCCGAATACCTCTGCTCCATTACGATGGATGGCATTTTGGTAACAAACGCCTCGTAAACGTGGGTGAACCCAAGTTGGGCAATGAAGCTGTTAACAAAGCGTACGTTGAAAAACAAATACCAATTCGTGACGATGGAAAATGGGATTTTAACGATATGCGACTAAGCAACGTAGCAGCGCCAACGTTAGACGGTGACTGTATAAACCTTTCTTTCCTCAAAAGTAACGTGCTGAAACCTCTAACATCGATCAAAGAAACTGCACTGGCACTGGATACTACAGCAGACGTGTATGATGCAAAGGGTAAATGTATAACGAATCCTAGGGATGCGGTAACGGAAAACGAAGCTGTAAATCTGCATGTGATAAACGCGTTCCGTGAAAGCATAGAGAAAATATTCTCAGATATGTGGGATAAATTTGAACATGAGCTGTCTAGTATGGCGTACTTAATAGCACAACGTCTAAACGATCCCCAACGACTTAGGACGCCGCCGACAACAAAACAGAAACCTTGGCGGAGTAATTTTGATAACTACTGAGATGTTCACGGTCTATACAAATATAGAGTAAGAGCTCCAGGTGCAGTAGTATTGTATAATCAGTTGTATGGTAAATAAGAAAATGACTGTGGTTTACGGAAAACGTATTAGTCGTAGCTCGACTTCCGTGAAGAGAGGACGTGAGTAGAGGGAAAATAGGGGTTCTAGCAATGACGAGAGGGGGTGGAGGCCATGATTTATGGCTCTCACGTCACCGATTCATGACGTCACAGAGGCACTCGTCGCTGGCGTCCGAATGTTGCATGTGACGTCACTTTATTTTTTCGAAACAATTCCGGGTTCCAGTTCATGACGTCACACAGAGGCACTCGTCGCTGGCGTCCGAGCGCTGCATGGTTAAAACCTGTTTCACAGAGGCCCTGGAAGTTGGTTTCTGCATGTTCAAAATTTTGTACCCGAAAACAGTGTGTAGCGGATGGGTGGGTGTTAAGAATTAATGTTTGTAAATTAATATTTTAGTGGAGTTAAATTACCAGGATGAAGAAAATAATTATGAGCGAGTGGATTGTAGTTTAATACATTTATTGAGTATAAATGTTACAATTTAAATTTGAATTCGCAAGGTTAGCTAAGCCTTGTACGCATTATAAATTTTGAATGATCACGTTCGGTTAAAATGTTACATTATAAAGGTGAGGCGCAATTACGCAACACTCGACTCTACATAAATGAAATGTTGTAGGGCCTAAGGCCTACATAATTTGTCGCGACAATAAAGAAATGACAGCCGAAGCAACAAGCGCAACTCACGTCTGCTGCATTCGGAAGCTCTGAGCACTGTGACTACATGCTTGCTGACGCGAGCATGGCTGGACCGTGAACAGATTAGCCAACCTTTCGATTATACAATTCCCACATTACTGTCCAGTGGGGGTACCCGGAATTCGGTGGTTGACGTCACAGATGTCCTGGACGCACAGAGACAATGGTAGTATGACGTGTCATCGGGTACCGTTACCCGAAATTTTTGCTGTTCGAAATTTGGTACACAAAATATTTAAATCAACGGATGGGGGTACCCGGAATTTGAAAAGTGGGTACGCCCTAAAACAAGTCCTGCATGCCCCGGGTTCCAGTTAATGACGTCACACAGAGGATCTGATGGCTGGTCTCCGAGCGTTCCATGTGTATGTGTGTGTCACTGTCCATAGAGGGCGTGGTGTCTATGGACAGTGAAATGTTTAAAACAACGTTTGGGGGTACCCCGAAATTTTTGATGTCCAATATTTGACACCCGAAATGTTTAAAACAACGGTAGGGGGTACCCCGAAATTTTTGGTGTCCAATATTTGACACCCGATATGTTTAAAACAACAGTTGGGGTACCCCGCAATTTGACACCTCGAAATGTTTAAATCAACGGATGGACGGTACCTGAAATTTGAAAGGTGGGTACGCCCACATGATGCATGTGTTCGACTGCGAGGCGAGACAGTTGGTTTCCGCAAAAAATAAATTATGGCCCCTCCGGGATTTGAACCCAGCACCTCCGGTACTCCAAACCGGCATGCATCCACTACACCAAGTTGTCGTTTAACTGTAATTATTTCTGTACTTATACCCTCTACTTCTCGTCTCTTACTTGCAACCATGAGGCGGACGAGTGATATCTACTGTTGTCCTATGTGTAAAACCATAAAAGCACAATATAAGTTTATTTATTATTAAAATAAATAAACATTTTTTACCTCTCATCCTCTTCCTAGCGGCCAGGGGCGAATGAGAGACCGCTACGCTTTTTTCAACGTGGTTTCCCCAACTTTACAGATTCGTAAAGCAGGCCTACTCCACGTTATCTATCCCTGTACGATTGACAAATACAGTGGTAGATAATAATAAGATACACTGTGCAATGCTAAGCCAATGTGTAAAAGCAGTACATATATTTTTTTATTTATTTACTTTAACTAAATATCACTATAATATTGACGACTCGGAACACAAAGTTTTTTATAAGTAAAAACGTAAAGTTTTACCTTACAGCCTAAACCGGCTTTCACCTATAGAAGGCTTCATCAGAGGCTGTCGTTAGTAGCGCTGCTCGTCTTGTTGTTGGCGACGAGAAAGTGTTTCGAAAGATTGAAGCTGTGTGTGTGTGGTGAGATGTGTTCGAATAATGCGTGCGATTTGAATTGTGTCTGTTCGTTTAGGATGTCATTTTTATTTGTTTTTGTGTGTTTGTATATTTCTAATTGTTCTAGAGTGTCTAGTTTTCGGCCTTTTGTGTGTACGTGTAGTATGTTCATGTTATTGTCGATGTTTTTATATGTGTGGTTTGCTTCAATGAGGTGGTTTGCGAAGGTAGATTCTGTAGTGGTGTGGAGTGCTTTAGTGTGTTCAATGTATCTCTGTTTGAAGCTACGTCCTGTCTGGCCTATGTAGAATTTACTGCAATTTGAACAATTTAGTTTATATACACCGGGTAGATCGAATTTGTTTTGTGCTTTGGGCATGCGTTTTGATAGTGTGTGTTCTGTTTTGTTAGTAGTTTTGTAAGCGATTCTGTATCCTGCTTTTTTGAATTTGTGGGCAATTTTTTCTGTTTGTTTGTTGATGTATGTTAGTGTTATGAATTTGTTGTTTTCTGTCTTTGTCTGTTGTTTGTTTTGTGTTTTCTGTAGGAGTTTACTGACTATTGTTCTGTCATAACCGTTAGATTCTGCTAGATATTTTATCGTGTTTAGTTCGTCTTTGCAGTCTATTTCATCTAAGGGGATGTTGTTAAGTCTATGTATCATGGTTCTAAAAGCAGCTAGTTTGTGTTGTATTGGGTGATTGGAGGTGTTGTGTATTAGTGTGTCAGTTGTAGTTGGTTTTCTGTATATACTGAATTTGTGCCTGTGTTCTAGTTTTGTGATGGAGAGGTCTAAGAAGTTTATGGTATTGTTGTGTTCGTATTCGGCAGTGAAGGTTATGTTTTTATGTATTTTGTTTATGTGCGTTAGTAACTGTTCACATTGTCTTTTGTTTCCCCTGTATAGTATTAGAATGTCATCAACGTATCTATGCCAATATAGTATTTTATGTGAGTGTCTGTCATTGTTTGTGAGTATTTTTGTTTTTTCTAAGTGTTGGAGGAAGACTTCTGCTAGAATGCTGGATATGGGGGAGCCCATGGGTAGGCCGTCGTTCTGTGTGTAGTATTTATTGTTATAAGTAAAGTAGTTTTGTTTTGTGATAATGTTCAGAGTTTCTGTTATTTCATTGATAAGTTCGTCTGGTGTGTTGTTCTGTTTGAGTTTGTTTTGTAGGATGGTGATTGTTTCAGAGATGGGGATGTTTGTGTACAGGTTTTTAATGTCAAAGGAGGCTAATGTGGCGTTATGGGGGATGTGTATGTCTTTTATTTTTGTTACTAGGTCAGTGTTGTTTTTTACTGCAATGTTGTTGTCTATTTGTGTGTGTTGTCTAATAATTTTGTCTAGATATTTTGCCAGTTTGTGTGCAGGGGCATTACGGTAGTTGATAATGGGGCGGATCGGAATGTCTTCTTTATGGATTTTGGGAAGCGCTTGGAGTGTAGGTGCTGATGGTCGGATTTGTTTCATGTAGGGCTTTTGTTTATGTGTCATAATGTGTTTGGCTTTGTTGACTATTTGTTTTACTGAGTTGTGGTATCTGTCGGTGGGGTCGTGTTTTAGTTCTGTGATGTTGTTCTGTTCTATGAAGTCTTGTACTTTTTTGTGTAGGTTGTCTGTGGGGATAATTACAGTCGTGTTGCCTTTGTCAGCTTTTACAAATGTGATGTTGTGTTTGTGTGCCTTTTCCCTCAGTTTGATGGCTGTGTGTATTTCTGAGTTGTGGTTGTTGTTGTCTGGTGTCTTATGTACTCCTATTGTGTTGTTTATATTATGTCTTAATGTGTCTTGATGTTCTGGTGCTGTGTTTTGTATATTTGTTTCTGTGTCAATTATGAGCTTTGTTAGTGTTTGGTTGTTATGTTTGTAATGTATGTTATGTTTTAGGCCTTTATAGGTGAAAGCCGGTTTAGGCTGTAAGGTAAAACTTTACGTTTTTACTTATAAAAAACTTTGTGTTCCGAGTCGTCAATATTATAGTGATATTTAGTTAAGTAACGGACACGTCATGGACAACGAAATCCAAGAATTTATTTACTTTATTTTTTATTTTTATTTATTTTTTTTTATTTTTTTAATCGGGTGAATATGTTGTTCATACATGATGCGTATTCACATTTGCTGTACCGTAATGAGTAATTTTCACACTCATACTGGTCCTTAACGAGTTTACAGGTATATCTACGTGCCAGTGACCCGTCTCGAACTACCAGGACTACGTTTATGAGTATTTCTACCGCGATAGTGACATAGTCAAGGTTAGCACTCACGCACACACTACGTATCTACGCAATTCTACGTTTATGGCCATTTCTGCCACTTAGCATTCACACCAACACCATGATGAAAACATGTTCACAACCAACTATATTTTATATCGTTGCCGCAACCATTCCACATAAAACAAAGCTTTGCGCAATGCACAGTGTAAGGGAGGAGTGGTAACGGGTTGACGGTGAGGAACAGGAAATTGTATGATGGGTGCAAAGGAGCTAGGAACTACAGGTGCTTGAATATCGTTTAAGTCAATCACCTCACCATGGTGATACAACTGTCGTAAGAAATTTGCCTTCTCAAACCCTTTTGTATAGACAACACAATAATCTGAAAAAATGTCTGCAACGATGCGTACCATATTCTTGTACGGTACATTACCATCGTTCCATCGTATCCTGTGATAATGTGTTTCCAACCACTTATTGATTTTTCGGAATTTCTGGAGCAGTCGTGCACTTTCGTATGGTGGAGTGAACAACACGATAACAAAACGTCCAATTGTTATGTCAACTGTAACGAACTCTTTGATTACATATTCATTTTTGTCACCGCGAAACGCTTCAAACTCGGCAATAACCGTCCTATTCAAGTTCATTTTTCCGAGTGACACATGTCCGCATCGAGTACGTTAATTTTTTGAAATTCCCCCTCTACTTTTCCTTCCAACACCAGTTCATCGTAAAGACGATCAAATGTTAGCTGTTGGTCATGACGACTGCTTTCCAATCGAAAAAACGAGGGGAAAAAGAAGGATGGTGGTACATAACACCCCTTGGCTACTACCTGATTAATGTATGATTTCAAGTGATCGTGATCATAAAACAAACGAACAACATATTTCTTTAGTACGGTTAATAAACAACCAAAACGCATCCACTCGGGTTCTGTGAAAACAAATTTTTCCTTCTTACTTCCGTTAATCCGAACAAACGTTTTCCCAAAGTGATGATTGATCATCACACTCTTTTTATTTTCACGGTTTTCACCTTCTTCGTACAATAACGTACTGGACTGGATAGTAACTGTTCACGAAAGATCAGCAAGTAATTCCACTCAGAAAAGTCAAGTAATATACGTTTTTTCCCCCGTTAGTAAACAAAACACCCGGTTCATAGTTGAGTTCGTTAAACAGTCCGACGGTAACGAACTTAGAGTACGAGTTGATCGGATATGCAAGAGATAAGTAAACGTTATACTCACAATGTCTGCTGCTGCTGCTGTCGCTACCACAGTCACCTTCCATCGTTGAAATGGACTGAGCTTGTTGCAAGCCAGAGATCGCTAATACCTATCTTTATAAACTGGTAGAGGGGAGAACAAGTTTTCATGACAAACGATGAACAGTATTCGACAACGCTGTGTACTGTACTATCCTATCGTGAATAATCAAAGCGTAAGCGGTGGTTTTATCCGAAAAATTGTTACTGGATTCAAATTCTAAACGCACATCAACGGCGGACGACTTGATTGGTTCTTCTTGTTTGGAACAATCGATGACAAACAACGGTGCTTTCGTTATAAATTCATTAGGTGACAAAAGAGGTGTTCTGTTGCGACGGTCATAGTATGACTTTTGAAAACGTGTATACATGTCGTAGAATAGTGCGTAAGGTTTTTTTTTTTGATGTCCTGGTTCAGGTTATCGTACGGATAGTATTTATCGTTCAGAAATAGCTTGACATTCGTTAAATTGCAGTGATCAAATTCTGACGCGTTTTTCGCTATATTGTTCTTTCTGTCCGTCTGAAATATCAGTATCACATACCGAGGTTTTTCCAACTGTGACGATGTCTTCAAGATCCACGAATGTCGATTTGTCGTCGGCAGAACGGGATACTCGTGAAATTCCCAACTGCGGAA
This sequence comes from Magicicada septendecula, assembly GCA_034769895.1. Lineage (NCBI taxonomy): Eukaryota > Metazoa > Arthropoda > Insecta > Hemiptera > Cicadidae > Magicicada > Magicicada septendecula. Next base: position 415,814,827 of record CM068368.1, read on the forward strand.
TGGCATCACCAGTTCATGATCTTCCTCGACGTGCTCCAATAGCGAAATTCGGTACTTGTTTGACACGCGCACATATGGCATCTTCCAGTGTACTTTGTTTATTACGGGATTACCGTTTGCAGTTGCACCCGATTCTTTTAGCACCATTGCGTTCTGATCGGTAGACGTACGCAACAGAATCAATTCTTGCTTAACGTTCAGCATGATGCGTGTATAGTCTTCGTTGAAACCGAGTAGCATTTTCAACGGAAGACAAAACGTAAAATCACCAGTACTCTCGTGTACTGTCAACGACTCGTCGGTTGTCGTCACCCATCCTGCATTGATCAGATGCTTTCTTTCGTGCTCATTGCTTGAGAGTAACAATTTCACAGTGCTCGTAATTCCAACGTTTTTCGTACGGTCCACTTCCACACCGCACACTTCGTAACGGATCTCCTCAAACAAGAAAGCCATTGCATTGTTGATTAATTTCACGTTCAACGCTATGTCGGTAGCGTTAACCTTGGTCAATGTTCCTTCGATGTACAGAAAACTCTCCGCCGGTAAAGTGAAAACATCCTGTTGTTCGATGGGTATACGTATTTCATCGTTGTTGCCGTATCGGGTGGAAGCATACGGCGCGTGCGTACGATATTCGAACTCAACGATTCTGCTATCGAAAACCGCTCCTCGTTCGATAGCAAAAATTTCACCAGACATTATTTTTATCGTATAATTTAAATCAAAGTGAAAGCAAGAAACGCTTGTTCCTTGATGTCAATCGCTTCAACGTTGAACACCGACTACCATGTTTCTTTCGTATACACTCCCTTTTTACAGGTAACGTCTGTCCGAAATAAAATCCCATATTTTCAGATGCAGTCGTATCGTGATAACTTCACCGCGAGAATTGACTAAATCCCCGTCCTGATCGACGAGAGACAAAGTTATGTTGTCAACGCGTTGCACGTTTACCGGTAAGTATATTAGTTTTCTCGGCGTTCCAACTATTTTGAAACCTGGTGCCACGGTCGGATAATACGAATGTGTGCTGGTCCCGGCCGTCCTTGTACGCACCCTGTACGATATTGCTCTATACGTGAACGGTGTTAACTTTGATTATGCCGACGGGTACGTTCGACTCGTGTGTTTTATACGCTTCCAGCTGTTGATTCTCCTTGAATCCCAACATACATGCAATGGTATTCGGTGTATGCGAAAAGTCGATCTCGTGCTTACAGTAAAGTTCACACTTTAATGTATTGTTGTTTGGACGTAAACTGATTGTTCTCTCACCCAACTGTTTCTGCAGATACGTTTCGATATCACTGGTTTCGTAAGTGCCGGTAGGCAACTTGATGACGGACCACGTGTCATTGAAAATGTTTACTGGAAATTAATTATTTTTTCCTTCAATACTAGAGGGAAAATAGGGGTTCTAGCAACGATGAGGGATGGTGGAGACCATGATTTATGGCTCTCACGTCACCGATTCATGACGTCACAGAGGCACTCGTCGCTGGCGTCCGAATGTTGCATGTGACGTCACTTTATTTTTTGGAAACAATTCCGGGTTCCAGTTCATGACGTCACACAGAGGCACTCGTCGCTGGCGTCCGAGCGATGCATGGTTAAAACCTGTTTCACAGAGACCCTGGAAGTTGGTTTTTGCATGTTCAAAATTTGGTACACGAAAACAGTGTGTAACGGATGGGTGGGGGTACCCGGAATTCGGTGGTTGACGTCAAAGAGGTCCTGGACGCACAGAGACAATGGTAGTATGACGTGTCATCGGGTACCGTTACCCGAAATTTTTGCTGTTCGAAATTGGGTACACAAAATATTTAAATCAACGGATGGGGATACCCGGAATTTGAAAGGTGAGTACGCCCACATGACGCATGTGTTCGACTGCTGCCCGTCTAAAACACTGGGTATGACTAAACAGGAGGCGAGGCAGCTGGTTTCCGACAGGTGGTGGTTTCCACAAAATAAATTATGGCTCCTCGGGATTTGAACCTGGATCTCCGGTTCGCAAAACCAAATATTGTATTATTATATATGAGTAGATTGTGTTATTATAAAACAGATGCATCCATTTGAATATTGTTTAGAAAAATACATATTCCAATTATGCATTACTAAAATTGTGTAATTGTATAAATATATTTTACTCTGTGTGCCTGCAAAATTGTAACAAAGTAGTCAAACAGGTCTGGTTGAATCGCTGTGTGTTGGTAAAAACAGATTATACGCTCTCTCTTTAGAGAGAGACGCATCTGAACTCTATAAACCGGTTTTCTTCGCATGCCGGCGCATACCGTATTCCAGCTGTCTCTCTCTTTATCAACGAGTTAGCTGCATCTCAACTATAAAAACGTGTTATCTTCGCTGGCGTATACCTTATTCAAGTATGATAGGAACTATTATTTATTTGTATAAAGGGTATAATAATAAAAATAACAAAGGTTATGGTTTATATATAAGTTTTAATAATATCGAAAGCTTTTACAATCAAATCATAAGCTATAATTTTTCTTTCTCTCTCTCTACACACACTTGTTATATATTCACAAGACAATAATAATTGACCAAAACATACGCGCTCCCTCTATATACATAACTAAACAAAATAAACACTTTCTCTCTCTCTATATATATATATATATATATATATATATATATTTTATGTAACGGTACATAACCCGGTCCCAATAAATGAATTCATGTAATAACATAAAGGTCAGAAATGGGTAACCTATAACTAGCTCAAAATTAATCTGTATCACTAAACATTATAAACAATTCGAGTGATATACAGTGACAAGTGAGTTATAGTGTACCCATTGAGGTAAAAAGTGAAAGTGAAGGGAACTTCTTACAGAATTGTGCTGTAAGTAGGGGAATTATAAACTATGATAGTAGACTATAATGCTACTAACTGATTCTGTATTTTGTTAATTTATTGTAATATTTATATTGTGTAGACAACCAAGTTTAATACCTAAGTTAATTTTATATTTTTGCAAATATTTGTGTTATAGTATAAGATAACCCAGGGTTCGTTTTAAAACAAACATAAAAGATTTAAATATCACACGATAATAAAACATTAAAATAATACTATATGAGGGAAATGGCAGAAGGAAGTAGTGCAGTGTAGGAATACTATGAGAGACTAATAAATAATATATAAATTCATTTAAAGACAATAAAACTATTAAATACTTATATCCAAGGTTATAAGAAAATGAACCCACCTATTATGTAAACCAAATTGGGAAAGAAACTGAAATTAAAAAGAATATTTTTCTGTAAATAAAATATAAATTTATAATAATTACAAACTGCCTATATACTAAAAAGTAAATAGCAGAACCAATAAAAAGATATAAAAAATTATGGGTTACTAAGAGTGACGAAAATAACAAGTATTGTTAATCGAATTTATAAATTAAACCTGGCGAGTTGACAAAAATGATGAGACCACAATTTTATTAAGATATCCTTTTTAGAAACCTTATAGAAGTGCAAAATTGGTACAAAATTAAACAACAGTATGAACATTATATAATCCTACCTTATATATCAAATTTAAATTGTTATACTCCATAATAAAAAGTGAAAGAAAACCATTTTGATGATCCGGCCTAGTTTCGCTATGTTTCAAGTTGACGATATAATATTGGCCAGACGGTAATGAAATTACAACCCAAGACGGACATCACTAGAGAAAAGGCTTCATTCCAGTAAGAACTATAAGAAGAGAGGTAATATAAACATTTCGTTTAATAGTTAACGAAGAAAACACATTCCGAATGGTTGTATAGAACAAAAAACTAGTCAAAATTAATCACATGTTCTAACAAAACAAACGCACGCTGCTCTCTTACGGACATTTCGGGAACTACGTACTAAACGAAAATAAACAAAATTTTTAATATTTTTCGGTATTTGTAAAGCGTAGTATAATTATCCATTTCTGACCATCTCATAACAAAAAGAACTTACCCTTAACCCTGGGGAAATAAAAGAATTATATATTGATTGATGTTTTAAAAATAGTATAAAATTTGGTAAACAAAACCATATATGTTTTTTTCTTTTGACAATTCCATGTTTACTCGAGGAAGTCGATATTATGTTTTAATTAAGTAAAGATCGATTGTGATATTTGTATTTTGGCGGCAGAAAAAAAACCCATAATATAAATAATAAATATTATTGAAAAATGATATTGAATAATAAAAATGTGTTATATTTTTTGTAGTGGGTAGTTGTAATAGATTTCAGCACAAAATAGAAGAGATCGATCCATCGGGTCATATTTTGCCATAGTGTAGTCTGGTTGAACTATGCGTGGAGACTTGTCTCACAATCAGCTGATTTAAATCACGGCGAACAATTTGGAAAAATTTCAGAAATCGTCTAAACTGAGTGTAAACAATCGGTACTTACTCTCTCTTCAACATAAGGCTGAACAACTTCCCTACTTGACCCCAAATCACACACTCTCGATTTCTGCTTAGATTGAGTAACATTACAAACTACTTTATTTTTTAAACTTCGGTCATTATAATTCATAAGTGGCGACTGCGGAGAGGCGGAAACCTCTGATCAAAAAACCGCTAAGTTACAGATTGGCGCTTACAACAGTGGGGCTTAATTAACTATGACCAGCACTCAATAGGTCACATAAAAAAACATCTCGGAAGGTACATACGCTAAAAACCGCTACGTTAAAAATTGGCGCTCAACGTAAAAGGGCTGTAATTAGAAAAGAATTTTGATATATTTAATAAAAATATATACCAAAAAATCTAATTATCGTCGGCAGTTATGAGAAAACAAGAAATGCATAATACCCGAGGCAAATCGAAGAAGAGGGCAGAAGAAAAGGAGAAGGAAGAAGGTGGACAGGAACAAGAAATAAAATTAGTCACGGACAGTGAAATGGACCAACAGACAGGTGATAAAGAAGAAACCGAAGTAGTTAGGGACCCGGAAACGGAAATAATTGAAGATGATGCCCAAGGGGACCAATCAGACAAAGCGGTAGACAGAGAAGAACCTAATTGGCAAGACATGATGAAATTTATGGCTGAACAATTTAGAAAACAGGAGGAAAACTTGAGACAAACCAAGGAGGAAAATAAGGAAAACTCAAGGAAACAAAATGAAACCTTGAGCGAAAAATTTAATAAAATAGATGAAAATTTTAAGAAACAGGAGGAAAACTCAAAGCAAACTAAGGAGGAAAATAAGGAGAATTTTAAGAAACAGGAGGAACAAAATAGACAGACCAATGAGAAAATAGATAGCATTCAGGAAAGTTTAATCAAACAACTAAATGAAAAAATAGAGACCATTCATGGAAATATCAAACAAACCATGAATGAACAATACCATGAACTGAAAGAAACTGTTGAAGGACAAAGAGAAGAGATGAATGCAAAATTTGAAGAGAATAATGAGAATTTAAAACAATTTGAGGGTAAGATGGAGAAGTTCAATAAGGAGATATGGAAAACTTTCGGAGAGAAGTTTGAAAATGTTAATACACTTATCCAAAAAGCAGATACATAAGGAGGAGACAAATAAACAAATGGAGCATAGTGTCAAGAATTTGGATGAAACATCAGACAGCACTTCAGAAGGTATTAAAGTAAGTCCGAATACAGAAGAGAGGAGGAAGGAAATAGAAATTACAGAATACCAAGGTGTAATGCCATCGGAAAATAAAAGTAGCCACAAGAAAGAGGATAATCAATACCTGGAAAAGAAGACCAAGGAAATAAGAAAAACATGTAGAAAGAAAATAATAAATACAAGGGAAGAATGGGAGATGATTACAGATGGATTAATTAATGTATTTAACCTCCCAATTAATGAACAGAGGGAATTAATTAAGTTTAGATCTCAATTAAATATGTCGACGATTGAAGTGTATCAGACAATATCAGTCATATCTTCAAGACGGAATATAACATTCAAATATTTGGTAAATAATCCAGAGGTAAAAGGGAATGAAATGAGATTAAATATGAGCAAATATGTTATGTCAGAGGAAGTGCAATACCTGTTAGTTAAAAAAGAACTAACAATGACGGAAAACTGTGACTTCTATGAAGACTTTGTATCAGCTGAGTTACGATGCCAGGTTAAAGAGAGGTATATAACAAATACCAAAATCATTATGAATACCCCAGTAATCCGAGTAAAGGGAGTACCTGAATTAATGGACCATGGTTAACCTAGATAATAACAAACCAGAAAAGGGGACTGAAATTCTGAAAACCGACCCAGCAACCCATTGAATAGCGGAAGAAAACCCCAAAATTCTAAAAGCATGTAAGGACATCTTACTCAAGTTATTTTGAAACCATATAATTTAAAGTGAAGAGACTAAAACCCCAAAATTCTAAAAAACTGTAAGGACAACTTACTCAACAATTTATCCAGGAACAAGACGATTTAATAAAAAGCATGTAAGAACAACTTACTCAACATTTTATTCAGGAACAAGACGATTTAATAAAAACTATGTAAGTACCACTTACTTAAGATATTTTGAAACCATTTAATTTAACAAAAAATAAGAACAGATTAGTAAATAAGAGTTATAAAGAATTGATTTAAAATGAAATAATAGGAAAAAGTAATATTTTTAATGGTAACAAACAGAAGAAAAATTAAATGAACAAAAACAATTGATGGTAATGTGCTCAGATAAGAAGAATAAAGAATAATTTAATGACTCCAATGAAACTGAAGGAGGATGATAATTAATACAATAATTAGAATTTCTCGGAATTGAAGATTATATAAGAAGAAATGATACGGAGAAATATGTCACAAGAAGTAAAGTCAAAAGAATTTTAATATAAGGCCTATCAATAATTTTATATGCTATTAGTTAATGGAAAAGAAGAAGGAATCAAGAAGAAGAAGAAATATATAAATAAATGCAAACAGCTACAGTATGAAGAATCCCAAAAGTGTTTAGCACTAGTCGCTAATTGACTACTACTTATAAGTTTTTTATTTTTATGTATTGACCGTAGAAATGTTACGGCAATAATTTTTATGAGCAGGGATGATGTTCCCCTGGTCTCAGAAGGTGTAAGGATGGACAGAGGAGTATGGACCCAGAGTGGCCACCCTACTGGTACCACCGCACAAGATAGGGAAAAATGTTAGGGAAATTGAATATTTAAGGGATAATAATTATAAAATAGCTGTATAGATTGATATTAGATTCCAGAAGTATAGATGAAGAAAATATAAGGAAGATAGCAGACCGAAGCTTAATTGATAAAGATAATTTATAGAAGTAAATAGAAATGAGTGTTAAAACAAGTTTAATATGATTAGTGTGACCAGTCCTTATCAAATAAAATGTGGAAGTACCACTACCCAGAGAAATAAATAATTGATGAATTTGCCTCCAAGAGAGAGAGAGTTAAGTAAGAAAACAGCAATTACCACCAGTCTGAATTACCAGTCAGTTTACAACCAGTTTGAAATAAATGGAACACTATTATGAAGATAAAACCAAGACTATTAGGAGAATTGAAACAATCAACAATTTATTTTAATAAATGAGTAAAACCAAAATAAATTTTTTTCTAGTGGGGGGGCTTTATGTAACGGTACATAACCCGGTCCCAATAAATTAATTCATGTAATAACATAAAGGTCAGAAATGGGTAACCTATAACTAGCTCAAAATTAATCTGTATCACTAAACATTATAAACAATTCGAGTGATATACAGTGACAAGTGAGTTATAGTGTACCCATTGAGGTAAAAAGTGAAAGTGAAGGGAACTTCTTACAGAATTGTGCTGTAAGTAGGGGAATTATAAACTATGATAGTAGACTATAATGCTACTAACTGATTCTGTATTTTGTTAATTTATTGTAATATTTATATTGTGTAGACAACCAAGTTTAATACCTAAGTTAATTTTATATTTTTGCAAATATTTGTGTTATAGTATAAGATAACCCAGGGTTCGTTTTAAAATAAACATAAAAGATTTAAATATCACACGATAATAAAACATTAAAATAATACTATATGAGGGAAATGGCAGAAGGAAGTAGTGCAGTGTAGGAATACTATGAGAGACTAATAAATAATATATAAATTCATTTAAAGACAATAAAACTATTAAATACTTATATCCAAGGTTATAAGAAAATGAACAGAAACCTATTATGTAAACCAAATTGGGAAAGAAACTGAAATTAAAAAGAATTATTTTTCTGTAAATAAAATATAAATTTATAATAATTACAAACTGCCTATATACTAAAAAGTAAATAGCAGAACCAATAAAAAGATATAAAAAAATTATGGGTTACTAAGAGTGACGAAAATAACAAGTATTGTTAATCGAATTTATAAATTAAACCTGGCGAGTTGACAAAAATGATGAGACCACAATTTTATTAAAATATCCTTTTTAGAAACCTTATAGAAGTGCAAAATTGGTACAAAATTAAACAACAGTATGAACATTATATAATCCTACCTTATATATCAAATTTAAATTGTTATACTCCATAATAAAAAGTGAAAGAAAACCATTTTGATGATCCGGCCTAGTTTCGCTATGTTTCAAGTTGACAATATAATATTGGCCAGACGGTAATGAAATTACAACCCAAGACGGACATCACTAGAGAAAAGGCTTCATTCCAGTAAGAACTATAAGAAGAGAGGTAATATAAACATTTCGTTTAATAGTTAACGAAGAAAACACATTCCGAATGGTTGTATAGAACAAAAAACTAGTCAAAATTAATCACATGTTCTAACAAAACAAACGCACGCTGCTCTCTTACGGACATTTCGTGAACTACGTACTAAACGAAAATAAACAAAATTTTTAATATTTTTCGGTATTTGTAAAGCGTGGTATAATTATCCATTTCTGACCATCTCATAACAAAAAGAACTTACCCTTAACCCTGGGGAAATAAAAGAATTATATATTGATTGATGTTTTAAAAATAGTATAAAATTTGGTAAACAAAACCATATATGTTTTTTTTCTTTTGACAATTCCATGTTTACTCGAGGAAGTCGATATTATGTTTTAATTGAGTAAAGATCGATTGTGATATTTGTATTTTGGCGGCAGAAAAAAAAACCCATAATATAAATAATAAATATTATTGAAAAATGATATTGAATAATAAAAATGTGTTATATTTTTTGTAGTGGGTAGTTGTAATAGATTTCAGCACAAAATAGAAGAGATCGATCCATCGGGTCATATTTTGCCATAGTGTAGTCTGGTTGAACTATGCGTGGAGACTTGTCTCACAATCAGCTGATTTAAATCACGGCGAACAATTTGGAAAAATTTCAGAAATCGTCTAAACTGAGTGTAAACAATCGGTACTTACTCTCTCTTCAACATAAGGCTGAACAACTTCCCTACTTGACCCCAAATCACACACTCTCGATTTCTGCTTAGATTGAGTAACATTACAAACTACTTTATTTTTTAAACTTCGGTCATTATAATTCATAAGTGGCGACTGCGGAGAGGCGGAAACCTCTGATCAAAAAACCGCTAAGTTACAGATTGGCGCTTACAACAGTGGGGCTTAATTAACTATGACCAGCACTCAATAGGTCACATAAAAAAACATCTCGGAAGGTACATACGCTAAAAACCGCTACGTTAAAAATTGGCGCTCAACGTAAAAGGGCTGTAATTAGAAAAGAATTTTGATATATTTAATAAAAATATATACCAAAAAATCTAATTATCGTCGGCAGTTATGAGAAAACAAGAAATGCATAATACCCGAGGCAAATCGAAGAAGAGGGCAGAAGAAAAGGAGAAGGAAGAAGGTGGACAGGAACAAGAAATAAAATTAGTCACGGACAGTGAAATGGACCAACAGACAGGTGATAAAGAAGAAACCGAAGTAGTTAGGGACCCGGAAACGGAAATAATTGAAGATGATGCCCAAGGGGACCAATCAGACAAAGCGGTAGACAGAGAAGAACCTAATTGGCAAGACATGATGAAATTTATGGCTGAACAATTTAGAAAACAGGAGGAAAACTTGAGACAAACCAAGGAGGAAAATAAGGAAAACTCAAGGAAACAAAATGAAACCTTGAGCGAAAAATTTAATAAAATAGATGAAAATTTTAAGAAACAGGAGGAAAACTCAAAGCAAACTAAGGAGGAAAATAAGGAGAATTTTAAGAAACAGGAGGAACAAAATAGACAGACCAATGAGAAAATAGATAGCATTCAGGAAAGTTTAATCAAACAACTAAATGAAAAAATAGAGACCATTCATGGAAATATCAAACAAACCATGAATGAACAATACCATGAACTGAAAGAAACTGTTGAATGACAAAGAGAAGAGATGAATGCAAAATTTGAAGAGAATAATGAGAATTTAAAACAATTTGAGGGTAAGATGGAGAAGTTCAATAAGGAGATATGGAAAACTTTCGGAGAGAAGTTTGAAAATGTTAATACACTTATCCAAAAAGCAGATACATATAAGGAGGAGACAAATAAACAAATGGACCATAGTGTCAAGAATTTGGATGAAACATCAGACAGCACTTCAGAAGGTATTAAAGTAAGTCCGAATACAGAAGAGAGGAGGAAGGAAATAGAAATTACAGAATACCAAGGTGTAATGCCATCGGAAAATAAAAGTAGCCACAAGAAAGAGGATAATCAATACCTGGAAAAGAAGACCAAGGAAATAAGAAAAACATGTAGAAAGAAAATAATAAATACAAGGGAAGAATGGGAGATGATTACAGATGGATTAATTAATGTATTTAACCTCCCAATTAATGAACAGAGGGAATTAATTAAGTTTAGATCTCAATTAAATATGTCGACGATTGAAGTGTATCAGACAATATCAGTCATATCTTCAAGACGGAATATAACATTCAAATATTTGGTAAATAATCCAGAGGTAAAAGGGAATGAAATGAGATTAAATATGAGCAAATATGTTATGTCAGAGGAAGTGCAATACCTGTTAGTTAAAAAAGAACTAACAATGACGGAAAACTGTGACTTCTATGAAGACTTTGTATCAGCTGAGTTACGATGCCAGGTGAAAGAGAGGTATATAACAAATACCAAAATCATTATGAATACCCCAGTAATCCGAGTAAAGGGAGTACCTGAATTAATGGACCATGGTTAACCTAGATAATAACAAACCAGAAAAGGGGACTGAAATACTGAAAACCGACCCAGCAACCCATTGAATAGCGGAAGAAAACCCCAAAATTCTAAAAGCATGTAAGGACATCTTACTCAAGTTATTTTGAAACCATATAATTTAAAGTAAAGAGACTAAAACCCCAAAATTCTAAAAAACTGTAAGGACAACTTACTCAACAATTTATCCAGGAACAAGACGATTTAATAAAAAGCATTTAAGAACAACTTACTCAACATTTTATTCAGGAACAAGACGATTTAATAAAAACTATGTAAGTACCACTTACTTAAGATATTTCGAAACCATTTAATTTAACAAAAAATAAGAACAGATTAGTAAATAAGAGTTATAAAGAATTGATTTAAAATGAAATAATAGGAAAAAGTAATATTTTTAATGGTAACAAACAGAAGAAAAATTAAATGAACAAAAACAATTGATGGTAATGTGCTCAGATAAGAAGAATAAAGAATAATTTAATGACTCCAATGAAACTGAAGGAGGATGATAATTAATACAATAATTAGAATTTCTCGGAATTGAAGATTATATAAGAAGAAATGATACGGAGAAATATGTCACAAGAAGTAAAGTCAAAAGAATTTTAATATAAGGCCTATCAATAATTTTATATGCTATTAGTTAATGGAAAAGAAGAAGGAATCAAGAAGAAGAAGAAATATATAAATAAATGCAAACAGCTACAGTATGAAGAATCCCAAAAGTGTTTAGCACTAGTCGCTAATTGACTACTACTTATAAGTTTTTTATTTTTATGTATTGACCGTAGAAATGTTACGGCAATAATTTTTATGAGCAGGGATGATGTTCCCCTGGTCTCAGAAGGTGTAAGGATGGACAGAGGAGTATGGACCCAGAGTGGCCACCCTACTGGTACCACCGCACAAGATAGGGAAAAATGTTAGGGAAATTGAATATTTAAGGGATAATAATTATAAAATAGCTGTATAGATTGATATTAGATTCCAGAAGTATAGATGAAGAAAATATAAGGAAGATAGCAGACCGAAGCTTAATTGATAAAGATAATTTATAGAAGTAAATAGAAATGAGTGTTAAAACAAGTTTAATATGATTAGTGTGACCAGTCCTTATCAAATAAAATGTGGAAGTACCACTACCCAGAGAAATAAATAATTGATGAATTTGCCTCCAAGAGAGAGAGAGTTAAGTAAGAAAACAGCAATTACCACCAGTCTGAATTACCAGTCAGTTTACAACCAGTTTGAAATAAATGGAACACTATTATGAAGATAAAACCAAGACTATTAGGAGAATTGAAACAATCAACAATTTATTTTAATAAATGAGTAAAACCAAAATAAATTTTTTTCTAGTGGGGGGGCTTTATGTAACGGTACATAACCCGGTCCCAATAAATTAATTCATGTAATAACATAAAGGTCAGAAATGGGTAACCTATAACTAGCTCAAAATTAATCTGTATCACTAAACATTATAAACAATTCGAGTGATATACAGTGACAAGTGAGTTATAGTGTACCCATTGAGGTAAAAAGTGAAAGTGAAGGGAACTTCTTACAGAATTGTGCTGTAAGTAGGGGAATTATAAACTATGATAGTAGACTATAATGCTACTAACTGATTCTGTATTTTGTTAATTTATTGTAATATTTATATTGTGTAGACAACCAAGTTTAATACCTAAGTTAATTTTATATTTTTGCAAATATTTGTGTTATAGTATAAGATAACCCAGGGTTCGTTTTAAAATAAACATAAAAGATTTAAATATCACACGATAATAAAACATTAAAATAATACTATATGAGGGAAATGGCAGAAGGAAGTAGTGCAGTGTAGGAATACTATGAGAGACTAATAAATAATATATAAATTCATTTAAAGACAATAAAACTATTAAATACTTATATCCAAGGTTATAAGAAAATGAACAGAAACCTATTATGTAAACCAAATTGGGAAAGAAACTGAAATTAAAAAGAATTATTTTTCTGTAAATAAAATATAAATTTATAATAATTACAAACTGCCTATATACTAAAAAGTAAATAGCAGAACCAATAAAAAGATATAAAAAAATTATGGGTTACTAAGAGTGACGAAAATAACAAGTATTGTTAATCGAATTTATAAATTAAACCTGGCGAGTTGACAAAAATGATGAGACCACAATTTTATTAAAATATCCTTTTTAGAAACCTTATAGAAGTGCAAAATTGGTACAAAATTAAACAACAGTATGAACATTATATAATCCTACCTTATATATCAAATTTAAATTGTTATACTCCATAATAAAAAGTGAAAGAAAACCATTTTGATGATCCGGCCTAGTTTCGCTATGTTTCAAGTTGACAATATAATATTGGCCAGACGGTAATGAAATTACAACCCAAGACGGACATCACTAGAGAAAAGGCTTCATTCCAGTAAGAACTATAAGAAGAGAGGTAATATAAACATTTCGTTTAATAGTTAACGAAGAAAACACATTCCGAATGGTTGTATAGAACAAAAAACTAGTCAAAATTAATCACATGTTCTAACAAAACAAACGCACGCTGCTCTCTTACGGACATTTCGTGAACTACGTACCAAACGAAAATAAACAAAATTTTTAATATTTTTCGGTATTTGTAAAGCGTGGTATAATTATCCATTTCTGACCATCTCATAACAAAAAGAACTTACCCTTAACCCTGGGGAAATAAAAGAATTATATATTGATTGATGTTTTAAAAATAGTATAAAATTTGGTAAACAAAACCATATATGTTTTTTTTCTTTTGACAATTCCATGTTTACTCGAGGAAGTCGATATTATGTTTTAATTGAGTAAAGATCGATTGTGATATTTGTATTTTGGCGGCAGAAAAAAAAACCCATAATATAAATAATAAATATTATTGAAAAATGATATTGAATAATAAAAATGTGTTATATTTTTTGTAGTGGGTAGTTGTAATAGATTTCAGCACAAAATAGAAGAGATCGATCCATCGGGTCATATTTTGCCATAGTGTAGTCTTGTTGAACTATGCGTGGAGACTTGTCTCACAATCAGCTGATTTAAATCATGGCGAACAATTTGGAAAAATTTCAGAAATCGTCTAAACTGAGTGTAAACAATCGGTACTTACTCTCTCTTCAACATAAGGCTGAACAACTTCCCTACTTGACCCCAAATCACACACTCTCGATTTCTGCTTAGATTGAGTAACATTACAAACTACTTTATTTTTTAAACTTCGGTCATTATAATTCATAAGTGGCGACTGCGGAGAGGCGGAAACCTCTGATCAAAAAACCGCTAAGTTACAGATTGGCGCTTACAACAGTGGGGCTTAATTAACTATGACCAGCACTCAATAGGTCACATAAAAAAACATCTCGGAAGGTACATACGCTAAAAACCGCTACGTTAAAAATTGGCGCTCAACGTAAAAGGGCTGTAATTAGAAAAGAATTTTGATATATTTAATAAAAATATATACCAAAAAATCTAATTATCGTCGGCAGTTATGAGAAAACAAGAAATGCATAATACCCGAGGCAAATCGAAGAAGAGGGCAGAAGAAAAGGAGAAGGAAGAAGGTGGACAGGAACAAGAAATAAAATTAGTCACGGACAGTGAAATGGACCAACAGACAGGTGATAAAGAAGAAACCGAAGTAGTTAGGGACCCGGAAACGGAAATAATTGAAGATGATGCCCAAGGGGACCAATCAGACAAAGCGGTAGACAGAGAAGAACCTAATTGGCAAGACATGATGAAATTTATGGCTGAACAATTTAGAAAACAGGAGGAAAACTTGAGACAAACCAAGGAGGAAAATAAGGAAAACTCAAGGAAACAAAATGAAACCTTGAGCGAAAAATTTAATAAAATAGATGAAAATTTTAAGAAACAGGAGGAAAACTCAAAGCAAACTAAGGAGGAAAATAAGGAGAATTTTAAGAAACAGGAGGAACAAAATAGACAGACCAATGAGAAAATAGATAGCATTCAGGAAAGTTTAATCAAACAACTAAATGAAAAAATAGAGACCATTCATGGAAATATCAAACAAACCATGAATGAACAATACCATGAACTGAAAGAAACTGTTGAATGACAAAGAGAAGAGATGAATGCAAAATTTGAAGAGAATAATGAGAATTTAAAACAATTTGAGGGTAAGATGGAGAAGTTCAATAAGGAGATATGGAAAACTTTCGGAGAGAAGTTTGAAAATGTTAATACACTTATCCAAAACGCAGATACATATAAGGAGGAGACAAATAAACAAATGGACCATAGTGTCAAGAATTTGGATGAAACATCAGACAGCACTTCAGAAGGTATTAAAGTAAGTCCGAATACAGAAGAGAGGAGGAAGGAAATAGAAATTACAGAATACCAAGGTGTAATGCCATCGGAAAATAAAAGTAGCCACAAGAAAGAGGATAATCAATACCTGGAAAAGAAGACCAAGGAAATAAGAAAAACATGTAGAAAGAAAATAATAAATACAAGGGAAGAATGGGAGATGATTACAGATGGATTAATTAATGTATTTAACCTCCCAATTAATGAACAGAGGGAATTAATTAAGTTTAGATCTCAATTAAATATGTCGACGATTGAAGTGTATCAGACAATATCAGTCATATCTTCAAGACGGAATATAACATTCAAATATTTGGTAAATAATCCAGAGGTAAAAGGGAATGAAATGAGATTAAATATGAGCAAATATGTTATGTCAGAGGAAGTGCAATACCTGTTAGTTAAAAAAGAACTAACAATGACGGAAAACTGTGACTTCTATGAAGACTTTGTATCAGCTGAGTTACGATGCCAGGTGAAAGAGAGGTATATAACAAATACCAAAATCATTATGAATACCCCAGTAATCCGAGTAAAGGGAGTACCTGAATTAATGGACCATGGTTAACCTAGATAATAACAAACCAGAAAAGGGGACTGAAATACTGAAAACCGACCCAGCAACACATTGAATAGCGGAAGAAAACCCCAAAATTCTAAAAGCATGTAAGGACATCTTACTCAAGTTATTTTGAAACCATATAATTTAAAGTAAAGAGACTAAAACCCCAAAATTCTAAAAAACTGTAAGGACAACTTACTCAACAATTTATCCAGGAACAAGACGATTTAATAAAAAGCATGTAAGAACAACTTACTCAACATTTTATTCAGGAACAAGACGATTTAATAAAAACTATGTAAGTACCACTTACTTAAGATATTTCGAAACCATTTAATTTAACAAAAAATAAGAACAGATTAGTAAATAAGAGTTATAAAGAATTGATTTAAAATGAAATAATAGGAAAAAGTAATATTTTTAATGGTAACAAACAGAAGAAAAATTAAATGAACAAAAACAATTGATGGTAATGTGCTCAGATAAGAAGAATAAAGAATAATTTAATGACTCCAATGAAACTGAAGGAGGATGATAATTAATACAATAATTAGAATTTCTCGGAATTGAAGATTATATAAGAAGAAATGATACGGAGAAATATGTCACAAGAAGTAAAGTCAAAAGCATTTTAATATAAGGCCTATCAATAATTTTATATGCTATTAGTTAATGGAAAAGAAGAAGGAATCAAGAAGAAGAAGAAATATATAAATAAATGCAAACAGCTACAGTATGAAGAATCCCAAAAGTGTTTAGCACTAGTCGCTAATTGACTACTACTTATAAGTTTTTTATTTTTATGTATTGACCGTAGAAATGTTACGGCAATAATTTTTATGAGCAGGGATGATGTTCCCCTGGTCTCAGAAGGTGTAAGGATGGACAGAGGAGTATGGACCCAGAGTGGCCACCCTACTGGTACCACCGCACAAGATAGGGAAAAATGTTAGGGAAATTGAATATTTAAGGGATAATAATTATAAAATAGCTGTATAGATTGATATTAGATTCCAGAAGTATAGATGAAGAAAATATAAGGAAGATAGCAGACCGAAGCTTAATTGATAAAGATAATTTATAGAAGTAAATAGAAATGAGTGTTAAAACAAGTTTAATATGATTAGTGTGACCAGTCCTTATCAAATAAAATGTGGAAGTACCACTACCCAGAGAAATAAATAATTGATGAATTTGCCTCCAAGAGAGAGAGAGTTAAGTAAGAAAACAGCAATTACCACCAGTCTGAATTACCAGTCAGTTTACAACCAGTTTGAAATAAATGGAACACTATTATAAAGATAAAACCAAGACTATTAGGAGAATTGAAACAATCAACAATTTATTTTAATAAATGAGTAAAACCAAAATAAATTTTTTTCTAGTGGGGGGGCTTTATGTAACGGTACATAACCCGGTCCCAATAAATTAATTCATGTAATAACATAAAGGTCAGAAATGGGTAACCTATAACTAGCTCAAAATTAATCTGTATCACTAAACATTATAAACAATTCGAGTGATATACAGTGACAAGTGAGTTATAGTGTACCCATTGAGGTAAAAAGTGAAAGTGAAGGGAACTTCTTACAGAATTGTGCTGTAAGTAGGGGAATTATAAACTATGATAGTAGACTATAATGCTACTAACTGATTCTGTATTTTGTTAATTTATTGTAATATTTATATTGTGTAGACAACCAAGTTTAATACCTAAGTTAATTTTATATTTTTGCAAATATTTGTGTTATAGTATAAGATAACCCAGGGTTCGTTTTAAAACAAACATAAAAGATTTAAATATCACACGATAATAAAACATTAAAATAATACTATATGAGGGAAATGGCAGAAGGAAGTAGTGCAGTGTAGGAATACTATGAGAGACTAATAAATAATATATAAATTCATTTAAAGACAATAAAACTATTAAATACTTATATCCAAGGTTATAAGAAAATGAACCCACCTATTATGTAAACCAAATTGGGAAAGAAACTGAAATTAAAAAGAATTATTTTTCTGTAAATAAAATATAAATTTATAATAATTACAAACTGCCTATATACTAAAAAGTAAATAGCAGAACCAATAAAAAGATATAAAAAAATTATGGGTTACTAAGAGTGACGAAAATAACAAGTATTGTTAATCGAATTTATAAATTAAACCTGGCGAGTTGACAAAAATGATGAGACCACAATTTTATTAAAATATCCTTTTTAGAAACCTTATAGAAGTGCAAAATTGGTACAAAATTAA
This sequence comes from Magicicada septendecula, assembly GCA_034769895.1. Taxonomy (NCBI): domain Eukaryota; kingdom Metazoa; phylum Arthropoda; class Insecta; order Hemiptera; family Cicadidae; genus Magicicada; species Magicicada septendecula. The sequence continues at coordinate 415,833,246 of CM068368.1, forward strand.
ACAACAGTATGAACATTATATAATCCTACCTTATATATCAAATTTAAATTGTTATACTCCATAATAAAAAGTGAAAGAAAACCATTTTGATGATCCGGCCTAGTTTCGCTATGTTTCAAGTTGACGATATAATATTGGCCAGACGGTAATGAAATTACAACCCAAGACGGACATCACTAGAGAAAAGGCTTCATTCCAGTAAGAACTATAAGAAGAGAGGTAATATAAACATTTCGTTTAATAGTTAACGAAGAAAACACATTCCGAATGGTTGTATAGAACAAAAAACTAGTCAAAATTAATCACATGTTCTAACAAAACAAACGCACGCTGCTCTCTTACGGACATTTCGGGAACTACGTACTAAACGAAAATAAACAAAATTTTTATTATTTTTCGGTATTTGTAAAGCGTGGTATAATTATCCATTTCTGACCATCTCATAACAAAAAGAACTTACCCTTAACCCTGGGGAAATAAAAGAATTATATATTGATTGATGTTTTAAAAATAGTATAAAATTTGGTAAACAAAACCATATATGTTTTTTTCTTTTGACAATTCCATGTTTACTCGAGGAAGTCGATATTATGTTTTAATTAAGTAAAGATCGATTGTGATATTTGTATTTTGGCGGCAGAAAAAAAAACCCATAATATAAATAATAAATATTATTGAAAAATGATATTGAATAATAAAAATGTGTTATATTTTTTGTAGTGGGTAGTTGTAATAGATTTCAGCACAAAATAGAAGAGATCGATCCATCGGGTCATATTTTGTCATAGTGTAGTCTGGTTGAACTATGCGTGGAGACTTGTCTCACAATCAGCTGATTTAAATCACGGCGAACAATTTGGAAAAATTTCAGAAATCGTCTAAACTGAGTGTAAACAATCGGTACTTACTCTCTCTTCAACATAAGGCTGAACAACTTCCCTACTTGACCCCAAATCACACACTCTCGATTTCTGCTTAGATTGAGTAACATTACAAACTACTTTATTTTTTAAACTTCGGTCATTATAATTCATAAGTGGCGACTGCGGAGAGGCGGAAACCTCTGATCAAAAAACCGCTAAGTTACAGATTGGCGCTTACAACAGTGGGGCTTAATTAACTATGACCAGCACTCAATAGGTCACATAAAAAAACATCTCGGAAGGTACATACGCTAAAAACCGCTACGTTAAAAATTGGCGCTCAACGTAAAAGGGCTGTAATTAGAAAAGAATTTTGATATATTTAATAAAAATATATACCAAAAAATCTAATTATCGTCGGCAGTTATGAGAAAACAAGAAATGCATAATACCCGAGGCAAATCGAAGAAGAGGGCAGAAGAAAAGGAGAAGGAAGAAGGTGGACAGGAACAAGAAATAAAATTAGTCACGGACAGTGAAATGGACCAACAGACAGGTGATAAAGAAGAAACCGAAGTAGTTAGGGACCCGGAAACGGAAATAATTGAAGATGATGCCCAAGGGGACCAATCAGACAAAGCGGTAGACAGAGAAGAACCTAATTGGCAAGACATGATGAAATTTATGGCTGAACAATTTAGAAAACAGGAGGAAAACTTGAGACAAACCAAGGAGGAAAATAAGGAAAACTCAAGGAAACAAAATGAAACCTTGAGCGAAAAATTTAATAAAATAGATGAAAATTTTAAGAAACAGGAGGAAAACTCAAAGCAAACTAAGGAGGAAAATAAGGAGAATTTTAAGAAACAGGAGGAACAAAATAGACAGACCAATGAGAAAATAGATAGCATTCAGGAAAGTTTAATCAAACAACTAAATGAAAAAATAGAGACCATTCATGGAAATATCAAACAAACCATGAATGAACAATACCATGAACTGAAAGAAACTGTTGAATGACAAAGAGAAGAGATGAATGCAAAATTTGAAGAGAATAATGAGAATTTAAAACAATTTGAGGGTAAGATGGAGAAGTTCAATAAGGAGATATGGAAAACTTTCGGAGAGAAGTTTGAAAATGTTAATACACTTATCCAAAAAGCAGATACATATAAGGAGGAGACAAATAAACAAATGGACCATAGTGTCAAGAATTTGGATGAAACATCAGACAGCACTTCAGAAGGTATTAAAGTAAGTCCGAATACAGAAGAGAGGAGGAAGGAAATAGAAATTACAGAATACCAAGGTGTAATGCCATCGGAAAATAAAAGTAGCCACAAGAAAGAGGATAATCAATACCTGGAAAAGAAGACCAAGGAAATAAGAAAAACATGTAGAAAGAAAATAATAAATACAAGGGAAGAATGGGAGATGATTACAGATGGATTAATTAATGTATTTAACCTCCCAATTAATGAACAGAGGGAATTAATTAAGTTTAGATCTCAATTAAATATGTCGACGATTGAAGTGTATCAGACAATATCAGTCATATCTTCAAGACGGAATATAACATTCAAATATTTGGTAAATAATCCAGAGGTAAAAGGGAATGAAATGAGATTAAATATGAGCAAATATGTTATGTCAGAGGAAGTGCAATACCTGTTAGTTAAAAAAGAACTAACAATGACGGAAAACTGTGACTTCTATGAAGACTTTGTATCAGCTGAGTTACGATGCCAGGTGAAAGAGAGGTATATAACAAATACCAAAATCATTATGAATACCCCAGTAATCCGAGTAAAGGGAGTACCTGAATTAATGGACCATGGTTAACCTAGATAATAACAAACCAGAAAAGGGGACTGAAATTCTGAAAACCGACCCAGCAACCCATTGAATAGCGGAAGAAAACCCCAAAATTCTAAAAGCATGTAAGGACATCTTACTCAAGTTATTTTGAAACCATATAATTTAAAGTGAAGAGACTAAAACCCCAAAATTCTAAAAAACTGTAAGGACAACTTACTCAACAATTTATCCAGGAACAAGACGATTTAATAAAAAGCATGTAAGAACAACTTACTCAACATTTTACTCAGGAACAAGACGATTTAATAAAAACTATGCAAGTACCACTTACTTAAGATATTTCGAAACCATTTAATTTAACAAAAAATAAGAACAGATTAGTAAATAAGAGTTATAAAGAATTGATTTAAAATGAAATAATAGGAAAAAGTAATATTTTTAATGGTAACAAACAGAAGAAAAATTAAATGAACAAAAACAATTGATGGTAATGTGCTCAGATAAGAAGAAAAAAGAATAATTTAATGACTCCAATGAAACTGAAGGAGGATGATAATTAATACAATAATTAGAATTTCTCGGAATTGAAGATTATATAAGAAGAAATGATACGGAGAAATATGTCACAAGAAGTAAAGTCAAAAGAATTTTAATATAAGGCCTATCAATAATTTTATATGCTATTAGTTAATGGAAAAGAAGAAGGAATCAAGAAGAAGAAGAAATATATAAATAAATGCAAACAGCTACAGTATGAAGAATCCCAAAAGTGTTTAGCACTAGTCGCTAATTGACTACTACTTATAAGTTTTTTATTTTTATGTATTGACCGTAGAAATGTTACGGCAATAATTTTTATGAGCAGGGATGATGTTCCCCTGGTCTCAGAAGGTGTAAGGATGGACAGAGGAGTATGGACCCAGAGTGGCCACCCTACTGGTACCACCGCACAAGATAGGGAAAAATGTTAGGGAAATTGAATATTTAAGGGATAATAATTATAAAATAGCTGTATAGATTGATATTAGATTCCAGAAGTATAGATGAAGAAAATATAAGGAAGATAGCAGACCGAAGCTTAATTGATAAAGATAATTTATAGAAGTAAATAGAAATGAGTGTTAAAACAAGTTTAATATGATTAGTGTGACCAGTCCTTATCAAATAAAATGTGGAAGTACCACTACCCAGAGAAATAAATAATTGATGAATTTGCCTCCAAGAGAGAGAGAGTTAAGTAAGAAAACAGCAATTACCACCAGTCTGAATTACCAGTCAGTTTACAACCAGTTTGAAATAAATGGAACACTATTATAAAGATAAAACCAAGACTATTAGGAGAATTGAAACAATCAACAATTTATTTTAATAAATGAGTAAAACCAAAATAAATTTTTTTCTAGTGGGGGGGCTTTATGTAACGGTACATAACCCGGTCCCAATAAATTAATTCATGTAATAACATAAAGGTCAGAAATGGGTAACCTATAACTAGCTCAAAATTAATCTGTATCACTAAACATTATAAACAATTCGAGTGATATACAGTGACAAGTGAGTTATAGTGTACCCATTGAGGTAAAAAGTGAAAGTGAAGGGAACTTCTTACAGAATTGTGCTGTAAGTAGGGGAATTATAAACTATGATAGTAGACTATAATGCTACTAACTGATTCTGTATTTTGTTAATTTATTGTAATATTTATATTGTGTAGACAACCAAGTTTAATACCTAAGTTAATTTTATATTTTTGCAAATATTTGTGTTATAGTATAAGATAACCCAGGGTTCGTTTTAAAACAAACATAAAAGATTTAAATATCACACGATAATAAAACATTAAAATAATACTATATGAGGGAAATGGCAGAAGGAAGTAGTGCAGTGTAGGAATACTATGAGAGACTAATAAATAATATATAAATTCATTTAAAGACAATAAAACTATTAAATACTTATATCCAAGGTTATAAGAAAATGAACAGAAACCTATTATGTAAACCAAATTGGGAAAGAAACTGAAATTAAAAAGAATTATTTTTCTGTAAATAAATATAAATTTATAATAATTACAAACTGCCTATATACTAAAAAGTAAATAGCAGAACCAATAAAAAGATATAAAAAAATTATGGGTTACTAAGAGTGACGAAAATAACAAGTATTGTTAATCGAATTTATAAATTAAACCTGGCGAGTTGACAAAAATGATGAGACCACAATTTTATTAAAATATCCTTTTTAGAAACCTTATAGAAGTGCAAAATTGGTACAAAATTAAACAACAGTATGAACATTATATAATCCTACCTTATATATCAAATTTAAATTGTTATACTCCATAATAAAAAGTGAAAGAAAACCATTTTGATGATCCGGCCTAGTTTCGCTATGTTTCAAGTTGACGATATAATATTGGCCAGACGGTAATGAAATTACAACCCAAGACGGACATCACTAGAGAAAAGGCTTCATTCCAGTAAGAACTATAAGAAGAGAGGTAATATAAACATTTCGTTTAATAGTTAACGAAGAAAACACATTCCGAATGGTTGTATAGAACAAAAAACTAGTCAAAATTAATCACATGTTCTAACAAAACAAACGCACGCTGCTCTCTTACGGACATTTCGGGAACTACGTACTAAACGAAAATAAACAAAATTTTTATTATTTTTCGGTATTTGTAAAGCGTGGTATAATTATCCATTTCTGACCATCTCATAACAAAAAGAACTTACCCTTAACCCTGGGGAAATAAAAGAATTATATATTGATTGATGTTTTAAAAATAGTATAAAATTTGGTAAACAAAACCATATATGTTTTTTTCTTTTGACAATTCCATGTTTACTCGAGGAAGTCGATATTATGTTTTAATTAAGTAAAGATCGATTGTGATATTTGTATTTTGGCGGCAGAAAAAAAAACCCATAATATAAATAATAAATATTATTGAAAAATGATATTGAATAATAAAAATGTGTTATATTTTTTGTAGTGGGTAGTTGTAATAGATTTCAGCACAAAATAGAAGAGATCGATCCATCGGGTCATATTTTGTCATAGTGTAGTCTGGTTGAACTATGCGTGGAGACTTGTCTCACAATCAGCTGATTTAAATCACGGCGAACAATTTGGAAAAATTTCAGAAATCGTCTAAACTGAGTGTAAACAATCGGTACTTACTCTCTCTTCAACATAAGGCTGAACAACTTCCCTACTTGACCCCAAATCACACACTCTCGATTTCTGCTTAGATTGAGTAACATTACAAACTACTTTATTTTTTAAACTTCGGTCATTATAATTCATAAGTGGCGACTGCGGAGAGGCGGAAACCTCTGATCAAAAAACCGCTAAGTTACAGATTGGCGCTTACAACAGTGGGGCTTAATTAACTATGACCAGCACTCAATAGGTCACATAAAATCATCTCGGAAGGTACATACGCTAAAAACCGCTACGTTAAAAATTAGCGCTCAACGTAAAAGGGCTGTAATTAGAAAAGAATTTTGATATATTTAATAAAAATATATACCAAAAAATCTAATTATCGTCGGCAGTTATGAGAAAACAAGAAATGCATAATACCCGAGGCAAATCGAAGAAGAGGGCAGAAGAAAAGGAGAAGGAAGAAGGTGGACAGGAACAAGAAATAAAATTAGTCACGGACAGTGAAATGGACCAACAGACAGGTGATAAAGAAGAAACCGAAGTAGTTAGGGACCCGGAAACGGAAATAATTGAAGATGATGCCCAAGGGGACCAATCAGACAAAGCGGTAGACAGAGAAGAACCTAATTGGCAAGACATGATGAAATTTATGGCTGAACAATTTAGAAAACAGGAGGAAAACTTGAGACAAACCAAGGAGGAAAATAAGGAAAACTCAAGGAAACAAAATGAAACCTTGAGCGAAAAATTTAATAAAATAGATGAAAATTTTAAGAAACAGGAGGAAAACTCAAAGCAAACTAAGGAGGAAAATAAGGAGAATTTTAAGAAACAGGAGGAACAAAATAGACAGACCAATGAGAAAATAGATAGCATTCAGGAAAGTTTAATCAAACAACTAAATGAAAAAATAGAGACCATTCATGGAAATATCAAACAAACCATGAATGAACAATACCATGAACTGAAAGAAACTGTTGAATGACAAAGAGAAGAGATGAATGCAAAATTTGAAGAGAATAATGAGAATTTAAAACAATTTGAGGGTAAGATGGAGAAGTTCAATAAGGAGATATGGAAAACTTTCGGAGAGAAGTTTGAAAATGTTAATACACTTATCCAAAAAGCAGATACATATAAGGAGGAGACAAATAAACAAATGGACCATAGTGTCAAGAATTTGGATGAAACATCAGACAGCACTTCAGAAGGTATTAAAGTAAGTCCGAATACAGAAGAGAGGAGGAAGGAAATAGAAATTACAGAATACCAAGGTGTAATGCCATCGGAAAATAAAAGTAGCCACAAGAACGAGGATAATCAATACCTGGAAAAGAAGACCAAGGAAATAAGAAAAACATGTAGAAAGAAAATAATAAATACAAGGGAAGAATGGGAGATGATTACAGATGGATTAATTAATGTATTTAACCTCCCAATTAATGAACAGAGGGAATTAATTAAGTTTAGATCTCAATTAAATATGTCGACGATTGAAGTGTATCAGACAATATCAGTCATATCTTCAAGACGGAATATAACATTCAAATATTTGGTAAATAATCCAGAGGTAAAAGGGAATGAAATGAGATTAAATATGAGCAAATATGTTATGTCAGAGGAAGTGCAATACCTGTTAGTTAAAAAAGAACTAACAATGACGGAAAACTGTGACTTCTATGAAGACTTTGTATCAGCTGAGTTACGATGCCAGGTGAAAGAGAGGTATATAACAAATACCAAAATCATTATGAATACCCCAGTAATCCGAGTAAAGGGAGTACCTGAATTAATGGACCATGGTTAACCTAGATAATAACAAACCAGAAAAGGGGACTGAAATTCTGAAAACCGACCCAGCAACCCATTGAATAGCGGAAGAAAACCCCAAAATTCTAAAAGCATGTAAGGACATCTTACTCAAGTTATTTTGAAACCATATAATTTAAAGTGAAGAGACTAAAACCCCAAAATTCTAAAAAACTGTAAGGACAACTTACTCAACAATTTATCCAGGAACAAGACGATTTAATAAAAAGCATGTAAGAACAACTTACTCAACATTTTACTCAGGAACAAGACGATTTAATAAAAACTATGCAAGTACCACTTACTTAAGATATTTCGAAACCATTTAATTTAACAAAAAATAAGAACAGATTAGTAAATAAGAGTTATAAAGAATTGATTTAAAATGAAATAATAGGAAAAAGTAATATTTTTAATGGTAACAAACAGAAGAAAAATTAAATGAACAAAAACAATTGATGGTAATGTGCTCAGATAAGAAGAAAAAAGAATAATTTAATGACTCCAATGAAACTGAAGGAGGATGATAATTAATACAATAATTAGAATTTCTCGGAATTGAAGATTATATAAGAAGAAATGATACGGAGAAATATGTCACAAGAAGTAAAGTCAAAAGAATTTTAATATAAGGCCTATCAATAATTTTATATGCTATTAGTTAATGGAAAAGAAGAAGGAATCAAGAAGAAGAAGAAATATATAAATAAATGCAAACAGCTACAGTATGAAGAATCCCAAAAGTGTTTAGCACTAGTCGCTAATTGACTACTACTTATAAGTTTTTTATTTTTATGTATTGACCGTAGAAATGTTACGGCAATAATTTTTATGAGCAGGGATGATGTTCCCCTGGTCTCAGAAGGTGTAAGGATGGACAGAGGAGTATGGACCCAGAGTGGCCACCCTACTGGTACCACCGCACAAGATAGGGAAAAATGTTAGGGAAATTGAATATTTAAGGGATAATAATTATAAAATAGCTGTATAGATTGATATTAGATTCCAGAAGTATAGATGAAGAAAATATAAGGAAGATAGCAGACCGAAGCTTAATTGATAAAGATAATTTATAGAAGTAAATAGAAATGAGTGTTAAAACAAGTTTAATATGATTAGTGTGACCAGTCCTTATCAAATAAAATGTGGAAGTACCACTACCCAGAGAAATAAATAATTGATGAATTTGCCTCCAAGAGAGAGAGAGTTAAGTAAGAAAACAGCAATTACCACCAGTCTGAATTACCAGTCAGTTTACAACCAGTTTGAAATAAATGGAACACTATTATAAAGATAAAACCAAGACTATTAGGAGAATTGAAACAATCAACAATTTATTTTAATAAATGAGTAAAACCAAAATAAATTTTTTTCTAGTGGGGGGGCTTTATGTAACGGTACATAACCCGGTCCCAATAAATTAATTCATGTAATAACATAAAGGTCAGAAATGGGTAACCTATAACTAGCTCAAAATTAATCTGTATCACTAAACATTATAAACAATTCGAGTGATATACAGTGACAAGTGAGTTATAGTGTACCCATTGAGGTAAAAAGTGAAAGTGAAGGGAACTTCTTACAGAATTGTGCTGTAAGTAGGGGAATTATAAACTATGATAGTAGACTATAATGCTACTAACTGATTCTGTATTTTGTTAATTTATTGTAATATTTATATTGTGTAGACAACCAAGTTTAATACCTAAGTTAATTTTATATTTTTGCAAATATTTGTGTTATAGTATAAGATAACCCAGGGTTCGTTTTAAAACAAACATAAAAGATTTAAATATCACACGATAATAAAACATTAAAATAATACTATATGAGGGAAATGGCAGAAGGAAGTAGTGCAGTGTAGGAATACTATGAGAGACTAATAAATAATATATAAATTCATTTAAAGACAATAAAACTATTAAATACTTATATCCAAGGTTATAAGAAAATGAACAGAAACCTATTATGTAAACCAAATTGGGAAAGAAACTGAAATTAAAAAGAATTATTTTTCTGTAAATAAATATAAATTTATAATAATTACAAACTGCCTATATACTAAAAAGTAAATAGCAGAACCAATAAAAAGATATAAAAAAATTATGGGTTACTAAGAGTGACGAAAATAACAAGTATTGTTAATCGAATTTATAAATTAAACCTGGCGAGTTGACAAAAATGATGAGACCACAATTTTATTAAAATATCCTTTTTAGAAACCTTATAGAAGTGCAAAATTGGTACAAAATTAAACAACAGTATGAACATTATATAATCCTACCTTATATATCAAATTTAAATTGTTATACTCCATAATAAAAAGTGAAAGAAAACCATTTTGATGATCCGGCCTAGTTTCGCTATGTTTCAAGTTGACGATATAATATTGGCCAGACGGTAATGAAATTACAACCCAAGACGGACATCACTAGAGAAAAGGCTTCATTCCAGTAAGAACTATAAGAAGAGAGGTAATATAAACATTTCGTTTAATAGTTAACGAAGAAAACACATTCCGAATGGTTGTATAGAACAAAAAACTAGTCAAAATTAATCACATGTTCTAACAAAACAAACGCACGCTGCTCTCTTACGGACATTTCGGGAACTACGTACTAAACGAAAATAAACAAAATTTTTATTATTTTTCGGTATTTGTAAAGCGTGGTATAATTATCCATTTCTGACCATCTCATAACAAAAAGAACTTACCCTTAACCCTGGGGAAATAAAAGAATTATATATTGATTGATGTTTTAAAAATAGTATAAAATTTGGTAAACAAAACCATATATGTTTTTTTCTTTTGACAATTCCATGTTTACTCGAGGAAGTCGATATTATGTTTTAATTAAGTAAAGATCGATTGTGATATTTGTATTTTGGCGGCAGAAAAAAAAACCCATAATATAAATAATAAATATTATTGAAAAATGATATTGAATAATAAAAATGTGTTATATTTTTTGTAGTGGGTAGTTGTAATAGATTTCAGCACAAAATAGAAGAGATCGATCCATCGGGTCATATTTTGTCATAGTGTAGTCTGGTTGAACTATGCGTGGAGACTTGTCTCACAATCAGCTGATTTAAATCACGGCGAACAATTTGGAAAAATTTCAGAAATCGTCTAAACTGAGTGTAAACAATCGGTACTTACTCTCTCTTCAACATAAGGCTGAACAACTTCCCTACTTGACCCCAAATCACACACTCTCGATTTCTGCTTAGATTGAGTAACATTACAAACTACTTTATTTTTTAAACTTCGGTCATTATAATTCATAAGTGGCGACTGCGGAGAGGCGGAAACCTCTGATCAAAAAACCGCTAAGTTACAGATTGGCGCTTACAACAGTGGGGCTTAATTAACTATGACCAGCACTCAATAGGTCACATAAAAAAACATCTCGGAAGGTACATACGCTAAAAACCGCTACGTTAAAAATTGGCGCTCAACGTAAAAGGGCTGTAATTAGAAAAGAATTTTGATATATTTAATAAAAATATATACCAAAAAATCTAATTATCGTCGGCAGTTATGAGAAAACAAGAAATGCATAATACCCGAGGCAAATCGAAGAAGAGGGCAGAAGAAAAGGAGAAGGAAGAAGGTGGACAGGAACAAGAAATAAAATTAGTCACGGACAGTGAAATGGACCAACAGACAGGTGATAAAGAAGAAACCGAAGTAGTTAGGGACCCGGAAACGGAAATAATTGAAGATGATGCCCAAGGGGACCAATCAGACAAAGCGGTAGACAGAGAAGAACCTAATTGGCAAGACATGATGAAATTTATGGCTGAACAATTTAGAAAACAGGAGGAAAACTTGAGACAAACCAAGGAGGAAAATAAGGAAAACTCAAGGAAACAAAATGAAACCTTGAGCGAAAAATTTAATAAAATAGATGAAAATTTTAAGAAACAGGAGGAAAACTCAAAGCAAACTAAGGAGGAAAATAAGGAGAATTTTAAGAAACAGGAGGAACAAAATAGACAGACCAATGAGAAAATAGATAGCATTCAGGAAAGTTTAATCAAACAACTAAATGAAAAAATAGAGACCATTCATGGAAATATCAAACAAACCATGAATGAACAATACCATGAACTGAAAGAAACTGTTGAATGACAAAGAGAAGAGATGAATGCAAAATTTGAAGAGAATAATGAGAATTTAAAACAATTTGAGGGTAAGATGGAGGAGATATGGAAAACTTTCGGAGAGAAGTTTGAAAATGTTAATACACTTATCCAAAAAGCAGATACATATAAGGAGGAGACAAATAAACAAATGGACCATAGTGTCAAGAATTTGGATGAAACATCAGACAGCACTTCAGAAGGTATTAAAGTAAGTCCGAATACAGAAGAGAGGAGGAAGGAAATAGAAATTACAGAATACCAAGGTGTAATGCCATCGGAAAATAAAAGTAGCCACAAGAAAGAGGATAATCAATACCTGGAAAAGAAGACCAAGGAAATAAGAAAAACATGTAGAAAGAAAATAATAAATACAAGGGAAGAATGGGAGATGATTACAGATGGATTAATTAATGTATTTAACCTCCCAATTAATGAACAGAGGGAATTAATTAAGTTTAGATCTCAATTAAATATGTCGACGATTGAAGTGTATCAGACAATATCAGTCATATCTTCAAGACGGAATATAACATTCAAATATTTGGTAAATAATCCAGAGGTAAAAGGGAATGAAATGAGATTAAATATGAGCAAATATGTTATGTCAGAGGAAGTGCAATACCTGTTAGTTAAAAAAGAACTAACAATGACGGAAAACTGTGACTTCTATGAAGACTTTGTATCAGCTGAGTTACGATGCCAGGTGAAAGAGAGGTATATAACAAATACCAAAATCATTATGAATACCCCAGTAATCCGAGTAAAGGGAGTACCTGAATTAATGGACCATGGTTAACCTAGATAATAACAAACCAGAAAAGGGGACTGAAATTCTGAAAACCGACCCAGCAACCCATTGAATAGCGGAAGAAAACCCCAAAATTCTAAAAGCATGTAAGGACATCTTACTCAAGTTATTTTGAAACCATATAATTTAAAGTGAAGAGACTAAAACCCCAAAATTCTAAAAAACTGTAAGGACAACTTACTCAACAATTTATCCAGGAACAAGACGATTTAATAAAAAGCATGTAAGAACAACTTACTCAACATTTTACTCAGGAACAAGACGATTTAATAAAAACTATGCAAGTACCACTTACTTAAGATATTTCGAAACCATTTAATTTAACAAAAAATAAGAACAGATTAGTAAATAAGAGTTATAAAGAATTGATTTAAAATGAAATAATAGGAAAAAGTAATATTTTTAATGGTAACAAACAGAAGAAAAATTAAATGAACAAAAACAATTGATGGTAATGTGCTCAGATAAGAAGAAAAAAGAATAATTTAATGACTCCAATGAAACTGAAGGAGGATGATAATTAATACAATAATTAGAATTTCTCGGAATTGAAGATTATATAAGAAGAAATGATACGGAGAAATATGTCACAAGAAGTAAAGTCAAAAGAATTTTAATATAAGGCCTATCAATAATTTTATATGCTATTAGTTAATGGAAAAGAAGAAGGAATCAAGAAGAAGAAGAAATATATAAATAAATGCAAACAGCTACAGTATGAAGAATCCCAAAAGTGTTTAGCACTAGTCGCTAATTGACTACTACTTATAAGTTTTTTATTTTTATGTATTGACCGTAGAAATGTTACGGCAATAATTTTTATGAGCAGGGATGATGTTCCCCTGGTCTCAGAAGGTGTAAGGATGGACAGAGGAGTATGGACCCAGAGTGGCCACCCTACTGGTACCACCGCACAAGATAGGGAAAAATGTTAGGGAAATTGAATATTTAAGGGATAATAATTATAAAATAGCTGTATAGATTGATATTAGATTCCAGAAGTATAGATGAAGAAAATATAAGGAAGATAGCAGACCGAAGCTTAATTGATAAAGATAATTTATAGAAGTAAATAGAAATGAGTGTTAAAACAAGTTTAATATGATTAGTGTGACCAGTCCTTATCAAATAAAATGTGGAAGTACCACTACCCAGAGAAATAAATAATTGATGAATTTGCCTCCAAGAGAGAGAGAGTTAAGTAAGAAAACAGCAATTACCACCAGTCTGAATTACCAGTCAGTTTACAACCAGTTTGAAATAAATGGAACACTATTATAAAGATAAAACCAAGACTATTAGGAGAATTGAAACAATCAACAATTTATTTTAATAAATGAGTAAAACCAAAATAAATTTTTTTCTAGTGGGGGGGCTTTATGTAACGGTACATAACCCGGTCCCAATAAATTAATTCATGTAATAACATAAAGGTCAGAAATGGGTAACCTATAACTAGCTCAAAATTAATCTGTATCACTAAACATTATAAACAATTCGAGTGATATACAGTGACAAGTGAGTTATAGTGTACCCATTGAGGTAAAAAGTGAAAGTGAAGGGAACTTCTTACAGAATTGTGCTGTAAGTAGGGGAATTATAAACTATGATAGTAGACTATAATGCTACTAACTGATTCTGTATTTTGTTAATTTATTGTAATATTTATATTGTGTAGACAACCAAGTTTAATACCTAAGTTAATTTTATATTTTTGCAAATATTTGTGTTATAGTATAAGATAACCCAGGGTTCGTTTTAAAACAAACATAAAAGATTTAAATATCACACGATAATAAAACATTAAAATAATACTATATGAGGGAAATGGCAGAAGGAAGTAGTGCAGTGTAGGAATACTATGAGAGACTAATAAATAATATATAAATTCATTTAAAGACAATAAAACTATTAAATACTTATATCCAAGGTTATAATAAAATGAACAGAAACCTATTATGTAAACCAAATTGGGAAAGAAACTGAAATTAAAAAGAATTATTTTTCTGTAAATAAATATAAATTTATAATAATTACAAACTGCCTATATACTAAAAAGTAAATAGCAGAACCAATAAAAAGATATAAAAAAATTATGGGTTACTAAGAGTGACGAAAATAACAAGTATTGTTAATCGAATTTATAAATTAAACCTGGCGAGTTGACAAAAATGATGAGACCACAATTTTATTAAAATATCCTTTTTAGAAACCTTATAGAAGTGCAAAATTGGTACAAAATTAAACAACAGTATGAACATTATATAATCCTACCTTATATATCAAATTTAAATTGTTATACTCCATAATAAAAAGTGAAAGAAAACCATTTTGATGATCCGGCCTAGTTTCGCTATGTTTCAAGTTGACGATATAATATTGGCCAGACGGTAATGAAATTACAACCCAAGACGGACATCACTAGAGAAAAGGCTTCATTCCAGTAAGAACTATAAGAAGAGAGGTAATATAAACATTTCGTTTAATAGTTAACGAAGAAAACACATTCCGAATGGTTGTATAGAACAAAAAACTAGTCAAAATTAATCACATGTTCTAACAAAACAAACGCACGCTGCTCTCTTACGGACATTTCGGGAACTACGTACTAAACGAAAATAAACAAAATTTTTATTATTTTTCGGTATTTGTAAAGCGTGGTATAATTATCCATTTCTGACCATCTCATAACAAAAAGAACTTACCCTTAACCCTGGGGAAATAAATGAATTATATATTGATTGATGTTTTAAAAATAGTATAAAATTTGGTAAACAAAACCATATATGTTTTTTTCTTTTGACAATTCCATGTTTACTCGAGGAAGTCGATATTATGTTTTAATTAAGTAAAGATCGATTGTGATATTTGTATTTTGGCGGCAGAAAAAAAAACCCATAATATAAATAATAAATATTATTGAAAAATGATATTGAATAATAAAAATGTGTTATATTTTTTGTAGTGGGTAGTTGTAATAGATTTCAGCACAAAATAGAAGAGATCGATCCATCGGGTCATATTTTGTCATAGTGTAGTCTGGTTGAACTATGCGTGGAGACTTGTCTCACAATCAGCTGATTTAAATCACGGCGAACAATTTGGAAAAATTTCAGAAATCGTCTAAACTGAGTGTAAACAATCGGTACTTACTCTCTCTTCAACATAAGGCTGAACAACTTCCCTACTTGACCCCAAATCACACACTCTCGATTTCTGCTTAGATTGAGTAACATTACAAACTACTTTATTTTTTAAACTTCGGTCATTATAATTCATAAGTGGCGACTGCGGAGAGGCGGAAACCTCTGATCAAAAAACCGCTAAGTTACAGATTGGCGCTTACAACAGTGGGGCTTAATTAACTATGACCAGCACTCAATAGGTCACATAAAAAAACATCTCGGAAGGTACATACGCTAAAAACCGCTACGTTAAAAATTGGCGCTCAACGTAAAAGGGCTGTAATTAGAAAAGAATTTTGATATATTTAATAAAAATATATACCAAAAAATCTAATTATCGTCGGCAGTTATGAGAAAACAAGAAATGCATAATACCCGAGGCAAATCGAAGAAGAGGGCAGAAGAAAAGGAGAAGGAAGAAGGTGGACAGGAACAAGAAATAAAATTAGTCACGGACAGTGAAATGGACCAACAGACAGGTGATAAAGAAGAAACCGAAGTAGTTAGGGACCCGGAAACGGAAATAATTGAAGATGATGCCCAAGGGGACCAATCAGACAAAGCGGTAGACAGAGAAGAACCTAATTGGCAAGACATGATGAAATTTATGGCTGAACAATTTAGAAAACAGGAGGAAAACTTGAGACAAACCAAGGAGGAAAATAAGGAAAACTCAAGGAAACAAAATGAAACCTTGAGCGAAAAATTTAATAAAATAGATGAAAATTTTAAGAAACAGGAGGAAAACTCAAAGCAAACTAAGGAGGAAAATAAGGAGAATTTTAAGAAACAGGAGGAACAAAATAGACAGACCAATGAGAAAATAGATAGCATTCAGGAAAGTTTAATCAAACAACTAAATGAAAAAATAGAGACCATTCATGGAAATATCAAACAAACCATGAATGAACAATACCATGAACTGAAAGAAACTGTTGAATGACAAAGAGAAGAGATGAATGCAAAATTTGAAGAGAATAATGAGAATTTAAAACAATTTGAGGGTAAGATGGAGAAGTTCAATAAGGAGATATGGAAAACTTTCGGAGAGAAGTTTGAAAATGTTAATACACTTATCCAAAAAGCAGATACATATAAGGAGGAGACAAATAAACAAATGGACCATAGTGTCAAGAATTTGGATGAAACATCAGACAGCACTTCAGAAGGTATTAAAGTAAGTCCGAATACAGAAGAGAGGAGGAAGGAAATAGAAATTACAGAATACCAAGGTGTAATGCCATCGGAAAATAAAAGTAGCCACAAGAAAGAGGATAATCAATACCTGGAAAAGAAGACCAAGGAAATAAGAAAAACATGTAGAAAGAAAATAATAAATACAAGGGAAGAATGGGAGATGATTACAGATGGATTAATTAATGTATTTAACCTCCCAATTAATGAACAGAGGGAATTAATTAAGTTTAGATCTCAATTAAATATGTCGACGATTGAAGTGTATCAGACAATATCAGTCATATCTTCAAGACGGAATATAACATTCAAATATTTGGTAAATAATCCAGAGGTAAAAGGGAATGAAATGAGATTAAATATGAGCAAATATGTTATGTCAGAGGAAGTGCAATACCTGTTAGTTAAAAAAGAACTAACAATGACGGAAAACTGTGACTTCTATGAAGACTTTGTATCAGCTGAGTTACGATGCCAGGTGAAAGAGAGGTATATAACAAATACCAAAATCATTATGAATACCCCAGTAATCCGAGTAAAGGGAGTACCTGAATTAATGGACCATGGTTAACCTAGATAATAACAAACCAGAAAAGGGGACTGAAATTCTGAAAACCGACCCAGCAACCCATTGAATAGCGGAAGAAAACCCCAAAATTCTAAAAGCATGTAAGGACATCTTACTCAAGTTATTTTGAAACCATATAATTTAAAGTGAAGAGACTAAAACCCCAAAATTCTAAAAAACTGTAAGGACAACTTACTCAACAATTTATCCAGGAACAAGACGATTTAATAAAAAGCATGTAAGAACAACTTACTCAACATTTTACTCAGGAACAAGACGATTTAATAAAAACTATGCAAGTACCACTTACTTAAGATATTTCGAAACCATTTAATTTAACAAAAAATAAGAACAGATTAGTAAATAAGAGTTATAAAGAATTGATTTAAAATGAAATAATAGGAAAAAGTAATATTTTTAATGGTAACAAACAGAAGAAAAATTAAATGAACAAAAACAATTGATGGTAATGTGCTCAGATAAGAAGAAAAAAGAATAATTTAATGACTCCAATGAAACTGAAGGAGGATGATAATTAATACAATAATTAGAATTTCTCGGAATTGAAGATTATATAAGAAGAAATGATACGGAGAAATATGTCACAAGAAGTAAAGTCAAAAGAATTTTAATATAAGGCCTATCAATAATTTTATATGCTATTAGTTAATGGAAAAGAAGAAGGAATCAAGAAGAAGAAGAAATATATAAATAAATGCAAACAGCTACAGTATGAAGAATCCCAAAAGTGTTTAGCACTAGTCGCTAATTGACTACTACTTATAAGTTTTTTATTTTTATGTATTGACCGTAGAAATGTTACGGCAATAATTTTTATGAGCAGGGATGATGTTCCCCTGGTCTCAGAAGGTGTAAGGATGGACAGAGGAGTATGGACCCAGAGTGGCCACCCTACTGGTACCACCGCACAAGATAGGGAAAAATGTTAGGGAAATTGAATATTTAAGGGATAATAATTATAAAATAGCTGTATAGATTGATATTAGATTCCAGAAGTATAGATGAAGAAAATATAAGGAAGATAGCAGACCGAAGCTTAATTGATAAAGATAATTTATAGAAGTAAATAGAAATGAGTGCTAAAACAAGTTTAATATGATTAGTGTGACCAGTCCTTATCAAATAAAATGTGGAAGTACCACTACCCAGAGAAATAAATAATTGATGAATTTGCCTCCAAGAGAGAGAGAGTTAAGTAAGAAAACAGCAATTACCACCAGTCTGAATTACCAGTCAGTTTACAACCAGTTTGAAATAAATGGAACACTATTATGAAGATAAAACCAAGACTATTAGGAGAATTGAAACAATCAACAATTTATTTTAATAAATGAGTAAAACCAAAATAAATTTTTTTCTAGTGGGGGGGCTTTATGTAACGGTACATAACCCGGTCCCAATAAATTAATTCATGTAATAACATAAAGGTCAGAAATGGGTAACCTATAACTAGCTCAAAATTAATCTGTATCACTAAACATTATAAACAATTCGAGTGATATACAGTGACAAGTGAGTTATAGTGTACCCATTGAGGTAAAAAGTGAAAGTGAAGGGAACTTCTTACAGAATTGTGCTGTAAGTAGGGGAATTATAAACTATGATAGTAGACTATAATGCTACTAACTGATTCTGTATTTTGTTAATTTATTGTAATATTTATATTGTGTAGACAACCAAGTTTAATACCTAAGTTAATTTTATATTTTTGCAAATATTTGTGTTATAGTATAAGATAACCCAGGGTTCGTTTTAAAACAAACATAAAAGATTTAAATATCACACGATAATAAAACATTAAAATAATACTATATGAGGGAAATGGCAGAAGGAAGTAGTGCAGTGTAGGAATACTATGAGAGACTAATAAATAATATATAAATTCATTTAAAGACAATAAAACTATTAAATACTTATATCCAAGGTTATAAGAAAATGAACAGAAACCTATTATGTAAACCAAATTGGGAAAGAAACTGAAATTAAAAAGAATTATTTTTCTGTAAATAAAATATAAATTTATAATAATTACAAACTGCCTATATACTAAAAAGTAAATAGCAGAACCAATAAAAAGATATAAAAAAATTATGGGTTACTAAGAGTGACGAAAATAACAAGTATTGTTAATCGAATTTATAAATTAAACCTGGCGAGTTGACAAAAATGATGAGACCACAATTTTATTAAGATATCCTTTTTAGAAACCTTATAGAAGTGCAAAATTGGTACAAAATTAAACAACAGTATGAACATTATATAATCCTACCTTATATATCAAATTTAAATTGTTATACTCCATAATAAAAAGTGAAAGAAAACCATTTTGATGATCCGGCCTAGTTTCGCTATGTTTCAATTTGACGATATAATATTGGCCAGACGGTAATGAAATTACAACCCAAGACGGACATCACTAGAGAAAAGGCTTCATTCCAGTAAGAACTATAAGAAGAGAGGTAATATAAACATTTCGTTTAATAGTTAACGAAGAAAACACATTCCGAATGGTTGTATAGAACAAAAAACTAGTCAAAATTAATCACATGTTCTAACAAAACAAACGCACGCTGCTCTCTTACGGACATTTCGGGAACTACGTACTAAACGAAAATAAACAAAATTTTTAATATTTTTCGGTATTTGTAAAGCGTAGTATAATTATCCATTTCTGACCATCTCATAACAAAAAGAACTTACCCTTAACCCTGGGGAAATAAAAGAATTATATATTGATTGATGTTTTAAACATAGTATAAAATTTGGTAAACAAAACCATATATGTTTTTTTTCTTTTGACAATTCCATGTTTACTCGAGGAAGTCGATATTATGTTTTAATTAAGTAAAGATCGATTGTGATATTTGTATTTTGGCGGCAGAAAAAAAAACCCATAATATAAATAATAAATATTATTGAAAAATGATATTGAATAATAAAAATGTGTTATATTTTTTGTAGTGGGTAGTTGTAATAGATTTCAGCACAAAATAGAAGAGATCGATCCATCGGGTCATATTTTGCCATAGTGTAGTCTGGTTGAACTATGCGTGGAGACTTGTCTCACAATCAGCTGATTTAAATCACGGCGAACAATTTGGAAAAATTTCAGAAATCGTCTAAACTGAGTGTAAACAATCGGTACTTACTCTCTCTTCAACATAAGGCTGAACAACTTCCCTACTTGACCCCAAATCACACACTCTCGATTTCTGCTTAGATTGAGTAACATTACAAACTACTTTATTTTTTAAACTTCGGTCATTATAATTCATAAGTGGCGGACTGCGGAGAGGCGGAAACCTCTGATCAAAAAACCGCTAAGTTACAGATTGGCGCTTACAACAGTGGGGGCTTAATTAACTAAGACCAGCACTCAATAGGTCACATAAAAAAACATCTCGGAAGGTACATACGCTAAAAACCGCTACGTTAAAATATATACACAATTATTCAAAAGAGAAGCTTCAGTAGATATTCTAATAATTATATAATCTTTTTTCTCTCTCGCTTTCTCTCTCTTTTGCAGCCTTGAAGGTTCTCTCTCTTTCTTTCTCTCTCTCTCTCTCTCTCTCTCTCTCTCTCTCTCTCTCTCTCTCTCTCAGTTATATATATATATATATATATATATTGTAACGTTACACAACCCAGTCCCAAAAAACTGATAACTTAATTATACTACCATAAAGGTCAGAAATGGGTAAACTATAACTAGCTCTAAATTATGTTATATCACCAAACATTATAAACCATATTGAAGTGATATACAGTGTAACAAGTGAGTTATAGTGTACCCAGTGCGTAAATAAGTGAATTTGAAGGGAACATCTTACAGACTTGTGCTGTAGATGTAGGAATTATGGATTATAATAGTAGACTGTGATGCTACTAACTAATTATGTATTTTGTTTAGTTATTGTATGATTTATATTGTGTAGGCAACTAAAATTTGGTACCTATGTTTAATTTTATATTTAATAAAATAATTATGTTATTATATAAGATAACCCAGGGTTAAAAAATAAAAGAGTTAAATATAAGGTGGTAATAAAAAATAAAATAATACTGTAGGAGGAAAATGGCAGAAGAAAATAGTGCAGTGTAAGAATACTATAAGAGATTAATAAATAATATATAAATTCATTTAAAGTTAAAAATATTATTAAAGACTTATATCTAAAGTTATAAAAAAATAAAACGAAAAACTGTTATATAAATCAAATTGGAAAATAAACCAAAATTAAAAAGAATTATTTTTCTATAAATCATAAATAAATTTATAATAATTAGAAACAGCGTATATACTCAAAAGTAAATAGAAGTACCAATAAAAAATGATATAGAAATTATGTGTTACTAAGAGTAACAGAATAACAACATATTGTTTAATCGAAAAAGAGATTGAAAACCTTTCGGTTGAAAAAAGTGATGAGACAAAAATTGTATTAAAAACCCTTTGAAAACATTTGGAAACAGTACAAAATTATAACAAAAATTAACTCACAGTATCCACATTATGTCCAACTCCTTTAGACATCAAAAATAACTTGCTTTACCCAATAACAAAGTGTTAAAAAACCTTTTCAAGATCAGGCCTAGCCAAGCCGCGCTTCGAGTTTTTAACGAGACTGTATCTGATAGACATTTATGAAATTACAAACCAACTAGAACGAACACACGAGAAACTGCTTCACGCAAGTAAGAACTTCGAGGAAAGAGGTAATATAAACATTTCTTTTAATTATGATTAACTAAAACTTCCGGGCTGAAAGGCCGTGGTCGAGTGCTTGATCTACTGTAGCTAAACGTTTCGGCCACACCACCGGTGGCCATCTTCAGTAGCAAAAAATGTGTTCGAATAGATGACACGCCGAACATGTCTCCCGGAGATTAATGTCAAAATCAGCTGATCTTATGAACGGCGAATATTTGAAAAAATAAGAAATTGTCTACTCCGGGTGTAAACAAATTTTACTCGCTCTCTCTTCCAAATAAGATTAAACAACTTCCTTAACCTCTACCAAATCACACACACTCGATTTCTGTTTCGTTTTGGGTAACATTACAATCCGATTTATTTAAACATTAATACTTATAATTCATAAGTGGCGATCGCTAAGAGGTACTCTGACCGCTCCGAGACTGTCAAAAGACGGACATCACACCTTATTAAAGATTACGTTACAAAAATGACGTACTAACATTGGGGCTGAATTAAATATAACTCAGTAATTGTAAGACACTCCGGAGATTACTTCCTAAAGACGTTACGTTACAAATAGCGAACCCAACATTGGGGCTTGAATAAGACGGACGTTCCGCTAATACCCGCGATTACGTTACAAATGACGCTTACAACGTGGGGCAGATAACATAACACTAGTACCTTGTGTAAGCTAGACGTTACAATATATACATACACACACACACACACATATATAATTAACAAAATAATAATTGCATTTACTACAACCAAACAAGTCTTAAGCTCTCACTTTATACACAAGTTTCAATAATACAATGTATTACCTTATATATATATTGTAGCGTGACAGAAATTCCACTACTTATTAATTCAATTAAGATAATAAACAATAATTACATTACATATACTAATATAATATCGAATGAAATTTAATGAATTCAAAGGAAAAACCCCACAATAAATTAAAGACCATCATTACATTATATAAAAACCACTATAACAAATTAAAGAAATAATTAAGAGTAACTCATATTATAAAATCAGGAATCTACCCAGGAAGTTAGGAGCAGTAAACAAACTAGATACCACAAAATCAAGAAGAAAGAATCAGTTTAGGAGTGGTGAAACAACAAAATACCCCAAACACAAGAAGAAAGAAGAGTAGAGTTTATTATCAGAAAGTAAACAATACCCTGAAACCTTTAGCGAAGAGCAAAGTCAGTATCAGAAAATAAATTAGATACTCCAAACCAAACATCAGTCAAGATGACATGAAGTACCTTGGTTTACCCAAGAGTGAAGACAAGAAGAAAGACAAGAATGAAGACAAGAAGAAGGACAAGAGTGAAGACAAGAAAGAAGAAAGGAAGAAATAGTATGGAAGAAACACCATTATAAAACCTATTATTAACTGCCATAAACCCCAAACCCATAGAGACAATTAAAGAAAGTATAACATCCCAAAACCCTATAAAATTGTAATTATTAATAAACCAAAAGTGTTGTATAGTATGATAAGAGGTGCACCAACTAAAGTTATTGTGTGATAAAAAAAATAAACATGGTCCATGATGACTAAAGGTCTGGTCTGAGATAATAAGACTCAGTATATCAGAACCACCAGTGAAGGTGAACTAGCGTGAGTGTTTTTGGAAATATAATAAACTTAAGTTTGTAGTGATACTATGACTTAACTATATGCTAGATAACAACTTTTATATTTAATAATTCACAAATCATAAAATAATAAAATGGAAGATTTCCAATATTTTATTATTTTAATGTCACTTTGTTATTACAAGACATGTGTAGAAATGACCATAACTAAAGTATGGGTGAAATTGTTTACTCAATAAGGGGATAATAAATAGTAATGGTTTCGACCAGAAAGGACTGGAATTAATTTAAGTGTTCATAGGTTTAAAATGTTTAAAATGGCTATTTATTCACAGCCATGAACTCCATATGTGTGAAGGAGTTCTTAGTCAATAAGATTTATATGTGTTTAGAATTTATTATATTTGTTAAATAACAGCATACATACCATTTAAAATGTTTCAGTAGGTAAGCTGTGTTAATTAAAAAAAGAGTTAAATGTATGTTTTCAAACAATGTCAGCAATATGTTCAAATTTTTAGAATGCTGAGTAATGTTCATTATTATTTTTATGTAACAGTAGTATGAATTAGATGCTACACATCACAATAAGTTTATGAACCATTTTATTTTTATGTCATAATAACTGTTCAAAGTCAGAGGAGGAGTAGGATTAAATTATTAGAAAAAAACCAGACATGTAAAATTCTAAACTCTAGGCCAAATAATGAATTCACAGAAACTCACTATAAACCAGTTAATTCACTTATAAATCCTGTAAACTGGCAAGATTTAGGTAAGGTAAATCAGTTAACAACTACTGTGAATGAACCTATGAGTTAAAATGATAATATGGAAATATACCTTAAATTATTGTAAATTTTTGAAATATATAAATTAATTATTTTTAAAGAGGGGTGTTAAATTCAGAGATTATCACTAAAAACCAGTTCAAATGTTCAATTTATATGTAATTAAGGAAAGGAAGGGAATTATGACTATTTGAAATTTAATATAATGGTATTAATAGCACTTAAAATGGCAGAAAAAATATATGAAGGCGGAAACCAGTTTTTGAGCCTAGATTTCCAAAAAGAAAGAAATTTGGTAATTTCCACAAAAATGTCAACAGATATGGACTATAATATATCAATTTAAATGGAATGAGATGGCTAAACCAATGATAAGGTTAATAATTCATGAAAGTGAATAATAAACTAAATTAATTCCATATATAATGTATTTTTGTATTATGTATATGGGAAGTCGAAATTATTTTAACAATACTTTTCAAATATTAACTGGGCCAGATTTTGACTAACGTGAAGGAAGTTAGTTAGTTCTTTGTTAATGATCAAGCTGAACAGTTTAAGTAAGATTGCGTTCCTTGAAACCGAGAAAAATGGAGTACTAAGGTTACCTAATAAATTCAGTGAAACGAGAGTTACGTAAATTAAACACTTTTCCAATTAAAACCACAAACAACTTTAACGACAACAGTGAAAACAACACCAACACTACATAATACCAGTGCATAAAAACAGTAAAACGACATATTTGTGATAATTCAATCTTAAACAGTATAACCGTTTTTTTTTTTGCGTAGCGAACAAAGAGAAGTGAACACCAAAAACATATAACATAATTAACACCCGTGAACACTATACATTCTTCCAGAATACACCAAACAACATATTAGACAGATTACACAAGTTCGGGGACATTTAAAACATATATGAAGTTAATTTTGCGGAGAGATTTTCTCGCGACGACATTGCAGTTAACCTCGTAATTTTTTTGAGCGCCCATATTGGAAATGCGAAGCAGTGCCTCCAACATCGCCTGACTACAGAGCTTGCAGAATTGGTTTGACAACTCAACTATATTATATATTTTATAAAATTTATTCACATTTTGTTAGATAATAGTTATTGAAAACACTTTATTTGTAAATGTTATACTTTCTCGTTTACCCTTCTCTGACTATTAATAATATAATCGCTCCAAGAACCTTTTCTAATACTTGTAATAATTTTTAACCTGTATGAACAAATCGATTATTTCCTGAGACGGAGTCGACAATTGCTCAATATCGATTAAACATCGATCATTCTTTAATTTTGTTAATAAGTCAATTTATTTCAATTGTTTGGAACTGTAACTTATTTCACATGCTATTTTAAGGTTTTATTATTGCAACGAGACTTCCTGAAGAAGAAAATATTTATAGAAAGTGAGATATTGGACCAGCACGAAAAATCATAAATCGATTGCTGACCGGAGTTAATCTGATTAACTCCGGACTTTGTTAAGATCTTCAAGAAGTGCTAAATAATTAATAATTACCTTATTAAATTTTAGAATTTCCATCAAAACAATAAAATTGAATTTATTCTCAGTCATAGACATTATAAACAAACATAAAATTTTTTTTTTTTAACTTTTTTTTAATAAAATTTTTTCTTATCTTTGTTTGTAACGACTGCATACAGGGTCTGGTTACAAATTGGCGTCCAACTAGAGGGCTTGATAATTTAAGCCTGGCAGCGGTTATTTAATAGAAAAGAAGGAAAAATGCAAAGACGAGCTACTTCGAAGAAGAGGGCGGCAGAGGCCGAAAAGGAAGTTGACATGGGGGATAAGGAGGCAACACCCGTGGAGGATCTGGAAGGGTTACTACCCCTGGTGAAACCAAACAACCCGCACCACCAGAGGAACAACCCGAAGTACCAACTCAAACAGGGGAAGTCAATGTCCCAGAGAAGGAGAAAACTAAAACAATGGAAGAGAAGATAATGGAAATGCTCTTACAGATGAGTCAAGATTTAAATAAGAAAATGGATTCTACAAAACAAGATTTAAAGGAAGAAATCAAATCTACAAACGAAAAGTCGAATAAGAAAATGGATGACAACAAGGAAGATTTGAGTGGAATAAACAAAAACATAGAATCCACGAAGGAAGGATTAAAGAATTTGAAAGAAAAGATGGAGGAAAACAACAAGGAAAGGAAAAAGGACAACCAATCCTTGAATAAGAAGATGGAAGACCTAAAGGAGGACAACCAATCCTTGAGTAGGAAGATGGAAAAGAAAATGGAAGAAAATAATAAGAATTTGGAAGAGAAGATGGAAGAAACCAGTAAGAAAATAGAAAGTGACAACTAACAATTAAAAGAAGAATTAAGGGAAAATAACAAGAAAATGGAAGAGACGATGGGTGAAAGGTTGGAAGAATTGAGAGAGGATAACCAACTGCTGAGAGAAGAACTAAGGGAAGTCAACCAGGAGAACATGAACAAGTTAGACGAGAGGATCGAGTTAGCGAAAGAGGAGTTGAATAAAAAGATAACAGACACGAAGAAATCCATCGTCAAAAAGTTAGAACAGGAAGTCGTGGTTGTAAACCAGCAGATCAGGGAAGTGGACGAAAGATGTCGTCAGACAGAAAATGAAGTACTGGAAGTCCGGGAGGTAATAAATAAAGAGATCACCCAAGTCAAGGAACACCAGAGGACTAAACTGGAGGAAAACAAAATTTTTGCCCTGGAAGAAATAAATAAAGTGCGGACACATGTCACCGAAAGATGCGACGGCGTGGAAGCCGCTATGACGAACATCACGGGACAAGTGCGACAGAGTCAGGAGGAAATAGAATTGATAAGAAACCGACTAACTGGCTATAATAATTTCCCCGTATCTGAGAATAGAGAATGGCTTAATTTCAGAATACTCGGAAGCCCATGGAGTTCTTGGCCCGTATAGAGGAGTACCTGGAAAAGCATAGAGGGAACCGATGGGTCCAGAACCGGGAAGTCCTAGACGAGTCGTTTCGGGAGGTGAATGACCATTGGTGGATGGCCAACCGAAGCGACTCGAAAGCTATCAACAATTTAAAAGCCTCTTCAAGGCTAAGTATTGTTCGGAAACGACACAAAACTTAATAAGAGATAACATATGCCACGGCCATTACAAACCACAAGTCGGTAGTTCTATGACGGCATATTTCCTCGGCAAGGTATGTATGGCCAAACATTTAGAACCGGCCATACCTGAGGAGTGCCTAATAAATAAGCTGTCATGCCATTATGACGAAGAAGTAATTCGAGCGAGGAGAGGCAGCCAAATCAAAACAATTCAGGCAATGACCGAACTCCTCGAAAACTACGAGAACGAGGAATACTACCGACAAAGCCAGAGAAGAAACGATAGGCCCGAACCCAGGACGTATCCAAACAACAACCAGGGTACAAACAACACCAACACTGGGTAACAAGGAGGCCGTGCATACCCGCAAAATAATAGTTTTAACAATACTAATCATAATAATAATAATAATAATACGGGTCCAAACCATCCGAACCCGAGTCGACCCACTAATGGTTATCAGGGTAACCGAAATCCCTACCCTCCTAACCCTAATAGTCAGAGAAGCCCCAATTATGGTATGATCGTTACCATAATAATAACAATCGGGTAAGTCCAAATAATGGTAATCCCAGTAATAATAGGTTTTCCCGGCCACGAGTGAATTTCATACGAGCAGTAGATGGTCGCCAGCGAAGATACTACAACAATAGAAGAAACAGCTACCGTGAATATGAAGATAGGCGGAGGAGCCTGGAACGAGACCAACCAAGGTACTATCCGGCGAGAAGGAGTACTAGTTTGGACGATGCTGAACGGAGGACCAACAACGAACGACCGGAAGACCACAGGACAGATCGACAGGGCCCCACTCTAAGCATCCCAAATGATGCTTCAACAAGTACGGCACAACGGAACAATGATGTCGAGCCTTTAAACGGGCGCAGGCAGTAATAAATCGCCAAAACCCGTTACTGCTCCTAACTACTGGGTATCATAATAATGAGTTTAATAGAATAAATAATAATAATCGTATCACGGTCATAGGGTGTAACTACCTCAAGAACATCCGACATGAGTTATTGGAAGAGGACGACAATAATCCCACCAATAACTTTAATAACGAAATCATACATGTCAACGCGGAGGTAGAAGGCATCCCCGCCAAGTTGATGATCGATACTGGTTCAAACGTATCAATTATAAGTACGACTGAGTTGGAGAGAATACAGCGAGAGTGCGGAAGAACTTTACCAACGTTGCCATTAAACAATGTTATTTTGTTGGGTGCAACCGGCCGACAAAATTCCAAAACAAAGTAAGACCACCTTACATACAATTATTTGAAAAACTATTTGGCAGTAATATAAAACAGAATTTAGAATGAAACGCCTAAATTCTAAAAAGATTGTAAGAACACCTTACATACAATTATTTGAGAAAAAACTTATTTGGAAATAATATAAATATAAGAAGAAGGAGAGAATTTTTGAAAAAATCGTATAAATTCTAAATAAATGTAAGCCCACCTTACATACCAATTATTTAAGAAAAACTGTTTGGGAAAGAAGATAAAAGAGAATTTAGAATAGAAACCGACAAAATTCCAAAACTAAGTAAGACCACCTTACATACAATTATTTGAAAAACTATTTGGCAATAATATAAAACAGAATTTAGAATGAAACCGCCTAAATTCTAAAAATATTGTAAGCACACCTTACAAGACAATTATTTGTGAAAACTTTATAGAAATATAAGAAGAATGAATTTTGACTTACTCATCAAAAATTAAAAATAAAGTGTAAGCACAACTTACCAGCCAATTATTTATAAAACACTTTGGTGAAATAAACAGAAGAGAATTAATACCATATTTATGGTAATCATAAAATATATTTACCATGTTTATAAAGTATCATAATGAGATGAATAAAGGAAACAGAATTTAGAATTAAAACAAATGATTCTGGAGAAGTATGATCATGTCTAATTTCAATATAAAGTGTAAAAAACTTTCCATAAAATGATACCAAAGGGAATAAAAATATGTGATACGATTTGAGTAATTAAATATAATAAAATACAGAAATTTGTGTGGAATTATGAGGTAATAAAATTTTGAAGTGGTATGAGGAGAAATTATGACCTCATTATCAAATTAATTAAAACATTCGAAAGAACAATAACCATGACAGGAGTATGTGAGAATAATATCAAAATATAATGTAATTAAACGAATTAATATGAAATGATTATGAATTAAACGTCAGTTGTAATAACGACAGTTATAAGAAAGTTCTAGAACATAGAACAAGTGGAACTAATAAAAACAGAGTAACAAACCAAAAATGTCATAAAAATATGCTACTATAAACCAATGCAGATTGTAATAAAAAACCAGAAAGTAATAAAGCTTTAGTAACCAAAAACTTTATATGATAAGAAAGGTTGAAAAATGTACTAATAGAAGAGCTTCCTACCATAATATCAAATGAATGAACCATCAAGTTAAAGAGTCAGAAGAACAACTGAGATAGGAATATTAAAATCTCTGAGCAATATAATAAGTAATAAGTGAAGTATCCCAAAGATATTTTTTTTAAATAGTAACAAATGTGTACTATTCTGAATAATTTTTTAATCTGTCTGTAGATAATTCCAGCAGTATTAATATGTTTTTTGAGCAGAGATGATTTGCCTCTGTACTCAAATATGTGTGAAGTATTGGACAGCAGAGGAAGTAGCGTACAGTGCCTCTCTGAACTGAACCAGCTCACAAAGTAGGGAACGATAGGGACGAAATATCCCAAGGAGAAAATACTAAGAAGAAATATGAAAATAAAATAATAAATATGAAACTCAGATGACTATTACTATCAAGGAAGATCAAGTGAGAATGAGAAGAATATAAGCTCAAATATAAATAAGAAAAATTTTTTAAATGGAAGGAAGTCAAGAATAATAACAAACCTAGAATAATTATCATAAGCAATTGTTTCAGACAAAGCAAGTATAGTCTGAAAAAATCACTTCTGGAGAAGGGCATTCTGTAGCGTGACAGAAAATCCACTACTTATTAATTCAATTAAGATAATAAACAATAATTACATTACATATACTAATATAATATCGAATGAAATTTAATGAATTCAAAGGAAAACCCCACAATAAATTAAAGACCATCATTACATTATATAAAAACCACTATAAAAAATTAAAGAAATAATTAAGAGTAACTCATATTATAAAATCAGGAATCTACCCAGGAAGTTAGGAGCAGTAAACAAACTAGATACCACAAAATCAAGAAGAAAGAATCAGTTTAGGAGTGGTGAAACAACAAAATACCCCAAACACAAGAAGAAAGAAGAGTAGAGTTTATTATCAGGAAGTAAACAATACCCTGAAACCTTTAGCGAAGAGCAAAGTCAGTATCAGAAAATAAATTAGATACTCCAAACCAAACATCAGTCAAGATGACACGAAGTACCTTGGTTTACCCAAGAGTGAAGACAAGAAGAAAGACAAGAATGAAGACAAGAAGAAGGACAAGAGTGAAGACAAGAAAGAAGAAAGGAAGAAATAGTATGGAAGAAACACCATTATAAAACCTATTATTAACTGCCATAAACCCCAAACCCATAGAGACAATTAAAGAAAGTATAACATCCCAAAACCCTATAAAATTGTAATTATTAATAAACCAAAAGTGTTGTATAGCATGATAAGAGGTGCACCAACTAAAGTTATTGTGTGATAAAAAAAAATAAACAAGTCTTCACAGTCCATGATGACTAAAGGTCTGGTCTGAGATAATAAGACTCAGTATATCAGAACCACCAGTGAAGGTGAACTAGCGTGAGTGTTTTTGGAAATATAATAAACTTAAGTTTGTAGTGATACTATGACTTAACTATATGCTAGATAACAACTTTTATATTTAATAATTCACAAATCATAAAATAATAAAATGGAAGATTTCCAATATTTTATTATTTTAATGTCACTTTGTTATTACAAGACATGTGTAGAAATGACCATAACTAAAGTATGGGTGAAATTGTTTACTCAATAAGGGGATAATAAATAGTAATGGTTTCGACCAGAAAGGACTGGAATTAATTTAAGTGTTCATAGGTTTAAAATGTTTAAAATGGCTATTTATTCACAGCCATGAACTCCATATGTGTGAAGGAGTTCTTAGTCAATAAGATTTATATGTGTTTAGAATTTATTATATTTGTTAAATAACAGCATACATACCATTTAAAATGTTTCAGTAGGTACGCTGTGTTAATTAAAAAAAGAGTTAAATGTATGTTTTCAAACAATGTCAGCAATATGTTCAAATTTTTAGAATGCTGAGTAATGTTCATTATTATTTTTATGTAACAGTAGAATGAATTAGATGCTACACATCACAATAAGTTTATGAACCATTTTATTTTTATGTCATAATAACTGTTCAAAGTCAGAGGAGGAGTAGGATTAAATTATTAGAAAAAAACCAGACATGTAAAATTCTAAACTCTAGGCCAAATAATGAATTCACAGAAACTCACTATAAACCAGTTAATTCACTTATAAATCCTGTAAACTGGCAAGATTTAGGTAAGGTAAATCAGTTAACAACTACTGTGAATTAACCTATGAGTTAAAATGATAATATGGAAATATACCTTAAATTATTGTAAATTTTTGAAATATATAAATTAATTATTTTTAAAGAGGGGTGTTAAATTCAGAGATTATCACTAAAAACCAGTTCAAATGTTCAGTTTATATGTAATTAAGGAAAGGAAGGGAATTATGACTATTTGAAATTTAATATAATGGTATTAATAGCACTTAAAATGGCAGAAAAAATATATGAAGGCGGAAACTAGTTGAGCCTAGATTTCCAAAGAGAAAGAAATTTGGTAATTTCCACAAAAAGGTCGACAGATATGGACTATAATATATCAATTTAAATGGAATGAGATGGTTAAACCAATGATAAGGTTAATAATTCATGAAAGTGAATAATAAACTAAATTATTTCCATATATAATGTATTTTTGTATCATGTATATGGGAAGTCGAAATTATTTTAACAATACTTTTCAAATATTAACTGGGCCAGATTTTGACTAACGTGAAGGAAGTTAGTTAGTTCTTTGTTAATGATCAAGCTGAACAGTTTAAGTAAGATTGCGTTCCTTGAAACCGAGAAAAATGGAGTACTAAGGTTACCTAATAAATTCAGTGAAACGAGAGTTACGTAAATTAAACACTTTCCAAATTAAAACCACAAACAACTTTAACGACAACAGTGAAAACAACACCAACACTACATAATACCAGTGCATAAAAACAGTAAAACGACATATTTGTGATAATTCAATCTTAAACAGTATAACCGTTTTTTTTTTGCGTAGCGAACAAAGAGAAGTGAACACCAAAAACATATAACATAATTAACACCCGTGAACACTAAATATTCTTCCAGAATACACCAAACAACATATTAGACAGATTACACAAGTTCGGGGACATTTAAAACATATATGAAGTTAATTTTGCGGAGAGATTTTCTCGCGACGACATTGCAGTTAACCTCGTAATTTTTTTGAGCGGCCATATTGGAAATGCGAAGCAGTGCCTCCAACATCGCCTGACTACAGAGCTTGCAGAATTGGTTTGACAACTCAACTATATTATATATTTTATAAAATTTATTCACATTTTGTTAGATAATAGTTATTGAAAACACTTTATTTGTAAGTGTTATACTTTCTCGTTTACCCTTCTCTGACTATTAATAATATAATCGCTCCAAGAACCTTTTCTAATACTTGTAATAATTTTTAACCTGTATGAACAAATCGATTATTTCCTGAGACGGAGTCGACAATTGCTCAATATCGATTAAACATCGATCATTCTTTAATTTTGTTAATAAATCAATTTATTTCAATTGTTTGGATCTGTAACTTATTTCACATGCTATTTTAAGGTTTTATTATTGCAACGAGACTTCCTGAAGCAGAAAATATTTATAGAAAGTGAGATATTGGACCAGCACGAAAAATCATAAATCGATTGCTGACCGGAGTTAATCTGATTAACTCCGGACTTTGTTAAAATCTTCAAGAAGTGCTAAATAATTAATAATTACCTTATTAAATTTTAGAATTTCCATCAAAACAATAAAATTGAATTTATTCTCAGTCATAGACATTATAAACAAACGTAAATTTTTTTTTTTAATTTTTTTTTAATAAAATTTTTTCTTTCTTATCTTTATTTGTAACGACTGCATACAGGGTCTTGTTACAATATATATATATGTATACATATATATATCAATAATAATAAATGTGTAAAATGGTACACCAAAACCTTGAATTTAACTCTTTTTGGTATTTTAGATAATAACAGATGTAACAACGCTTATAAAGCGCACATCCAGTGGAATTATGCCTTAAACAATTATATTTTTTACGACAATATAATTTTTTTAAACAATTTGTGCCGTAACTAAGGAATTTTGTTACGGCAACAAACAAACAAAAATTATTAAGTCAAATTACTGTATAGTCGCGTTGTGTAGAGAGACTCTCGCGCTATCTATTAGAGAGATCAGGCAACTTGATTTTCCTGTTTCGCTGGGTGGCGGCGTGGTTGTCGTTCTCAATAGAGTAAGTGTGTCGGACGGTCTCGTCTTGTTCTGCCTTCAACCCGGCTGCATGTGATCAAAGAAAATTTAATTGTTCTTTTGTAATACCGGGCGTAAATTATTTACCATGGCTGGCTAAGAACTAAGGTGTGCCCTGGGGTGTCTTCGGCCCGCTCAACCGTGACCAGATGACCGGGCAAAAATGAATGTGAAGGAAATAAAGGAACGCGTAAGTATGTAACGTGCTCCGTCAAAATGAAAGGTATGTCTCTGATAAACGTTTCTGGTGTATGCTGTGCAAGTAAACATTTATTATAATGATCAAAGCAATAATTCTAGACAGTGGACAGTGTTACTTCGGTTAAATGGAGAACTAACTTAATTTCTTGGTATGCATATCTGTACCATCTGTACCACTTGATACTCTGGTCAAGTAGTGACATGGCAAGCTGACTTAACATAAAAAAAAGACATTTGCTTAATCATCTTTACTTTACTTAATATCCTGCAATCCCAGTTTATTTTAATGATAACGAAATTATATCTGAACTATAGTTTTTCTTTCAAAATACAGTTGAACAAGTCTGGCATCTGAAATAATTTTTTATAGTGAGGACAGTTCCTTACAAGTATAATTAGTAGGTGGTAGTGACACATTATATGCAAAATGCTATTATAAATGAAAAACACAAAAAAAAAGAAAATAATATAAAAACGAAATGTGTTAAGCTACAGCTGGTGAATTGCCATTTACTTAAACTATACTGTGTGAAGGCACTTCTCAGCATTACTAGAAGGAGTCTTGCATCGTTCCTTTATTTTCCTGAGAAAGTATCTCAGTTATTTATCAGTGTTGTCTATGTAACTGTCTTGTGTGTAAATTGTGAAGTGTATGTAATTCTTAAAAAATGAAATCATGTAGTCATACGTATTGAGTGTATAACCATTGTCATGACAGGTAATGAACTATCCACCACATGTATTGAAGCTATGTTATATCCATACATGTTTTTGGATTTAGAATCAATTAACCATGAATGAATTTAATGAAACTTAATAACGTTTTCTCAATTTAATGTATTCTGAATTACATGAAGCACTGTCATGACAGGTTCTGAACTATACATCACATGTGTTGCACTAATGTTGAATAACTAAAAAATTTCTAAATAACTACTGATGATTAAATTAATAGTGTAACGGATTGATATGTTGTGAATTTCTAAAAATTTCAAAATAAGTACAGTGGTTAAATTAATTGAAAAATAGAATAAAACAAAGTAACAGCTCTTAAATTAATAGTAATATGGAATGAAATGTTTTGAATTTATGAAAATCTGAAAATAAGTAATGGTGATTAAATTAATTGTAAAATGGAATAAAATAATGTAATGGACATTAAAGTACTAGTAATACCATATGAAATAATTTTTTGAATTTGTGAAAATTTCAGAATATGTTACAGTGATTGAATTATTTGCAACGTAGTATGAAACAATGTTTTACGTTAGTGAAAATTTCAGTATTAACAGTGTTTAAATTAATTGTAAAGTGGAATGAAATAATGTTTATATATCTGAAAATTTCTAAATAACTAAAGATCATTAAATTAATAGTGAAGCTGAGATAAATAATGTTTTGAAATGACTTTGTAAACAACAGTTTTTTCAGAAAAGAGTAAAACCCTTAAGGTTTCATCATTGTAAACATATTTTAAAGGGGAAATAAGAACCAATAAATGTTCATTGTTGAGTTTTGGAAATTGAGGTCACTGCATTAATTAATTAACCTAATGGTTCCCCAGCACGATGGTTTTCTTCCTCTAGGAGACTTCCTCCTAGTTCTAAACTGGTGAGCTGGTCGTCCAGGTAAGGTATAGAAATATATATATATATTGTAATATAAATAATATTACAAATAAAAATAAAAATATGAATTAAATTGAATTGAAATATATATGTGTTTGGGTATTGATATTTTGTTTATCACTGGGTCAGTCTGACTCCTTAAAGTCCCACTGGTTAGGCTAGTCAAATTGTAATATAATTTCAAATGTAATAATAAATAGAATATAGAAATATTGATGATAAAAATAAGTTATAACTAGGTGTGTTTGATTGTTAAATAACAAATACATCAAACTTTAAAAATTTTGCAAATATTTTTTCTTGTGCTTGTATCGAATTTGACTGAATGATTTAAGTTAATTAATTAATAATTAATTAATTAGTTGAGTTTGTAATTTCCTTCTATATCTATTTGCTCAATGTGAATTATGTTTTTGCTTAATAAAAAATAATAAGAACATTAATGGTAGAAATAAAAACAATGCTGGTAACTGAATACTGATTTGCGTTTATTAATTCAAAATTGTGCGCCAGTCAAGCTGCGCATGTCCCAGGCACTGGCTAATATTCGCCACAGTCGGCAGTGAGAAAAATCAACAGATATATTTTTTTACAAGTTTAAATTTATGGTTCTTTTAACGAGTCGAAATGGTCAGAGGGCAAGGAACAAGATACATTTAACAGGTATTCTTAAACTAAATGTTAATATCTGAAATAGAACAGAATTATTATTACAATTGTCAATTAGAAAGAAATTATTTAAATTTCGAACCAAGTCGAAGAAATGACGTCACTCTGCTCCAGGAAGCACTGGCCGGTCGTCTTTATAGAAATTCAGCAATGGCCGCCATCTGCTCGATTTTATCTGCTATGACGCCGTTGGAATTGAAGATCTTCTCCCACAGAAATAAAACGATGTTCCCTTTTCTGCGAAGTGGTGTTGGTCCAAAATATTGTGTTGAATGTCCCCTCGTCGTCTGCGATGTCGAATTCTGGATGGATCTCTTGTGTAGTGTGGTGTTCAAATATGTGTTTTGGTTCTTTGTGAATTCGTTCCAAAAATTGTTCAAAATGGCTGTCGATTTCTGTCGTTAAGTTTTATGGTGTTATTCTGTGTTTTTGGAAACTTGTGAAGTGTTAGACATAGATAGATAATGTTATTTCACTGGTTAGTTCATCTCCGTTACACGCCACATAACCACACTTGGTTTTAATATAAATTATTTGGTTTTCAAAACTCCACTAATACATTTTTCAACTGTTCAGCTTTGCGATTAACAATAGACTAAAAGACGCAACGTCGTCGTTTTAAGGCAATTTGTGGTATGTCTTTTTCCTCTTCATATTGTTTAATTATAAAATATCTCTCTAAGACTTGTTTCACTATCTAACTATACATAACAAGTTTTCTTATTTTTTACTGTATTTCAAATATTTCTTAATTTTACATGAATCTAACTATTCAGTAATATTGATTATTTAATTTTACATCTTTTGATATATAGCTGGGTTTGTTTCAACCTCATTTAAGCCCAAAAATTACAATTTTACTTAATAATTGTATTCCCCATATTTTGTACAAATTCAGTGTTTTAAAGGTTTTTATTTGTTTTTTCGGTATAAAATTTCCCTGGAATACACCTAATAACTCCGTAATTACTTTGTTGTTAATAATTTGGTTATTAAAACATTTCAATATTGATTAATTTGCTGTTTAGTCTGATTTGATTACTATCATAAGCCTATTTTTGACTGTTTCCAAAAGAAGTTAATTTTCTTTCTTTTGTCATTCTATTTGCTATTAACTGTATCTGTATTAATTATATTTTCAATTTCTGTATTGTATGTATTGAATTCTATTCCTATTACATAGATTAATTCTTTGATAGATAATTTTGTGTTTATAGGCCATTCTGTGTTTACAAACATAGTGTCTTGGTGGGTCTGTTTGTACATTATACATGGTTTACTGATTTGAATAAAATTATTACATTTTTATGCCCTACTTGCCTCTCTGACTTACACAATGGAAAATTAAATGACATGATTTTAAATACAATAGAATATCTTGTATCTACTAAACTTTCTTTATACTAATAACATCATTGAACCATAACATGAACATCTTATGCCTAATTTTAACAAAAACATCTTATTATCAACTATTTTCCATATATCACCTAATTTTAACAAAAACATCTTATTGCTATTATTTTTTACTGTATCATCAAATGATAACAAAATAGCTTATCCTAGACATAATTTAATTAGAAAAAAATAAAAAACTCCTATTACTAGTAACACTGTCAGTCAC
The DNA here is from genome assembly GCA_034769895.1 of Magicicada septendecula. NCBI lineage: Eukaryota > Metazoa > Arthropoda > Insecta > Hemiptera > Cicadidae > Magicicada > Magicicada septendecula. The sequence continues at coordinate 415,871,830 of CM068368.1, forward strand.
TAACTGTCTCGTGTATTGATTATTCTTATGAAAACACTTTAACTGTGATAAAAAAAAACATCGTGTATCTATTTACACCTTACATCTAAAATATTATCTAATTAATAATAAATAATAAACATCTTAATATTAGTCATACCTTCAGTTATGAACTGTCCTTTGGTATTTTGTCTTTCTCACCATTTACTTAGCTATAATTAAAGAAAACATTTTATATGTAATAGTTTTTCTTATATATAATTTAAAAACTCTTATTACTAGTAATGTTGTCAGTCCTTAGACTGTCTTTCATTTCAATGGTTTTATTATTATTATTCTACACTCATGGTAGTCTTTTTATAATACTTAAACCTCATTGAAGATTTTTTCATAGATTTTTTAACTATGTTTCTCACTGTACACTCTGTAGTTTCTTAATTTTGTTATCTCACTTCACTTTATTGGATTCTACACTCTGGTAGTCCTTTTAGTGAGTTCTACTCTATGGTAGTCTCTTTTGACATATTTTTTGACAAATTACACTTACAACTAATATACAATTTGTGTTTTATAGTATTGTATCTTGTAACTTGTTTGGGGTTTACCTATATCGGTTTCAATTTTGTCTCATGGTATTTATTATATGATTAACATTTTGTTTTGGCATATCTCTTCCTGTTTCTGGTCTCTTTGTGGGAATCTTGATACGTTTTGTCCCTTCTTCAAATATCACATTAGTAGTTTCCTTATTAAAATGGTTTCATGACAGATTATTTCCTTTTTTATGGTCCTTCCCTTTTTGTACTGCTTCCCCAATCTACTGGGTATACTGCTGGTTTAACTGGTTTTTTCATAGTAGGTTATTTTAATTAATGGTTTTCTTTATTATCTTCCATTTTTATTCACATTTTATAGACTTAATTATACAGTTTCTAGTGCAATCCTTAAACAATTTATTCCTCTCACTCACTATGGAACTTTCTCTTTTATTTATGTAACATTAATTCAAACGTTTAGTGTGATAATTTTGTTATGTTACATATGCTCTCCTGTAAAAGTGATTAGTTCAGATCATACTCTGTATGGATGAAATAATTACTACTAATTCTTTTGTATTTACATTTTCTCCGTGATTACATGTTTTCACTTTATATACCTTCTTTTTCCACCATTGCTTCCTCTCAGCTGACATGTATCTCCTTCATTAGTTTCTTTTTTCATTGATAAGTGATCTTCAATCTTGTGTATAATATTATCATTTTATATTCCTTCTTATTTGGTGCTTCCTCACCAGTATGTTTACTCCCTAACAAATTAATTGGAACAGTTCAGAGTGGCACTTTTGGCTTCAATCCCTGCTGTCCAATACTTCAATTGAGTCCAGAGGTATTATCATCTCTGCTCAACACATAAGACTGATGGCATTTTCTACATCCAGTCATAAAAATAAATAAACAGTAAAAGTAGTCATTTTTGACTAAAATAAACATCTTTAGATTCTTCACTTCATAATACGTTATATTAATTAATACTTTTATACACTTGACTCTTCTTCTCTCTTAAAGCTTATTCCATATTAGGTGGTTTAGGTATGTGGTATAATATACATTTCATCATGTTTACATAGTAGGTAGTATTTATATTTACTCTTTCTACCATCTGGTATCCATTGAGTTACTTTTATTGCTCATGGTATAACATGAATTAATTCTTTATCACTTTCACTATAACAGTGGTTGTTGTAACAGCATTATCATTATTAGTATCAGGTTTTTTTGTTTTTTGGTCTCACTATTTGGTCTTTAGTGAGCTGGTCCTTCTTCATTGTTCCATTTTTATTAAATTATTTTCTGTGTGAGTTTGGTTAATTTGTTCGATTAAGTCATATGACATTCTGGTTTCCTTTCTCTCTTAGAATTTTGTATCTCTTTCTTACAAAATCTTTTTTCATATTTCAGAGTTATCTCTCATCATTTGTATGAGTAATGATGTGAGTTTAATGTTTTTTTTTTTTTTTAGACATTTTTATTCAACTACATTCTTTCTTATTCATAGTTGTTTTTCAAATATTTTGGTATAAGTTGTGCTTATTAGCGTTTTGAATTTTGAAATTATTATTCCTCAAAATTCTTTTTTCATTCATAATAGTCTTTGAATGTTTGTGTAAGTGGTACTTACTAATTATTTTGAATTTGGATAATTATTATCTCCCTCCAAATTCTTTTTACTTGCATAATAGTCTTTGAATATTCGTGTAGCTTGTACCTACTATTGCTTTTGAATTTTGAAGCTTATTATGTTCAAAATTCTTTTTATTTATTCACAATAATCCTTCAAATGTTTTGTTGTAAGTTGTACTTACTGATTTTTGAATTTTGTAATTATATTTTTATCAAAATTCTTATTTTGTTCACAATAATCCTTCAAATGTTTTGTTGTAAGTTGTACTTACTGATTTTTGAATTTTGTAATTATATTTTTATCAAAATTCTTATTTTGTTCACAATAATCCTTCAAATGATTTGTGTAAGTTGTACTTACGGTATTTTTGAATTTGGTAATTATATTCTTATCAAAATTCTTATTTCATCATTCACAATTGTTCGAATATTTGGTGTAAGTTGTACTTACTCATTTTTGAATTTTGTAATTATTTATTTATCAAAATTCTTATTTTGTTCACAATATTCTTTCAGATACTTGGTGTAAGTTGTACTTACGATATTTTTGAATTTTGTAGTTTTTTATTCTTCATCAAAATTCTTATTTTGTTCATAATAGTTTTAACTCACAACTATGAGTCCTCCAAATATTTTTTAATGGATAACTGATTATAAGTTCCTTTTACTTTATTCGAAATGATATCCTTTAGTACATATGTATTATTATTATTGTTTTTAATAATCAGGTATGGGCCGGTATACAGCAGTAATAACTTTTTGGTAGTGCCTTCCAAAGTACTGGGTAATTCCCTGTTTTTTAGCAGTACCTTTTCTCCGACTTCATAGCTTATTATTTTCTTAACAGCCTTTTGATATTTGTTCTTGCGCCTTTCCTGGTCTTCAGCCAATTTATTGTAGAATCTGATTCGATTGAATTTGTATTCTTGACTCCTGGGGAACTCTATTATGTCTTGTATTTCTCTCGGAGGTGGTCTTTCATACATTGCCGTGTATGGCGTGGTACCAATAGCGGTGTGATATGACAAATTAAGGAATTCTTCAGTCGCTAATAAATATTCTTGCCACTTCTTTTGTTGATTATAGCAATAAGTCCGTAATATTCTTCCGACCTCTCGCAGTACCCTCTCCGCTGGATTGCTGCTGGGGTGGTAGACAGACGTCTTGTATGTCTTAATGCCCAATGTATTCAGAGTGTTTCTCCACCGCCAACCCTTAAATTGCGTTCCATGGTCGGTGATTATGGATGTCGGGCTTCCTACCTCTGGAATGTAATGATTTGTTATTATTCCTAGAGTCTTCAGGGTGGTGGCTCTGTTCACAGGGTATAGTTTTTTAAATTTTGTAAAATGATCCATCATAATAACAATATACTTGTATCGATGGCGTCCGCCACTGCGGGGAAATGGACCACATATGTCCAGAAAGACCTTTTCCAGTTTGGCTTGTGAGGTAATTGGTATCATCATACCTTCCTTTCTCTCATTGTTGGTTTTCACCAATTGACATATCATACAGGTTTTAAGGTAGTTTCTAGTTTTTCTATTGATACTTTTTATGTGACAATTCTCTTCTATTGCCTTGATCACCTTCATGGCTCCCATGTGACCGTATCGTAGGTGATAGTCCAGGATGATATCCTTTTCGATCGTAGTAGGGATCATGATCTTCCAAACGTCTTCGTCAAGGGATGTCTTAATGAATAAAATCCCATTATGTATACAATAAAATCTGTTTATTGTGTCATCTTGGTTGGAGAGACGAAGTTTAATAGAGTTTAACTTCGGATCGGACTGCTGGTGTTTGCTGATGTCCTGCACTATCTTCTCTAAATCGGATCTGTCCTTAATAATGTTATAGATTTTCAAAATGCTCTCCTTTTCGCCTTCGAATGTTTGTTCTTCCAGATTCACTCTTGACAATACGTCGGCTACTACATTTTTACTTCCAGGAACATACTCCCACTGTATATCGTATTCCTGTAGGGCGAGTACCCATCTGGTCAATCTACCATGGCTTAATTTGCATCTTCTTAGAAATGATATTGACTTGTGATCTGTTCGGACGGTCACTGGATATCCGAGGATATACGTCCGAAACTTCCCGCAGGCAAAGACTACACTTAGCAGTTCTTTTTCCGTCACATTATAGTTCTTCTCACACTGGTTAAGGGTTCTGCTAGCAAAGCTCACTACTAGATGGTTTCCATTTTCATCTTCTTGGTACAGTGTTGAACCCAAGCTAATGTTACTAGCGTCACAGTTTAGAAAGAAGGGTCGGTTAAAATCTGGATGGTTGAGCATTACTGCATCTAAAAATTTCTCTTTAACTGATTTGAAGGTCTCGTCTTGTTCTTGACCCCATCGCCATTTATTCTTGGACGATAACTGGTACTGAAACTGGGCTGTTAGTTCGGAATAATTATTCTGGAACTTCCTATAATAGTTACATAGGCCCAAAAATGATTGTAGTTGCCTTCTGTTTTTTGGTGTAGGGAATCGTTGTATGGCGTCTACCTTTTCTGTTGATGGTGTTATTCCTTGACTGTTTAGCTGGAAACCCAGGAATTGAACTTCTTTAGCTATAAGCTTGGACTTGTCCAGTTTAAGGGTGACATTATTTTCAGCAAGCTTCTTCAAAACATACTCCACACGATAACAGTGTTCCTCCCAGTTGGTTGATGTTATTAGGAGATTATCAACATAGACAGTTGTGAATTGGAGCGCTTCTGGTCCTAGTATATGATCCATACAGGCGACAAAAACAGCTACTGAATTCACCAACCCGAAGGGCAACCTCTTAAACTGATAATTGCGCCCTTCGAAGATGAACGCCATATATTGCCGGCTTGCTGGGTGCAACTCCACTTGCCAATAGCCGCATACCGTATCCCAGGTGGTAATGAATCATGTTCCGTGGAACCTCTTCAAAATTTCATCAATTTCACCAGGTGAGGTACGATCGTTTATTATCATCTTATTTATCTCACGAGCGTCAAGGCAAAGTCTTACCTTCCCATTTTTCTTTTGTATGGCCACAATTGGGCTTGTGTATGGCGATTGACTGCTCTCGATGATATCTCTACGGATCATATTCTGGATCTCTGATCGTACGGCTTCTTTCAACGATTGTGCTATTGGGTATGACTTTCGGTTGAATTCTACCGGTTCTCTGAATCGTATGGAACATTGGTAGTTCCGGATCTTTCCAGGTTCGTCAGAAAATACAGCTCGATATTTCTCATATATTTCTACTAACTGATTCAGCTGGTTTTCCGTTAATTGCTCATTAGTATTGTGGCACTGGAAGTTACGTATCTCTTGGATCTTTTGTTGCCATAGGTCTTCCTCCGAATCTTGATGTACTGGCTTGTTGTTTGTTGAGTGGTTGGATAAGTAATTCACCTTATTTTGGTGGTCGAGAAGTTGTCTGGAGTCTAAAGTCTTGTTATCAGTTAAATTGGCTATCCAGGTTGAACCTTCAGCAAAGAGTGATGCCTTTCCTCGGCACAAGTCGATAATTGCTGAGTTTCGGCGCAATATGTCGCATCCTATCATGATGTTGAAAGGTAATCCGGCTGCAACAAGAAATATCATATCCACACTAATGCCCTGACTTTTGACATTGAGGGATACCTGCTTCCTTATGGTCTTGTTCTGTCGGCCGGTAGCTCCTACAAGTACAATATTATTAATAGGTAGTACCGGTAAGTTTTTGTGGCATTCCTGCTGTATCCGGTCCAATTCATTTCGATTTATTATGGAGACATTGGCTCCAGTGTCTATCATTATAGGAACAGAAATACCTTCAATTTCTGCGATTATGTATATTATTTCATTATCATTATTTTTAATATTAAGCTCACTTTCTTCTAATAGGTCCTGACGGATATCCTTTAAATAATTGCTGTATATTATGGTAAAATTTTTTCTGTTTTTCTTCACATTCATACCTACTTGATTAAACCCAGCAGATTGGAGCAGTAAAGGGTTATTGGATTTTATTACTGCCTCCGTTCGTTTAAATGTTCCGCTTCATTACGGATTAGGCCGTTGGAAGCGTCAGCTTGAAGTCCTGAGGCTGTTTCGTTTGGTTCTGCTCGATCGTCTGGTTGGGCTTCTGTTACAGGTAGTCTTTGCTGGTTATCCAGGCTGGAACTACGTCGGGGCTCGTACTCTCTGTACCGATTACTTCCCTGGCTCCCTTGGAAGGTCTCGTACTCGTAGTATCGGCTCCTTCTTTGAGGCTGGTACCTCCTGTGTCCACTGCCTTCTGCTCGGATGTAGTTAACATTAGGTCGATATGCCCTGTAATTGTGGTTACCTCCATTTGGGTAATTTCGGTTATAATTACCATGATAACTATTATTATTAGAAAGGTTGGGGTTCCTCTGACCATTTTGAACATAGTTATTATTACTATTATAATAACCGTTGTTATTTTGTGGACGGCTATTATTATTATGATTATTATTGTTGTGGTTGTTGTTATTATTATTTATGCGAGGAATATTACTATTATTATTATTGTTGTTAAAACGGGGCAAATTATTGTTATTTCTAGGGTTATAATTGTACTCGGCATTATTCCGATTTGCGGAGTTATAATTATTATTATTACCCACATTCTGCCGATTATTATTATTATTATTCAAATTACTGTTGTTATTCCTTGGTTCCTGCTTCTCATATCTCCTGCGAATTTGACGGTAATAGTCTTCGTGCTCGTACATCTCTAAAAGCTCGGTCATGGCTTGCACCGTTTTTATTTGACTGTTTCGTCTGGCTCTGATAATATCCTCCTCGTAGTGGTATGAGAGTTTGCTGACCAGGCATTCTTCCGGTATTCGGGGCTCTAGATGTTTGGCCACGCACACCTTTCCCAAAAAGTACGCCGTTAATGTTTGGTTTCCATATGGGTTGTACTTCCCATGACATATCCCGTCTCTGGCGATATTTTGCGTTGATTCAGACCAATATTTGGCTTTGAATAGCCTTCTGAATTGTTGATAGTCGGTCACCTCGTCTCTTATCGCCATCCACCAATTGTCTGCTATCTCCTTGAACGATTCGTCAAGCACCTCTTTATTCTCCCTCCAACGATTACCTCTGTGTTTGGCAAAGTATTCCTCGATTCTTGCTAGGAATTCCATGGGTTTATTTTTATAAAACCTGAAGTTAATCCCTTCACGATTTTCACTGTTGGGACAACTGGTAATGGTTGTCGGTCGACTATGGAATAGGTATATATCTGTCTGGTTCTGTCGTACCTGACTGTTGATACTGGTCACAGCAGCTTCTATGCCGTCGCATTTTTCTGTGAATCGGTCCTGCACTCGCTCCCAGTCTTCCCGTGTTTTCTTTAGTTTTCCCTCCAATGTCTTCCTAGTTGTTTCTTCGATGTTGTTAACCTTCGTATTTATTTCTGTCCTGATAATCTGTACTTCCCGTTCAGTTTGACTCCATTTTTCGTCAGCTCTGGTAACCCTTTGTTCGATTACCGTTATTTCCTCTTCTACCTTCTTGCTGATTGTCTCATTGTTTTCAGCTATCTTCTGGCTCAATTCATCCTTCAATATTTCCATTCTTCCGTCTAACCGGTTCATGTTCTCTTGGTTCGTTTCCTTCAATTCTTCTCTCAATTGCTGACTATTATTCTCCATCTTTTTATTGGTTTCTTCCAGTTTCTGGCTTATCTGGGTCAATTCCTCCTTCGATTGTTTATTGTCAGTTTTTATTTCCTCCATTTTCTCCTCCATCTTCTGGATATTTTTCTCCATCTTCTCCTCGATCTTCTTAATATTTTCCTCCATTAGTAATTTATTTTCGTTTTTTATTTCGTCCACCTTCTCCTCCATCTTCTTACTGGTATCTCCAATTTTATTACTTAATTCCTCCTTCAATTGTTGGTTATCATTTTCCAGCTTCTTACTATTCTCTTCCATCTTCTTACTATTCTCCTCCATCTTCTCCTCCATCTTCTTACTGCTTTCTCTTAATTCCTCCTTCAATCGTAGGTTATCACTCTTCATTTCCTTACTATTTTCTTCGATTTTCTTGTTGGTATCTCCGATTTTATTACTCAACTCTTCCTTTAATTCTTCCTTCGTTGTTTTAAATTCTCGGAGTAACATCTCCATCATTTGATCAAATTTTGTATCTTCCTTTGCGGTGGGTTTCTCCGGTGGTGTAGGCTTATTTGGTTCTGCTGGCGGTAACATTAACTCCACATCTTCCACTGGTGTCGCTTCTTTATCCTCCATGTTTATCTCCTGCTCGGCCTCCATAGCCCTTTTTCTTGATGTAGCTCTCCTGTGCATCTCGCTCCCTCTTCTGACCTGTTGACCGTTGCCAAGCTAAAAATAGGAAATTGGACAATCGTCCTTATTTTACAACACTATTACCTCCTATTTAAAGCCCCTTAAGTTGGACGCCAATTTGTAATATAAATAAAATTACAAATAAAAATAAAAATATGAATTAAATTGAATTGAAATATATATGTGTTTGGGTATTGATATTTTGTTTATCACTGGGTCAGTCTGACTCCTTAAAGTCCCACTGGTTAGGCTAGTCAAATTGTAATATAATTTCAAATGTAATAATAAATAGAATATAGAAATATTGATGATAAAAATAAGTTATAACTAGGTGTGTTTGATTGTTAAATAACAAATACATCAAACTTTAAAAATTTTGCAAATATTTTTTCTTGTGCTTGTATCGAATTTGACTGAATGATTTAAGTTAATTAATTAATAATTAATTAATTAGTTGAGTTTGTAATTTCCTTCTATATCTATTTGCTCAATGTGAATTATGTTTTTGCTTAATAAAAAATAATAAGAACATTAATGGTAGAAATAAAAACAATGCTGGTAACTGAATACTGATTTGCGTTTATTAATTCAAAATTGTGCGCCAGTCAAGCTGCGCATGTCCCAGGCACTGGCTAATATTCGCCACAGTCGGCAGTGAGAAAAATCAACAGATATATTTTTTTACAAGTTTAAATTTATGGTTCTTTTAACGAGTCGAAATGGTCAGAGGGCAAGGAACAAGATACATTTAACAGGTATTCTTAAACTAAATGTTAATATCTGAAATAGAACAGAATTATTATTACAATTGTCAATTAGAAAGAAATTATTTAAATTTCGAACCAAGTCGAAGAAATGACGTCACTCTGCTCCAGGAAGCACTGGCCGGTCGTCTTTATAGAAATTCAGCAATGGCCGCCATCTGCTCGATTTTATCTGCTATGACGCCGTTGGAATTGAAGATCTTCTCCCACAGAAATAAAACGATGTTCCCTTTTCTGCAAAGTGGTGTTGGTCCAAAATATTGTGTTGAATGTCCCCTCGTCGTCTGCGATGTCGAATTCTGGATGGATCTCTTGTGTAGTGTGGTGTTCAAATATGTGTTTTGGTTCTTTGTGAATTCGTTCCAAAAATTGTTCAAAATGGCTGTCGATTTCTGTCGTTAAGTTTTATGGTGTTATTCTGTGTTTTTGGAAACTTGTGAAGTGTTAGACATAGATAGATAATGTTATTTCACTGGTTAGTTCATCTCCGTTACACGCCACATAACCACACTTGGTTTTAATATAAATTATTTGGTTTTCAAAACTCCACTAATACATTTTTCAACTGTTCAGCTTTGCGATTAACAATAGACTAAAAGACGCAACATCGTCGTTTTAAGGCAATTTGTGGTATGTCTTTTTCCTCTTCATATTGTTTAATTATAAAATATCTCTCTAAGACTTGTTTCACTATCTAACTATACATAACAAGTTTTCTTATTTTTTACTGTATTTCAAATATTTCTTAATTTTACATGAATCTAACTATTCAGTAATATTGATTATTTAATTTTACATCTTTTGATATATAGCTGGGTTTGTTTCAACCTCATTTAAGCCCAAAAATTACAATTTTACTTAATAATTGTATTCCCCATATTTTGTACAAATTCAGTGTTTTAAAGGTTTTTATTTGTTTTTTCGGTATAATATTTCCCTGGAATACACCTAATAACTCCGTAATTACTTTGTTGTTAATAATTTGGTTATTAAAACATTTCAATATTGATTAATTTGCTGTTTAGTCTGATTTGATTACTATCATAAGCCTATTTTTGACTGTTTCCAAAAGAAGTTAATTTTCTTTCTTTTGTCATTCTATTTGCTATTAACTGTATCTGTATTAATTATATTTTCAATTTCTGTATTGTATGTATTGAATTCTATTCCTATTACATAGATTAATTCTTTGATAGATAATTTTGTGTTTATAGGCCATTCTGTGTTTACAAACATAGTGTCTTGGTGGGTCTGTTTGTACATTATACATGGTTTACTGATTTGAATAAAATTATTACATTTTTATGCCCTACTTGCCTCTCTGACTTACACAATGGAAAATTAAATGACATGATTTTAAATACAATAGAATATCTTGTATCTACTAAACTTTCTTTATACTAATAACATCATTGAACCATAACATGAACATCTTATGCCTAATTTTAACAAAAACATCTTATTATCAACTATTTTCCATATATCACCTAATTTTAACAAAAACATCTTATTGCTATTATTTTTTACTGTATCATCAAATGATAACAAAATAGCTTATCCTAGACATAATTTAATTAGAAAAAAATAAAAAACTCCTATTACTAGTAACACTGTCAGTCACTAACTGTCTCGTGTATTGATTATTCTTATGAAAACACTTTAACTGTGATAAAAAAAAACATCGTGTATCTATTTACACCTTACATCTAAAATATTATCTAATTAATAATAAATAATAAACATCTTAATATTAGTCATACCTTCAGTTATGAACTGTCCTTTGGTATTTTGTCTTTCTCACCATTTACTTAGCTATAATTAAAGAAAACATTTTATATGTAATAGTTTTTCTTATATATAATTTAAAAACTCTTATTACTAGTAATGTTGTCAGTCCTTAGACTGTCTTTCATTTCAATGGTTTTATTATTATTATTCTACACTCATGGTAGTCTTTTTATAATACTTAAACCTCATTGAAGATTTTTTCATAGATTTTTTAACTATGTTTCTCACTGTACACTCTGTAGTTTCTTAATTTTGTTATCTCACTTCACTTTATTGGATTCTACACTCTGGTAGTCCTTTTAGTGAGTTCTACTCTATGGTAGTCTCTTTTGACATATTTTTTGACAAATTACACTTACAACTAATATACAATTTGTGTTTTATAGTATTGTATCTTGTAACTTGTTTGGGGTTTACCTATATCGGTTTCAATTTTGTCTCATGGTATTTATTATATGATTAACATTTTGTTTTGGCATATCTCTTCCTGTTTCTGGTCTCTTTGTGGGAATCTTGATACGTTTTGTCCCTTCTTCAAATATCACATTAGTAGTTTCCTTATTAAAATGGTTTCATGACAGATTATTTCCTTTTTTATGGTCCTTCCCTTTTTGTACTGCTTCCCCAATCTACTGGGTATACTGCTGGTTTAACTGGTTTTTTCATAGTAGGTTATTTTAATTAATGGTTTTCTTTATTATCTTCCATTTTTATTCACATTTTATAGACTTAATTATACAGTTTCTAGTGTAATCCTTAAACAATTTATTCCTCTCACTCACTATGGAACTTTCTCTTTTATTTATGTAACATTAATTCAAACGTTTAGTGTGATAATTTTGTTATGTTACAATATATATATATATATATATATATATATATATATGTTAAGAAAGTTAAAATAACGAAGCTTGGAATAGTTTAAAGCGTTGTCAAGTCAATTCGAATTTATTGATAGTTGGTTATGGAGGGGATGATGTCAATATAGTGGCTCAAATTGTTCTTCAGAGTGTAAATTCTCTCCACTCAAAAGCACTAAGAATGTTACAGTGGTTACCATATGGTGGTGAACGACATACATCTCCCTCGCATTCGCACAAACACATAACATCGAAACAAGGTTTCTGTAACTATGAGAGAAATCTTTTATGCCCGGGAGGCTGCCTGACCAGATGCGGCAAAGACTATTTTATAGAGTTCAGGGGCACGGGGAAAAATTAAATGTTTTCATAGCTTCAATGAAGAGTGCTGCCCGGGTGCTGCGTGTGGACGTGTCGGAGGCTGAGGTGGTGCGTGTCATCTTGGAGGGCCTCAATCCCCAGGAGAGTTCACGTGTTCCTGGAGAGACCGCGAAGCTTCGAGGATCTCAGCAGAGCTTGTGTCTTCGCCCGCACCATCCAGATGAATGATGAGACTCGCTCCGGCACTTCGGAATTCCCTGTCTCCTGTTCCACATCTGGTCAATAGCGGCCACCTCCCCGGGAACAACGAGGTAACAACACGGAAAGGAAAAACTATGGTTGTTATAATTGTGGTAAGATGGGGCACTTGGCCCGGAATTGCCAATTCAAACGGTCTGAGGTCTCGGGTGAAAAACACCCTTCAAAAAACGGCCTGCGTGGGGGGGATTGAGGGGACGCCGGTCCCTCCCCACACGTGGTAGAGTTAGCGTATCTCATGTTCCGTCCTGTTCGGTTGAAACTGGGCACCCATCCGGGAAGCCCTCACCTAAGCCTGTTCGTTCTGGTCTCTCCGCGTGTCCCTATCTCGAGTAAGAGGTTGGAAAAGGCCGTATTAGGGCCTTGGTGGACTCGGGATCGGCGCGGTGTTTAATCTCGTCCCGTGTTTATCAGCAGTTGGTTAGGGAGTCCTTAATTAAAACGAGTGCACTTTCGTCGGTGGTGTGTTGGACGGCCTCGAGGGAGGTTTTGTCTACCTCAAAAATGGTGGCCTTCAAGATTAAAATACACTATTTTTCGTGGATGTGGGAGTTTCTAGTCGCTCCTAAACTGAGTGTAGATTGTATTCTGGGTGCGGACTTCATTGCTAAAAGTGGTCTGGTTCTCGATATCCAGGGACACGAATGTTTTTTTAAGTTTAACCGTGGCGTGCGCATTCCTTTTTTTGGATATCGGGACGCGTCGGGGGAGGGACGTGAAGAACGTCAACCCCCGGCGTCCATTAATAATTTAAACCAGTCCCAACAGACCACTTTTCTTCAATTGTGTGAGGAGTTCCCCGAGGTACTGACTGCCAATCTCGGACTCACACATAACCTTGAGTATCGTATCCGCCTTTGTGATTCCTCGGTTGTCCGTTCGCACCCTTATAAATTCGTCCCTCACAAAATGACCATTTTGTGTGAGAAGATTCAAGAATTGTTAGACCAAGGTGTCATTGAACCTTCCACGTCGGCCTATGCCAGTCCAGCATTCTTGATGCCTAAATCGGGAGGGAAGCATCGGCTGGTTATTGCCTATAGAAAATTAAATCAAAATATAGAGGTTGAGTCGGTGCCCCTCCCGGACCTGCATTCGGCCTTTGACTGGTTTTCGCAGGCCCGCTATTTCACTATATTTGACCTAAATTCCGCCTACCACCAGATACCCTTACACAAGGATTCTCGTCCGTACACGGCTTTTTGCGTACCTTGGAACCTGTACCAATATAAGAGAGTCCCCATGGGACTGGCTGTTGGTGCTCAGACGCTAACCCGTCTACTAGACACTGTGTTCCACGATGTAAAATTCCAGTATGTATTCAACTATTTAGATGACCTACTGATTTGCAGTACCACCTTGGAGGAACACATGGATCACCTCCGTGAGGTGTTGTGTCGCCTGAGGCGCGCGGGGCTTACAGTAAACCCCGACAAGCTGAAATTTGCCCAGGAGGAAATTTCTTCCCTCGGTCACCTTGTGTCTCGTAAAGGGGTCACGGTAGACCCAGAGAGGACTCAGGCTATTCGGGATTTCCCTCCTCCAAGGGACGCTAAAGGGGTGGCCCGCTTTGTAGGGATGGTGAATTTTTATCGGCGGTTCATTCCTGGGGCCGCCGAGATTGCTGCTCCCCTAAATTCCTTGAGGAAAAAGGGTGTCAAATTTGTGTGGGGCGACGAACAGCAGCGGGCCTTTGAGACCCTGAAGGAGGCCATTCTGTCGCCGCCCGTGCTTCGGATGCCTGACTTTACGAAGCCCTTTATTTTGCAGTCTGATGCCAGCTCTGTTGCGGTCGGCGCCGTGCTCTCGCAGGAGGTGGATGGTGCTCGGCAGCCGGTAGCTTTTGTATCTAGGACCCCCACGGACACCGAAAAGAAATCATCTGTTTATGAGTTGGAGTGTTTGGCAGTTGTCTTCGCCCTTGACAAGTTTAGAAGGTATTTGGAACATGCTGAGTTCCAACTAGAGACCGACAATCAGGCTCTCTCTTGGCTTCTGGCGCATCCCCGTCAACTGGGTAAAATTGGCCGCTGGGTGGTCAAAATATCATCCTTTAAGTTCAGAGCACAGCATATACGGGGGACCCAAAATGTTGTTGCCGACGCTTTATCACGAATGTACCATCTACCCAGTGAGGAGCCAATAGATGAACCCTGCGCCTTACTCTTGTAGTTTCCCCTCGCCTTTACTGATGTCATCCCTCATCAGCTTGATGATGAGACGTTGGGTCCGAAAATATTAAATCAGGCGAGATTAAGGCTCCGTATTTTCTGTCCAAGGGCGTCCTCTGCTGCAAGGAACGTAGAGGACGGGTTCCTAAGATAGTGCTGCCGAGCAAGCTTGTACCCATGGTCTTCCAGTACTATCACAATTCCCCGGTGGGAGGCCATTTGGGTGTTTCTAAGACCATCGCCGCGATTAGGAAGAACTTCATCTAGAAAGGCATGGACCGGGACATCGCCACCCGGGTGAAGTGTTGTCATCTGTGTAGTCTGAGCAAGCCCGCTCAGAACACCAAGTTGGGGTTGCTGTCTTCTGAGGTGGCTAGCAGACCTATGGAGAAGGTTTTCATCGACTACGTGGGTCCTTTCCCACGTAGCAAGGCCGGGAATTCGTTCCTCCTTGTTTGTGTGGATGCCTTCTCTAAGTTTGTCTGGCTACTTCCGTTGCGTCAGGCAAGTGCTGTTACTACCATCACAGCCCTTCAGACCAGCATCTTTCAGCATTTCGGGCTTCCCTCCATCATTGTCTCGGACAATGGCCCCCAGTTCATCTCAAGGCAGTTCCGAAACATGTGTTTCAAGCACGGCATTCAACATGTAACTACTTCACCTTATCACCCGCAACCTTCCCACGCTGAACGATTTAATCGCAACCTTAGATCCGCCCTCATCGCATACCACGCGGAACAGCAGAACACGTGGGACCAGAATCTTAGGTGGTTACAAATGGCTTTCAACTCCTCCCTTCATGAAAGTCATAGAGCCGTGCCCTTTGAGGTCATGTTTGGTTTCTCCCCTGTAAACCCCCTTAGCAATTTGTGGAGATTGGAGGATCTTCTTCCGCATTCGCCGAACGGGGGGTCTCGCACAGGTGGAAAGAGGTGAGGAGAGCTCTGCTCCGATCGCACGAGCGCGTGAGGCATCGTTACAACGCTGGGAGAGTCCCCAACCCTTTTAAGGTGGGAAAGTTGGTGTACTGTAGGAGCCACCCGCTCATCTCTAGAGTGGAGGGTCGCGCCGCCAAGCTCTGTTATCGGTGGATGAGACCATTCCGAAATTCAAAATTTGTCTCTCCGGTAACTGCCAGCCTGGTGGGTCTAGAGGACGGAATGCAGGTGAGAGTGGCGCATGTTTCGCATTTGAAAGCGTGTCCTCAATTAGAGTTTCCTTGAGAGAAATATATATATATATACATTGCTACCCCAGGAAGGATTAATTAAGGTCTTTGGGTTTGATTTTCGGGGGGCTTTCCTGGAGGATCTGGTTTTAATAATTTTTGGGTTTAATGGTTTAACCTTTTAGAGTTTTAACCGTTTTAAGGGGGGTCAATAGGGGTTTTAAAGTTTTATTTGGATTTTAGCTCCCCTACTTTCCTTTCCTCTTTTTATCTCTTTAGGTCGCGACCGCTCACACTTCCAGCATCTTCCACACACAGACACACATCCTGACACACACACCCACCTTGAGCTTCTTTCCGGTATCCTTTCGTTTCCAACTTCCGTTTTATTTTACCTTTTAAACAGTTTTATTTAGTCCCCAGCTTTCCTCGAGTTGTAGCCGACCCAATGTCGTCCAACACGTTGGACTCCTTTTGTTGTGGGGGTGTGCCATAACTAAGGAATTTTGTTATGGCAACAAACAAACAAAATTATTAAGTCAAATTACTGTATAGTCGCGTTGTGTAGAGAGACTCTCGCGCTATCTATTAGAGAGATCAGGCAACTTGATTTTCCTGTTTCGCTGGGTGGCGGCGTGGTTGTCGTTCTCAATAGAGTAAGTGTGTCGGACGGTCTCGTCTTGTTCTGCCTTCAACCCGGCTGCATGTGATCAAAGAAAATTTAATTGTTCTTTTGTAATACCGGGCGTAAATTATTTACCATGGCTGGCTAAGAACTAAGGTGTGCCCTGGGGTGTCTCCGGCCCGCTCAACCATGACCAGATGACCGGGCAAAAATGAATGTGAAGGAAATAAAGGAACGCGTAAGTATGTAACGTGCTCCGCCAAAATGAAAGGTATGTCTCTGATAAACGTTTCTGGTGTATGCTGTGCAAGTAAACATTTATTATAATGATCAAAGCAATAATTCTAGACAGTGGACAGTGTTACTTCGGTTAAATGGAGAACTAACTTAATTTCTTGGTGTGCATATCTGTACCATCTGTACCACTTGATACTCTGGTCAAGTAGTGACATGGCAAGCTGACTTAACATAAAAAAAAAGACATTTGCTTAATCATCTTCACTTTACTTAATATCCTGCAATCCCAGTTTATTTTAATGATAACGAAATTATATCTGAACTATAGTTTTTCTTTCAAAATACAGTTGAACAAGTCTGGCATCTGAAATAATTTTTTTATAGTGAGGACAGTTCCTTACAAGTATAATTAGTAGGTGGTAGTGACAAATTATATGCAAAATGCTATTATAAATGAAAAACACAAAAAAAAGAAAATAATATAAAAACGAAATGTGTTAAGCTACAGCTGGTGAATTGCCATTTACTTAAACTATACTGTGTGAAGGCACTTCTCAGCATTACTAGAAGGAGTCTTGCATCGTTCCTTTATTTTCCTGAGAAAGTATCTCAGTTATTTATCAGTGTTGTCTATGTAACTGTCTTGTGTGTAAATTGTGAAGTGTATGTAATTCTTAAAAAAGGAAATCATGTAGTCATACGTATTGAGTGTATAACCATTGTCATGACAGGTAATGAACTATCCACCACATGTATTGAAGCTATGTTATATCCATACATGTTTTTGGATTTAGAATCAATTAACCATGAATGAATTTAATGAAACTTAATAACGTTTTCTCAATTTAATGTATTCTGAATTACATGAAGCATTGTCATGACAGGTTCTGAACTATACATCACATGTGTTGCACTAATGTTGAATAACTAAAAAATTTCTAAATAACTACTGATGATTAAATTAATAGTGTAACGGATTGAAATGTTGTGAATTTCTAAAAATTTCAAAATAAGTACAGTGGTTAAATTACTTGAAAAATAGAATAAAACAAAGTAACAGCTCTTAAATTAATAGTAATATGGAATGAAATGTTTTGAATTTATGAAAATCTGAAAATAAGTAATGGTGATTAAATTAATTGTAAAATGGAATAAAATAATGTAATGGACGTTAAAGTAATAGTAATACCGTATGAAATAATTTTTTGAATTTGTGAAAATTTCAGAATATGTTACAGTGATTGAATTATTTGCAATGTAGTATGAAATAATGTTTTACGTTAGTGAAAATTTCAGTATTAACAGTGTTTAAATTAATTGTAAAATGGAATGAAATAATGTTTATATATCTGAAAATTTCTAAATAACTAAAGATCATTAAATTAATAGTGAAGCTGAGATAAATAATGTTTTGAAATGACTTTATAATCAACAGTTTTTTCAAAAAAGAGTAAAACCCTTAAGGTTTCATCATTGTAAACATATTTTAAAGGGGAAATAAGAACCAATAAATGTTCATTGTTGAGTTTTGGAAATTGAGGTCACTGCATTAATTAATTAACCTAAAGGTTCCCCAGCACGATGGTTTTCTTCCTCTAGGTGACTTCCTCCTAGTTCTAAACTGATGAGCTCGTCGTCCAGGTAAGCTATAGATATATATATTATAACAGCACCAAATATCAATTATTTGGAGTTATATGTCAACCGCATACTAGAATCATGTTTAAATAAATTGTAATAGTCAAAACTCCATTTGTATGTAGTAGCGATGAAAATAATGCTTTGTAAAACGACGCACACGTGGCCGTTACATAACCAGCTCGCTGTAGAATGAACAGCCACACCCCAAACTGTTAATTGGTAATATCTCGGAAACTAATAAATTAAGGCGAAATCCAAGATAGCCAAAATGATTGCCGAAATGTTAATGATAACGTGTGCGAGTTTTACGCAATATAATTAACAAATAAAAGAGTTAATTAATTTAATGTGAATAACTTCTGTAAAAATAGAGCTACATTAATGAGCTTCTAATATGTCATAAAGATAATAATTTCCAACAGATTATATATTTTAGATTTAGCACAACTTGGTTTGCAACCAAGATATTGCAAAATAAAACTATCACAGGAAATCCGGACCGACGAAATTCAGTTCCGCCGGATTAATAATATTAGTAATAATATTAATTCTCCGTCTGTGGGAAACTAACTTCGTTCTCACGGACTGAGGGAATTCAAATTTTGTGTAGTAGGGAGAGTGTATCAGCCAATCAAATCATTTGACGAAATCCCGACCAGCGCGGTGTTTTGGGGTTGAACCATCACTCTACTGCCAGTATTTGCGAAGTACGGACGTAATTCTTCGATCGTCTCGTAACCATAGTTGTGCAGATTTATCAGAAGACTCTACGTGGTCAACACACACAATTACGAACATAGTAAATACAGATCAACTGTACAATTCGTAATTATTGCGTCAAGTCGAGATACTCTTCATTACAACAAACAAGCTTATTGTGTACTACAACCTGTGGTCATAAGCACGCAAGAGATCTACCAGACTACAAGACCTGACTTCAAGAATACGACAGAGAGGCCGTCTAAACTATTGGTGAACCAGCTGACGAGCAGAGCTATCACTCGAACGAGACACACACACACACGCTGACGTGCAACGTGCGAATCGACGAGGGACATAAACCAGTTCCAGCAGAAAGCCGCAGACGTTAAAAAACTTCAACCAACAACAGGAGAGGAGAGTGTTGCCGAATTCTGAACTCAACGACCGAATCCAGGACGCTCTAAGCAGATCACTATCTCTAGCAGATCGGACCAGGACAGTGAGGGACAATCTGGAGCAACTGTACCATCCACTTCAAAAACAGGAAAGCAAAATCAACTTATTTATTTTTCAAACGTAAAAGTTTCTATCTTTTTCAATTAAAAGCATTGTAATTTAAACAATTCAGGTGCCATACAAAAATCAAAGACTCTAGTAAATAAGAATAAATTCATTGTGATAATCTGTATAGCAGTGGAAATTATTAGTAAGCTTTAATTAAGAATCAATAGAAATAATACAAAAGCGCTATACAAATCTTAACAAACAATCTAATTATTAGCTCATACTGCAGTATAACAGAGTCAAATCACTAGAAAATAAAATGACGTGAACTAGACTGTCACGCCTAATTTATTTTTGGAAAATATTTAAATTAACTTCAGAGTTTTTATATTTTATTTTTATTTTTCATTTAAATCCAATTTATTTAAAGCAATTTAATTGAATTAAATAAATTAATTAATTAAATTTTCACTTGGAATTAACTTGTCAAATAACGAGCTTAACTTCTTTTCAATTATCAACCAATTGAAAAACATTAGTCAAGAGAGATTCATTGTTTAGACTATAAGGATAATTGATAATATAAGCATTTTATTCTTGTGTGTTATTGGAGTAATAAACAACGTTTTATTACCCCATATTGCATTGTTTTATTGTTGTACGACAAAGCCTACCAGTCTCACAAAATTCTTCCCCTTTAAAGTAACTTATTTTGTGTGTTGTTGCCATAAATTGAGATTACAGGCTTGCGAAATTCAAATCCAAAATCCACACGCCCTAGTCGGAAGAAAACCGCAAGATCGGACAGCAGGTAGGTACTCATACACAACACAACAACAACGCATATAAGTAGAGTTGCATATGTCGCCCTGCACGTGGGGCCAGAAATTAAATTCAAATTAAATTTAATTCACGTTAAAACTAACTTTGCTGTTTTAACTCTTAAAACAGCTGGCGTCCAACTGAACAATCCCCTAAGAAGAGTTTTGTGATTGGTGGTGTACAGCAGTGAAATTATTGTGTCTTTGAAATTGTTGTGTATTTAAAATGGATATGGATAAAAAACTTAAACAAATACAGCAAATGAGCGCGGATTTGACCGCTAATATGAACGCGAAATTTGAACAGAGTGCAGCCAAAGCTGAGCTCAATATCGCAGAGTTAACGTCCAAAATCGAGGCGCAAAGAGTCAGCCTAACCGAGGCATTAGAGCACAGCAACGCAGACATAAACGCGGAAATTAAATAAAGCACTAAAGAATTAACTGTTAAAGTCGCGGAAATTAGCGAAAGTAATAAAGAGTTAACCGCTAAAGTCGCTGAAGTCGGTGAAAAAGTACATACGGTTGATACGAAAATAAATGAACGGTTTAAGGTTTTTGAGACCACAATGCAAAAATCGTTTATCGAACAAGTCACACGTATGGAGGGCCGATTCAAAGAACATATTAGCAGGTGCGGAAAACAAACGCAAGACGTCGCGAAAAAGGTCGACTCGCTCGAGATAAGAATTCAAACGGACGCGACCGAAACGCAACGTCAAGTAAATAGACTCGATGCTTCAATTGTAGAGACGCGGTCTAACATAGACTCTAATAAAGAGAGTGTATTACAAACACTTAGCGACGAGATTTTGAAAGTACGACAGGAGGTACGCAGGAGACCCGCTCCTAATATTTTAGTACAAGGTCCTGTCGATGAGAAAATCGTGAGTATTTTACAGGGGAAAATAACGAAAACCCTATTGAATTTTTGTTAGCCTGTGAAAGTGAAATGGCAAGGGTAGGGTCGAGACTCGAAGATCAAGATAAAATACAGTGGGTAGTAAACGCGATGCGTGATTCGGCGCGTAAATGGTATAACATTGTACGCGATAGAATGTCCACATACGCGGAGTTCAAACAAAAATTTGAAAGCCGGTACTGGAATGCGCACACTCAAAGACTTTTACGCAGTGAATTAGAATATGGGCGCTTTGAACGGAAGATGGGTATTTCGGCAGAAAATTATATTATCCAGCAGGTCGAGCGCGCGAAGCATTTAACCCCAGCATTTTCAGAGATCGACATAGTCACGAAACTAGCTTATCATTTTAATCACAATATAAGAGTAGCTGTGTTTACGCAGGGTATACGCACGGTCGATGAACTGCTCATTCTAGTGTCCCAAAGCGAGACAGTTTTTGATTTTGGCGGGTGGCGTTATAACACTGATTTTCGCCGGAATAACGAAGGTCAGAATACACGGGAACAATACCATCAGCAACCTGATCAGAGACCAAGTACAAGTTCTACTCCACCCCAGACATCGTCAAAACCCCCAGATAAGACCTTTGAATACAAAGGAAAGCCAAATATCGGTAGACCGAAAGGGCAATATAAGGGTAACGATGGGGCCCCGGTTAGAGCAATTCAAACGGTCGAAATAGCTAGAAGTGATACAATAGAGCAAGACAGCGATACGAAGAGCAATAAGGACCCTAGCGAGAAGAAAGAAAATCGTAAGTTTCCAAAAAACTTGGAAACGGGCGCCTCCAGGGGGGAAGCGCCATAAATCATGCCAAATTATATAAAAATAGAATAGGTAGAAATAAAAAAATACTAGATTTTATAAAAGTGATTTTTCTACAGAAATTTGTACGCCAGTTAATAAAGTATTCCAACCGGAGGGTACGGAACCATGGTTGGCGGTTAACAAAATACAACAATGGACTCCGACAATTGTATGTCCGGTGGAACAGGAACTTGACGGCGACGTTCCCACACAATCAGCCTGGGAAGACGTGGAAGTCATATCCGGTGACGCCTACGAATTCGACGAGTACATAGCGGAATATTGTAGAGCCACCCATAAAAATGGTTACGATATACTGGACGCACTTTAAAAATAATAATTTAATTAAATAATAATTAGAAATAAAATAAATAAACTGTGTTTTATAATAGTATTAATAATAAATTGTAAATAAACTGTGTAGGAATAATAATGCGTTTCTAACGCGGTAACTAACGAGCGTGTAGGGCGAAACAAACGCACCAGCAGGAAATAGTTACGTCACACGATAACTACCGGCCGACGGTTCGAATGTAGGTCAAGCAATTAGTGTCGCGCGGCGTGCGATAACGACTGTAAACAAACCTCAACACATTCCTTCGTGCGCGTGCCGCTTTTGACAAACAAACATTCTTAAAGCCAGCGATTAGATACTACCCGTTCTGAAAACATTTTAATACACAATAATCGCAAATACAATATTGTTAATAGACTGTAATTAGGATCAAGTTGTATATATGAAGAACATTAAAACACATGTATGTGTCTTTAAATAAGTAATACAACAATGTATAAGTAGCAAGTATAATGATTACAAAGTCCGTTTATAATAATTAAAAAAAAAATAATAATTGTAATTAATACACTCTTTTTTTTTTTTTTAAATAAGCAGGGGAGTATATAACAGCGACAAATATCAATTATTTGGAGTTATATGTCAACCGCATACTAGAATCATGTTTAAATAAATTGTAATAGTCAAAACTCCATTTGTATGTAGTAGCGATGAAAATAATGCTTTGTAAAACGACGCACACGTGGCCGTTACATAACCAGCTCGCTGTAGAATGAACAGCCACACCCCAAACGGTTAATTGGTAATATCTCGGAAACTAATAAATTAAGGCGAAATCCAAGATAGCCAAAATGTTTGCCGAAATGTTAATGATAACGTGTGCGAGTTTTACGCAATATAATTAACAAATAAAAGAGTTAATTAATTTAATGTGAATAACTTCTGTAAAAATAGAGCTACATTAATGAGCTTCTAATATGTCATAAAGATAATAATTTCCAACAGATTGTATATTTTAGATTTAGCACAACTTGGTTTGCAACCAAGATATTGCAAAATAAAACTATCACAGGAAATCCGGACCGACAATTCAGTTCCGCCGGATTAATAATATTAGTAATAATATTAATTCTCCGTCTGTGGGAAACTAACTTCGTTCTCACGGACTGAGGGAATTCAAATTGTGTGTAGTAGGGAGAGTGTATCAGCCAATCAAATCATTTGACGTATTCCCGACCAGCGCGGTGTTTTGGGGTTGAACCATCACTCTACTGCCAGTATTTGCGAAGTACGGACGTAATTCTTCGATCGTCTCGTAACCATAGTTGTGCAGATTCATCAGAAGACTCTACGTGGTCAACACACACAATTACGAACATAGTAAATACAGATCAACTGTACAATTCGTAATTATTGCGTCAAGTCGAGATACTCTTCATTACAACAAACAAGCTTATTGTGTACTACAAGCTGTGGTCATAAGCACGCAAGAGATCTACCAGACTACAAGACCTGACTTCAAGAATACGACAGAGAGGCCGTCTAAACTATTGGTGAACCAGCTGACGAGCAGAGCTATCACTCGAACGAGACACACACACACACGCTGACGTGCAACGTGCGAATCGACGAGGGACATAAACCAGTTCCAGCAGAAAGCCGCAGACGTTAAAAATTTCAACCAACAACAGGAGAGGAGAGTGTTGCCGAATTCTGAACTCAACGACCGAATCCAGGACGCTCTAAGCAGATCACTATCTCTAGTAGATCGGACCAGGACAGTGAGGGACAATTTGGAGCAACTCTACCATCCACTTCAAAAACAGGAAAGCAAAATCAACTTATTTATTTTTCAAACGTAAAAGTTTCTATCTTTTTCAATTAAAAGCATTGTAATTTAAACAATTCAGGTGCCATACAAAAATCAAAGACTCTAGTAAATAAGAATAAATTCATTGTGATAATCTGTATAGCAGTAGAAATAATTAGTAAGCTTTAATTAAGAATCAATAGAAATAATACAAAAGCGCTATACAAATCTTAACAAACAATCTAATTATTAGCTCATACTGCAGTATAACAGAGTCAAATCACTAGAAAATAAAATGACGTGAACTAGACTGTCACGCCTAATTTATTTTTGGAAAATATTTAAATTAACTTCAGAGTTTTTATATTTTATTTTTATTTTTCATTTAAATCCAATTTATTTAAAACAATTTAATAAAATAAAATAAATTAATTAATTAAATTTTCCCTTGCAATTAACTTGTCAAATAACGAGTTTAACTTCTTTTCAATTATCAACCAATTGAAAAACATTAGTCAAGAGAGATTCATTGTTTAGACTATAAGGATAATTGATAATATAACCATTTTATTCTTGTGTGTTATTGGAGTAATAAACAACGTTTTATTGCCCCATATTGCATTGTTTTATTGTTGTACGACAAAGCCTACCAGTCTCACAAAATTCTTCCCCTTTAAAGTAACTTGTTTTGTGTGTTGTTGCCATAAATTGAGATTACAGACTTGCAAAATTCAAATCCAAAATCCACACACCCTAGTCGGAAGAAAACCGCAAGATCGGACAGCAGGTAGGTACTCATACACAACACAACACAACACAACAACAACGCATATAAGTAGAGTTGCATATGTCGCCCTGCACGTGGGGCCAGAAATTAAATTCAAATTAAATTTAATTCACTTTAAAACTAACTTTGCTGTTTTAACTCTTAAAACAGCTGGCGTCCAACTGAACAATCCCCTAAGAAGAGTTTTGTGATTGGTGGTGTACAGCAGTGAAATTAATGTGTCTTTGAAATTGTTGTGTATTTAAAATGGATATGGATAAAAAACTTAAACAAATACAGCAAATGAGCGCGGATTTGACCGCTAATATGAACGCGAAATTTGAACAGAGTGCAGCCAAAGCTGAGCTCAATATCGCAGAGTTAACGTCCAAAATCGAGGCGCAAAGAGTCAGCCTAACCGAGGCATTAGAGCACAGCAACGCAGACATAAACGCGGAAATTAAATAAAGCACTAAAGAATTAACTGTTAAAGTCGCGGAAATTAGCGAAAGTAATAAAGAGTTAACCGCTAAAGTCGCTGAAGTCGGTGAAAAAGTACATACGGTTGATACGAAAATAAATGAACGGTTTAAGGTTTTTGAGACCACAATGCAAAAATCGTTTATCGAACAAGTCACACGTATGGAGGGCCGATTCAAAGAACATATTAGCAGGTGCGGAAAACAAACGCAAGACGTCGCGAAAAAGGTCGACTCGCTCGAGATAAGAATTCAAACGGACGCGACCGAAACGCAACGTCAAGTAAATAGACTCGATGCTTCAATTGTAGAGACGCGGTCTAACATAGACTCTAATAAAGAGAGTGTATTACAAACACTTAGCGACGAGATTTTGAAAGTACGACAGGAGGTATGCAGGAGACCCGCTCCTAATATTTTAGTACAAGGTCCTGTCGATGAGAAAATCGTGAGTATTTTGCAGGGGAAAATAACGAAAACCCTATTGAATTTTTGTTAGCCTGTGAAAGTGAAATGGCAAGGGTAGGGTCGAGACTCGAAGATCAAGATAAAATACAGTGGGTAGTAAACGCGATGCGTGATTCGGCGCGTAAATGGTATAACATTGTACGCGATAGAATGTCCACATACGCGGAGTTCAAACAAAAATTTGAAAGCCGGTACTGGAATGCGCACACTCAAAGACTTTTACGCAGTGAATTAGAATATGGGCGCTTTGAACGGAAGATGGGTATTTCGGCAGAAAATTATATTATCCAGCAGGTCGAGCGCGCGAAGCATTTAACCCCAGCATTTTCAGAGATCGACATAGTCACGAAACTAGCTTATCATTTTAATCACAATATAAGAGTAGCTGTGTTTACGCAGGGTATACGCACGGTCGATGAACTGCTCATTCTAGTGTCCCAAAGCGAGACAGTTTTTGATTTTGGCGGGTGGCGTTATAACACTGATTTTCGCCGGAATAACGAAGGTCAGAATACACGGGAACAATACCATCAGCAACCTGATCAGAGACCAAGTACAAGTTCTACTCCACCCCAGACATCGTCAAAACCCCCAGATAAGACCTTTGAATACAAAGGAAAGCCAAATATCGGTAGACCGAAAGGGCAATATAAGGGTAACGATGGGGCCCCGGTTAGAGCAATTCAAACGGTCGAAATAGCTAGAAGTGATACAATAGAGCAAGACAGCGATACGAAGAGCAATAAGGACCCTAGCGAGAAGAAAGAAAATCGTAAGTTTCCAAAAAACTTGGAAACGGGCGCCTCCAGGGGGGAAGCGCCATAAATCATGCCAAATTATATAAAAATAGAATAGGTAGAAATAAAAAAATACTAGATTTTATAAAAGTGATTTTTCTACAGAAATTTGTACGCCAGTTAATAAAGTATTCCAACCGGAGGGTACGGAACCATGGTTGGCGGTTAACACAATACAACAATGGACTCCGACAATTGTATGTCCGGTGGAACAGGAACTTGACGGCGACGTTCCCACACAATCAGCCTGGAAAGACGTGGAAGTCATATCCGGTGACGCCTACGAATTCGACGAGTACATAGCGGAATATTGTAGAGCCACCCATAAAAATGGTTACGATATACTGGACGCACTTTAAAAATAATAATTTAATTAAATAATAATTAGAAATAAAATAAATAAACTGTGTTTTATAATAGTATTAATAATAAATTGTAAATAAACTGTGTAGGAATAATAATGCGTTTCTAACGCGGTAACTAACGAGCGTGTAGGGCGAAACAAACGCACCAGCAGGAAATAGTTACGTCACACGATAACTACCGGCCGACGGTTCGAATGTAGGTCAAGCAATTAGTGTCGCGCGGCGTGCGATAACGACTGTAAACAAACCTCAGCACATTCCTTCGTGCGCGTGCCGCTTTTGACAAACAAACATTCTTAAAGCCAGCGATTAGATACTACCCGTTCTGAAAACATTTTAATACACAATAATCGCAAATACAATATTGTTAATAGACTGTAATTAGGATCAAGTTGTATATATGAAGAACATTAAAACACATGTATGTGTCTTTAAATAAGTAATACAACAATGTATAAGTAGCAAGTATAATGATTACAAAGTCCGTTTATAATAATTAAAAAAAAAATAATAATTGTAATTAATACACTCTTTTTTTTTTTTTTTTTAAATAAGCAGGGGAGTATATAACAGCGACAAATATCAATTATTTGGAGTTATATGTCAACCGCATACTAGAATCATGTTTAAATAAATTGTAATAGTCAAAACTCCATTTGTATGTAGTAGCGATGAAAATAATGCTTTGTAAAACGACGCACACGTGGCCGTTACATAACCAGCTCGCTGTAGAATGAACAGCCACACCCCAAACTGTTAATTGGTAATATCTCGGAAACTAATAAATTAAGGCGAAATCCAAGATAGCCAAAATGTTTGCCGAAATGTTAATGATAACGTGTGCGAGTTTTACGCAATATAATTAACAAATAAAAGAGTTAATTAATTTAATGTGAATAACTTCTGTAAAAATAGAGCTACATTAATGAGCTTCTAATATGTCATAAAGATAATAATTTCCAACAGATTGTATATTTTAGATTTAGCACAACTTGGTTTGCAACCAAGATATTGCAAAATAAAACTATCACAGGAAATCCGGACCGACAATTCAGTTCCGCCGGATTAATAATATTAGTAATAATATTAATTCTCCGTCTGTGGGAAACTAACTTCGTTCTCACGGACTGAGGGAATTCAAATTGTGTGTAGTAGGGAGAGTGTATCAGCCAATCAAATCATTTGACGTATTCCCGACCAGCGCGGTGTTTTGGGGTTGAACCATCACTCTACTGCCAGTATTTGCGAAGTACGGACGTAATTCTTCGATCGTCTCGTAACCATAGTTGTGCAGATTCATCAGAAGACTCTACGTGGTCAACACACACAATTACGAACATAGTAAATACAGATCAACTGTACAATTCGTAATTATTGCGTCAAGTCGAGATACTCTTCATTACAACAAACAAGCTTATTGTGTACTACAAGCTGTGGTCATAAGCACGCAAGAGATCTACCAGACTACAAGACCTGACTTCAAGAATACGACAGAGAGGCCGTCTAAACTATTGGTGAACCAGCTGACGAGCAGAGCTATCACTCGAACGAGACACACACACACACGCTGACGTGCAACGTGCGAATCGACGAGGGACATAAACCAGTTCCAGCAGAAAGCCGCAGACGTTAAAAATTTCAACCAACAACAGGAGAGGAGAGTGTTGCCGAATTCTGAACTCAACGACCGAATCCAGGACGCTCTAAGCAGATCACTATCTCTAGTAGATCGGACCAGGACAGTGAGGGACAATTTGGAGCAACTCTACCATCCACTTCAAAAACAGGAAAGCAAAATCAACTTATTTATTTTTCAAACGTAAAAGTTTCTATCTTTTTCAATTAAAAGCATTGTAATTTAAACAATTCAGGTGCCATACAAAAATCAAAGACTCTAGTAAATAAGAATAAATTCATTGTGATAATCTGTATAGCAGTAGAAATAATTAGTAAGCTTTAATTAAGAATCAATAGAAATAATACAAAAGCGCTATACAAATCTTAACAAACAATCTAATTATTAGCTCATACTGCAGTAAAACAGAGTCAAATCACTAGAAAATAAAATGACGTGAACTAGACTGTCACGCCTAATTTATTTTTGGAAAATATTTAAATTAACTTCAGAGTTTTTATATTTTATTTTTATTTTTCATTTAAATCCAATTTATTTAAAACAATTTAATTAAATAAAATAAATTAATTAATTAAATTTTCCCTTGCAATTAACTTGTCAAATAACGAGTTTAACTTCTTTTCAATTATCAACCAATTGAAAAACATTAGTCAAGAGAGATTCATTGTTTAGACTATAAGGATAATTGATAATATAACCATTTTATTCTTGTGTGTTATTGGAGTAATAAACAACGTTTTATTGCCCCATATTGCATTGTTTTATTGTTGTACGACAAAGCCTACCAGTCTCACAAAATTCTTCCCCTTTAAAGTAACTTATTTTGTGTGTTGTTGCCATAAATTGAGATTACAGGCTTGCAAAATTCAAATCCAAAATCCACACACCCTAGTCGGAAGAAAACCGCAAGATCGGACAGCAGGTAGGTACTCATACACAACACAACACAACACAACAACAACGCATATAAGTAGAGTTGCATATGTCGCCCTGCACGTGGGGCCAGAAATTAAATTCAAATTAAATTTAATTCACTTTAAAACTAACTTTGCTGTTTTAACTCTTAAAACAGCTGGCGTCCAACTGAACAATCCCCTAAGAAGAGTTTTGTGATTGGTGGTGTACAGCAGTGAAATTAATGTGTCTTTGAAATTGTTGTGTATTTAAAATGGATATGGATAAAAAACTTAAACAAATACAGCAAATGAGCGCGGATTTGACCGCTAATATGAACGCGAAATTTGAACAGAGTGCAGCCAAAGCTGAGCTCAATATCGCAGAGTTAACGTCCAAAATCGAGGCGCAAAGAGTCAGCCTAACCGAGGCATTAGAGCACAGCAACGCAGACATAAACGCGGAAATTAAACAAAGCACTAAAGAATTAACTGTTAAAGTCGCGGAAATTAGCGAAAGTAATAAAGAGTTAACCGCTAAAGTCGCTGAAGTCGGTGAAAAAGTACATACGGTTGATACGAAAATAAATGAACGGTTTAAGGTTTTTGAGACCACAATGCAAAAATCGTTTATCGAACAAGTCACACGTATGGAGGGCCGATTCAAAGAACATATTAGCAGGTGCGGAAAACAAACGCAAGACGTCGCGAAAAAGGTCGACTCGCTCGAGATAAGAATTCAAACGGACGCGACCGAAACGCAACGTCAAGTAAATAGACTCGATGCTTCAATTGTAGAGACGCGGTCTAACATAGACTCTAATAAAGAGAGTGTATTACAAACACTTAGCGACGAGATTTTGAAAGTACGACAGGAGGTACGCAGGAGACCCGCTCCTAATATTTTAGTACAAGGTCCTGTCGATGAGAAAATCGTGAGTATTTTGCAGGGGAAAATAACGAAAACCCTATTGAATTTTTGTTAGCCTGTGAAAGTGAAATGGCAAGGGTAGGGTCGAGACTCGAAGATCAAGATAAAATACAGTGGGTAGTAAACGCGATGCGTGATTCGGCGCGTAAATGGTATAACATTGTACGCGATAGAATGTCCACATACGCGGAGTTCAAACAAAAATTTGAAAGCCGGTACTGGAATGCGCACACTCAAAGACTTTTACGCAGTGAATTAGAATATGGGCGCTTTGAACGGAAGATGGGTATTTCGGCAGAAAATTATATTATCCAGCAGGTCGAGCGCGCGAAGCATTTAACCCCAGCATTTTCAGAGATCGACATAGTCACGAAACTAGCTTATCATTTTAATCACAATATAAGAGTAGCTGTGTTTACGCAGGGTATACGCACGGTCGATGAACTGCTCATTCTAGTGTCCCAAAGCGAGACAGTTTTTGATTTTGGCGGGTGGCGTTATAACACTGATTTTCGCCGGAATAACGAAGGTCAGAATACACGGGAACAATACCATCAGCAACCTGATCAGAGACCAAGTACAAGTTCTACTCCACCCCAGACATCGTCAAAACCCCCAGATAAGACCTTTGAATACAAAGGAAAGCCAAATATCGGTAGACCGAAAGGGCAATATAAGGGTAACGATGGGGCCCCGGTTAGAGCAATTCAAACGGTCGAAATAGCTAGAAGTGATACAATAGAGCAAGACAGCGATACGAAGAGCAATAAGGACCCTAGCGAGAAGAAAGAAAATCGTAAGTTTCCAAAAAACTTGGAAACGGGCGCCTCCAGGGGGGAAGCGCCATAAATCATGCCAAATTATATAAAAATAGAATAGGTAGAAATAAAAAAATACTAGATTTTATAAAAGTGATTTTTCTACAGAAATTTGTACGCCAGTTAATAAAGTATTCCAACCGGAGGGTACGGAACCATGGTTGGCGGTTAACACAATACAACAATGGACTCCGACAATTGTATGTCCGGTGGAACAGGAACTTGACGGCGACGTTCCCACACAATCAGCCTGGGAAGACGTGGAAGTCATATCC
Organism: Magicicada septendecula; assembly: GCA_034769895.1. NCBI lineage: Eukaryota > Metazoa > Arthropoda > Insecta > Hemiptera > Cicadidae > Magicicada > Magicicada septendecula. Next base: position 415,903,432 of record CM068368.1, read on the forward strand.
GGTGACGCCTACGAATTCGACGAGTACATAGCGGAATATTGTAGAGCCACCCATAAAAATGGTTACGATATACTGGACGCACTTTAAAAATAATAATTTAATTAAATAATAATTAGAAATAAAATAAATAAACTGTGTTTTATAATAGTATTAATAATAAATTGTAAATAAACTGTGTAGGAATAATAATGCGTTTCTAACGCGGTAACTAACGAGCGTGTAGGGCGAAACAAACGCACCAGCAGGAAATAGTTACGTCACACGATAACTACCGGCCGACGGTTCGAATGTAGGTCAAGCAATTAGTGTCGCGCGGCGTGCGATAACGACTGTAAACAAACCTCAGCACATTCCTTCGTGCGCGTGCCGCTTTTGACAAACAAACATTCTTAAAGCCAGCGATTAGATACTACCCGTTCTGAAAACATTTTAATACACAATAATCGCAAATACAATATTGTTAATAGACTGTAATTAGGATCAAGTTGTATATATGAAGAACATTAAAACACATGTATGTGTCTTTAAATAAGTAATACAACAATGTATAAGTAGCAAGTATAATGATTACAAAGTCCGTTTATAATAATTAAAAAAAAAATAATAATTGTAATTAATACACTCTTTTTTTTTTTTTTTTTAATAAAGCAGGGGAGTATATAACAGCGCCAAATATCAATTATTTGGAGTTATATGTCAACCGCATACTAGAATCATGTTTAAATAAATTGTAATAGTCAAAACTCCATTTGTATGTAGTAGCGATGAAAATAATGCTTTGTAAAACGACGCACACGTGGCCGTTACATAACCAGCTCGCTGTAGAATGAACAGCCACACCCCAAACTGTTAATTGGTAATATCTCGGAAACTAATAAATTAAGGCGAAATCCAAGATAGCCAAAATGTTTGCCGAAATGTTAATGATAACGTGTGCGAGTTTTACGCAATATAATTAACAAATAAAAGAGTTAATTAATTTAATGTGAATAACTTCTGTAAAAATAGAGCTACATTAATGAGCTTCTAATATGTCATAAAGATAATAATTTCCAACAGATTGTATATTTTAGATTTAGCACAACTTGGTTTGCAACCAAGATATTGCAAAATAAAACTATCACAGGAAATCCGGACCGACAATTCAGTTCCGCCGGATTAATAATATTAGTAATAATATTAATTCTCCGTCTGTGGGAAACTAACTTCGTTCTCACGGACTGAGGGAATTCAAATTTTGTGTAGTAGGGAGAGTGTATCAGCCAATCAAATCATTTGACGTATTCCCGACCAGCGCGGTGTTTTGGGGTTGAACCATCACTCTACTGCCAGTATTTGCGAAGTACGGACGTAATTCTTCGATCGTCTCGTAACCATAGTTGTGCAGATTCATCAGAAGACTCTACGTGGTCAACACACACAATTACGAACATAGTAAATACAGATCAACTGTACAATTCGTAATTATTGCGTCAAGTCGAGATACTCTTCATTACAACAAACAAGCTTATTGTGTACTACAAGCTGTGGTCATAAGCACGCAAGAGATCTACCAGACTACAAGACCTGACTTCAAGAATACGACAGAGAGGCCGTCTAAACTATTGGTGAACCAGCTGACGAGCAGAGCTATCACTCGAACGAGACACACACACACACGCTGACGTGCAACGTGCGAATCGACGAGGGACATAAACCAGTTCCAGCAGAAAGCCGCAGACGTTAAAAATTTCAACCAACAACAGGAGAGGAGAGTGTTGCCGAATTCTGAACTCAACGACCGAATCCAGGACGCTCTAAGCAGATCACTATCTCTAGTAGATCGGACCAGGACAGTGAGGGACAATTTGGAGCAACTCTACCATCCACTTCAAAAACAGGAAAGCAAAATCAATTTATTTATTTTTCAAACGTAAAAGTTTCTATCTTTTTCAATTAAAAGCATTGTAATTTAAACAATTCAGGTGCCATACAAAAATCAAAGACTCTAGTAAATAAGAATAAATTCATTGTGATAATCTGTATAGCAGTAGAAATAATTAGTAAGCTTTAATTAAGAATCAATAGAAATAATACAAAAGCGCTATACAAATCTTAACAAACAATCTAATTATTAGCTCATACTGCAGTATAACAGAGTCAAATCACTAGAAAATAAAATGACGTGAACTAGACTGTCACGCCTAATTTATTTTTGGAAAATATTTAAATTAACTTCAGAGTTTTTATATTTTATTTTTATTTTTCATTTAAATCCAATTTATTTAAAACAATTTAATTAAATAAAATAAATTAATTAATTAAATTTTCCCTTGCAATTAACTTGTCAAATAACGAGTTTAACTTCTTTTCAATTATCAACCAATTGAAAAACATTAGTCAAGAGAGATTCATTGTTTAGACTATAAGGATAATTGATAATATAACCATTTTATTCTTGTGTGTTATTGGAGTAATAAACAACGTTTTATTGCCCCATATTGCATTGTTTTATTGTTGTACGACAAAGCCTACCAGTCTCACAAAATTCTTCCCCTTTAAAGTAACTTATTTTGTGTGTTGTTGCCATAAATTGAGATTACAGGCTTGCAAAATTCAAATCCAAAATCCACACACCCTAGTCGGAAGAAAACCGCAAGATCGGACAGCAGGTAGGTACTCATACACAACACAACACAACACAACAACAACGCATATAAGTAGAGTTGCATATGTCGCCCTGCACGTGGGGCCAGAAATTAAATTCAAATTAAATTTAATTCACTTTAAAACTAACTTTGCTGTTTTAACTCTTAAAACAGCTGGCGTCCAACTGAACAATCCCCTAAGAAGAGTTTTGTGATTGGTGGTGTACAGCAGTGAAATTAATGTGTCTTTGAAATTGTTGTGTATTTAAAATGGATATGGATAAAAAACTTAAACAAATACAGCAAATGAGCGCGGATTTGACCGCTAATATGAACGCGAAATTTGAACAGAGTGCAGCCAAAGCTGAGCTCAATATCGCAGAGTTAACGTCCAAAATCGAGGCGCAAAGAGTCAGCCTAACCGAGGCATTAGAGCACAGCAACGCAGACATAAACGCGGAAATTAAACAAAGCACTAAAGAATTAACTGTTAAAGTCGCGGAAATTAGCGAAAGTAATAAAGAGTTAACCGCTAAAGTCGCTGAAGTCGGTGAAAAAGTACATACGGTTGATACGAAAATAAATGAACGGTTTAAGGTTTTTGAGACCACAATGCAAAAATCGTTTATCGAACAAGTCACACGTATGGAGGGCCGATTCAAAGAACATATTAGCAGGTGCGGAAAACAAACGCAAGACGTCGCGAAAAAGGTCGACTCGCTCGAGATAAGAATTCAAACGGACGCGACCGAAACGCAACGTCAAGTAAATAGACTCGATGCTTCAATTGAAGAGACGCGATCTAACATAGACTCTAATAAAGAGAGTGTATTACAAACACTTAGCGACGAGATTTTGAAAGTACGACAGGAGGTACGCAGGAGACCCGCTCCTAATATTTTAGTACAAGGTCCTGTCGATGAGAAAATCGTGAGTATTTTACAGGGGAAAATAACGAAAACCCTATTGAATTTTTGTTAGCCTGTGAAAGTGAAATGGCAAGGGTAGGGTCGAGACTCGAAGATCAAGATAAAATACAGTGGGTAGTAAACGCGATGCGTGTTTCGGCGCGTAAATGGTATAACATTGTACGCGATAAAATGTCCACATACGCGGAGTTCAAACAAAAATTTGAAAACCCGTACTGGAATGCGCACACTCAAAGACTTTTACGCAATGAGTTAGAATATGGGCGCTTTGAACGGAAGATGGGTATTACGGCAGAAAATTATATTATCCAGCAGGTCGAGCGCGCGAAGCATTTAACCCCAGCATTTTCAGAGATCGACATAGTCACGAAACTAGCTTATCATTTTAATCACAATATAAGAGTAGCTGTGTTTACGCAGGGTATACGCACGGTCGATGAACTGCTCATTCTAGTGTCCCAAAGCGAGACAGTTTTTGATTTTGGCGGGTGGCGTTGTAACCCTGATTTTCGCCGGAATAACGAAGGTCAGAATACACGGGAACAATACCATCAGAAACCTGATCAGAGACCATGTACAAGTTCTACTCCACCCCAGACATCGTCAAAACCCCCAGATAAGACCTTTGAATACAAAGGAAAGCCAAATATCGGTAGACCGAGAGGGCAATATAAGGGTAACGATGGGGCCCCGGTTAGAGCAATTCAAACGGTCGAAATAGCTAGAAGTGATACAATAGAGCAAGACAGCGATATGAAGAGCAATAAAGACCATAGTGAGAAGAAAAAAATCGTAAGTTTCCAACTTCTCCAGGGGGGAAGCGCCATAAATAATGCCAAATTATATAAAAATAGAATAGGTAGAAATAAGAAAAATACTAGATTTAAGAAAAGTGATTTTTCTACAGAATTTGGACGCCAGTTAATAAAGTATTCCAACCGGAAGGTACGGAACCATGGTTGGCGGTTAACACAATACAACAATGGACTCCTACTATTGTGTGTCTGGTGGAACAGGAACTTGACGGCGACGTTCCCACACAATCAGCCTGGGAAGACGTCGAATTCATATCCGGTGACGCCTACGAATTCGACGAGTACATAGCGGAATATTGTAGAGCCACCCATAAAAATGGTTACGATATACTGGACGCACTTTAAAAATAATAATTTAATTAAATAATAATTAGAATTAAAATAAATAAACTGTGTTTTATAATAGTATTAATAATAAATTGTAAATAAACGGTGTAGGAATAATAATGCGTTTCTAACGCGGTAACTAACGAGCGTGTAGGGCGAAACAAACGCACCAGCAGGAAATAGTTACGTCACACGATAACTACCGGCCGACGGTTCGAATGTAGGTCAAGCAATTAGTGTCGCGCGGCGTGCGATAACGACTGTAAACAAACCTCAGCACATTCCTTCGTGCGCGTGCCGCTGTTGACAAACAAACATTCTTAAAGCCAGCGATTAGATACTACCCGTTCTGAAAACATTTTAATACACAATAATCGCAAATACAATATTGTTAATAGACTGTAATTAGGATCAAGTTGTATATATGAAGAACATTAACACACATGCATGTGTCTTTAAATAAGTAATACAACAATGTATAAGTAGCAAGTATAATGATTACAAAGTCCGTTTATATAAATTAAGAAAAAAAAAATAATTGTAATTAATACACACATTTTTTTTTTTAAATAAGCAGGGGAGTATATAACAGCACCAAATATCAATTATTTGGAGTTATATGTCAACCGCATACTAGAATCATGTTTAAATAAATTGTAATAGTCAAAACTCCATTTGTATGTAGTAGCGATGAAAATAATGCTTTGTAAAACGACGCACACGTGGCCGTTACATAACCAGCTCGCTGTAGAATGAACAGCCACACCCCAAACTGTTAATTGGTAATATCTCGGAAACTAATAAATTAAGGCGAAATCCAAGAGAGCCAAAATGTTTGCCGAAATGTTAATGATAACGTGTGCGAGTATTACGCAATATAATTAACAAATAAAAGAGTTAATTAATTTAATGTGAATAACTTCTGTAAAAATAGAGCTACATTAATGAGCTTCTAATATGTCATAAAGATAATAATTCCAACAGATTGTATATTTTAGATTTAGCACAACTTGGTTTGCAACCAAGATATTGCAAAATAAAACTATCACAGGAAATCCGGACCGACAATTCAGTTCCGCCGGATTAATAATATTAGTAATAATATTAATTCTCCGTCTGTGGGAAACTAACTTCGTTCTCACGGACTGAGGGAATTCAAATTTTGTGTAGTAGGAGAGTGTGTCAGCCAATCAAATCATTTGACGAAATCCCGACCAGCGCGGTGTTTTGGGGCTGAACCATCACTCTACTGCCAGTATTTGCGAAGTACGGACGTAATTCTTCGATCGTCTCGTAACCATAGTTGTGCAGATTCATCAGAAGACTCTACGTGGTCAACACACACAATTACGAACATAGTAAATACAGATCAACTGTACAATTCGTAATTATTGCGTCAAGTCGAGATACTCTTCATTACAACAAACAAGCTTATTGTGTACTACAAGCTGTGGTCATATGCACGCAAGAGATCTACCAGACTACAAGACCTGACTTCAAGAATACGACAGAGAGGCCGTCTAAACTATTGGTGAACCAGCTGACGAGCAGAGCTATCACTCGAACGAGACACACACACACACGCTGACGTGCAACGTGCGAATCGACGAGGGACATAAACCAGTTCCAGCAGAAAGCCGCAGACGTTAAAAAACTTCAACCAACAACAGGAGAGGAGAGTGTTGCCGAATTCTGAACTCAACGACCGAATCCAGGACGCTCTAAGCAGATCACTATCTCTAGCAGATCGGACCAGGACAGTGAGGGACAATTTGGAGCAACTCTACCATCCACTTCAAAAACAGGAAAGCAAAATCAACTTATTTATTTTTCAAACGTAAAAGTTTCTATCTTCTTCAATTAAAAGCATTGTAATTTAAACAATTCAGGTGCCATACAAAAATCAAAGACTCTAGTAAATAAGAATTAATTCATTGTGATAATCTGTATAGCAGTAGAAATAATTAGTAAGCTGTAATTAAGAGTCAATAGAAATAATATAAAAGCGCTATACAAATCTTAACAAACAATCAAATTTTTAGCTCATACTGCAGTATAACAGAGTCAAATCACTAGAAAATAAAATGACGTGAACTAGACTGTCACGCCTAATTTATTTTTTTTGGAAAACATTTAAATTAACTTCAGAGTTTTTATATTTTATTTTTATTTTTCATTTAAATCCAATTTATTTAAAGCAATTTAATAAAATAAAATAAATTAATTAATAAAATTTGCACTTGCAATTTACTTGTCAAATAACGAGTTTAACTTCTTTTCAATTATCAACCAATTGAAAAACATTAGTCAAGAGAGATTCATTGTTTAGACTATAAGGATAATTGATAATATAAGCATTTTATTCTTGTGTGTTATTGGAGTAATAAACAACGTTTTATTACCCCATATTGCATTGTTTTATTGTTGTACGACAAAGCCTACCAGTCTCACAAAATTCTTCCCCTTTAAAGTAACTTATTTTGTGTGTTGTTGCCATAAATTGAGATTACAGGCTTGCTAAATTCAAATCCAAAATCCACACGCCCTAGTCAGAAGAAAACCGCAAGATCGGACAGCAGGTAGGTACTCATACACAACACAACACAACACAACAACAACGCATATAAGTAGAGTTGCATATGTCGCCCTGCACGTGGGGCCAGAAATTAAATTCAAATTAAATTTAATTCACGTTAAAACTAACTTTGCTGTTTTAACTCTTAAAACAGCTGGCGTCCAACTGAACAATCCCCTAAGAAGAGTTTTGTGATTGGTGGTGGTACAGCAGTGAAATTATTGTGTCTTTGAAATTGTTGTGTATTTAAAATGGATATGAATAAAATACTTAAACAAATACAGCAAATGAGCGCGGATTTGACCGCTAATATGAACGCGAAATTTGAACAGAGTGCAGCCAAAGCTGAGCTCAATATCGCAGAGTTAACGTCCAAAATCGAGGCGCAAAGAGTCAGCCTAACCGAGGCATTAGAGCACAGCAACGCAGACATAAACGCGGAAATTAAACAAAGCACTAAAGAATTAACTGTTAAAGTCGCGGAAATTAGCAAAAGTAATAAAGAGTTAACCGCTAAAGTCGCTGAAATCGGTGAAAAAGTACATACGGTTGATATGAAAATAAATGAACGGTAAGGTTTTTGAGACCACAATGCAAAAATCGTTTATCGAACAAGTCACACGTATGGAGGGCCGACTCAAAGAACATATTAGCAGGTGCGAAAAACAAACGCAAGACGTCGCGAAAAAGGTCGACTCGCTCGAGATAAGAATTCAAACGGACGCGACCGAAACGCAACGTCAAGTAAATAGACTCGATGCTTCAATTGTAGAGACGCGATCTAACATAGACTCTAATAAAGAGAGTGTATTACAAACACTTAGCGACGAGATTTTGAAAGTACGACAGGAGGTACGCAGGAGATCCGCTCCTAATATTTTAGTACAAGGTCCTGTCGATGAGAAAATCGTGTGTATTTTACAGGGGAAAATAACGAAAACCCTATTGAATTTTTGTTAGCCTGTGAAAGTGAAATGGCAAGGGTAGGGTCGAGACTCGAAGATCAAGATAAAATACAGTGGGTAGTAAACGCGATGCGTGAATCGGCGCGTAAATGGTATAACATTGTACGCGATAGAGTGTCCACATACGCGGAGTTCAAACAAAAATTTGAAAACCGGTACTGGAATGCGCACACTCAAAGACTTTTACGCATTGAATTAGAATATGGGCGCTTTGAACGGAAGATGGGTATTACGGCAGAAAATTATATTATCCAGCAGGTCGAGCGCGCGAAGCATTTAACCCCAGCATTTTCAGAGATCGACATAGTCACGAAACTAGATTATCATTTTAATCACAATATAAGAGTAGCTGTGTTTACGCAGGGTTTACGCACGGTCGATGAACTGCTCATTCTAGTGTCCCAAAGCGAGACAGTTTTTGATTTTAGCGGGTGGCGTTGTAACCCTGATTTTCGCCGGAATAACGAAGGTCAGAATATACGGGAACAATACCATCAGAAACCTGATCAGAGACCAAGTACAAGTTTTACTCCATCCCAGACATCGTCAAAACCCCCAGATAAGACCTTTGAATACAAAGGAAAGCCAAATATCGGTAGACCGAAAGGGCAATATAAGGGTAACGATGGGGCCCCGGTTAGAGCAATTCAAACGGTCGAAATAGCTAGAAGTGATACAATAGAGCAAGACAGCGATATGAAGAGCAATAAGGACCCTAGTGAGAAGAAAAAAAATCGTAAGTTTCCAAAAAACTTGGAAACGGGCGCCTCCAAGGGTGGAAGCGCCATAAATCATGCCAAATTATATAAAAATAGAATAGGTAGAAATAAGAAAAATACTAGATTTAAGAAAAGTGATTTTTCTACAGAATTTGGACGCCAGTTAATAAAGTATTCCAACCGGAAGGTACGGAACCATGGTTGGCGGTTAACACAATACAACAATGGACTCCTACTATTGTATGTCTGGTGGAACAGGAACTTGACGGCGACGTTCCCACACAATCAGCCTGGGAAGACGTCGAATTCATATCCGGTGACGCCTACGAATTCGACGAGTACATAGCGGAATATTGTAGAGCCACCCATAAAAATGGTTACGATATACTGGACGCACTTTAAAAATAATAATTTAATTAAATAATAATTAGAATTAAAATAAATAAACTGTGTTTTATAATAGTATTAATAATAAATTGTAAATAAACGGTGTAGAAATAATAATGCGTTTCTAACGCGGTAACTAACGAGCGTGTAGGGCGAAACAAACGCACCAGCAGGAAATAGTTACGTCACACGATAACTACCGGCCGACGGTTCGAATGTAGGTCAAGCAATTAGTGTCGCGCGGCGTGCGACAACGACTGTAAACAAACCTCAGCACATTCCTTCGTGCGCGTGCCGCTGTTGACAAACAAACATTCTTAAAGCCAGCGATTAGATACTACCCGTTCTGAAAACATTTTAATACACAATAATCGCAAATACAATATTGTTAATAGACTGTAATTAGGATCTAGTTGTATATATGAAGAACATTAACACACATGTATGTGTCTTTAAATAAGTAATACAACAATGTATAAGTAGCAAGTATAATGATTACAAAGTCCGTTTATATAAATTAAGAAAAAAAAAATAATTGTAATAAATACACACATTTTTTTTTTAAATAAGCAGGGGAGTATATAACAGCACCAAATATCAATTATTTGGAGTTATATGTCAACCGCATACTAGAATCATGTTTAAATAAATTGTAATAGTCAAAACTCCATTTGTATGTAGTAGCGATGAAAATAATGCTTTGTAAAACGACGCACACGTGGCCGTTACATAACCAGCTCGCTGTAGAATGAACAGCCACACCCCAAACTGTTAATTGGTAATATCTCGGAAACTAATAAATTAAGGCGAAATCCAAGATAGCCAAAATGTTTGCCGAAATGTTAATGATAACGTGTGCGGGTTTTACGCAATATAATTAACAAATAAAAGAGTTAATTAATTTAATGTGAATAACTTCTGTAAAAATAGAGCTACATTAATGAGCTTCTAATATGTCATAAAGATAATAATTCCAACAGATTGTATATTTTAGATTTAGCACAACTTGGTTTGCAACCAAGATATTGCAAAATAAAACTATCACAGGAAATCCGGACCGACAATTCAGTTCCGCCGGATTAATAATATTAGTAATAATATTAATTCTCCGTCTGTGGGAAACTAACTTCGTTCTCACGGACTGAGGGAATTCAAATTTTGTGTAGTAGGAGAGTGTGTCAGCCAATCAAATCATTTGACGAAATCCCGACCAGCGCGGTGTTTTGGGGCTGAACCATCACTCTACTGCCAGTATTTGCGAAGTACGGACGTAATTCTTCGATCGTCTCGTAACCATAGTTGTGCAGATTCATCAGAAGACTCTACGTGGTCAACACACACAATTACGAACATAGTAAATACAGATCAACTGTACAATTCGTAATTATTGCGTCAAGTCGAGATACTCTTCATTACAACAAACAAGCTTATTGTGTACTACAAGCTGTGGTCATATGCACGCAAGAGATCTACCAGACTACAAGACCTGACTTCAAGAATACGACAGAGAGGCCGTCTAAACTATTGGTGAACCAGCTGACGAGCAGAGCTATCACTCGAACGAGACACACACACACACGCTGACGTGCAACGTGCGAATCGACGAGGGACATAAACCAGTTCCAGCAGAAAGCCGCAGACGTTAAAAAACTTCAACCAACAACAGGAGAGGAGAGTGTTGCCGAATTCTGAACTCAACGACCGAATCCAGGACGCTCTAAGCAGATCACTATCTCTAGCAGATCGGACCAGGACAGTGAGGGACAATTTGGAGCAACTCTACCATCCACTTCAAAAACAGGAAAGCAAAATCAACTTATTTATTTTTCAAACGTAAAAGTTTCTATCTTCTTCAATTAAAAGCATTGTAATTTAAACAATTCAGGTGCCATACAAAAATCAAAGACTCTAGTAAATAAGAATAAATTCATTGTGATAATCTGTATAGCAGTAGAAATAATTAGTAAGCTGTAATTAAGAGTCAATAGAAATAATATAAAAGCGCTATACAAATCTTAACAAACAATCAAATTTTTAGCTCATACTGCAGTATAACAGAGTCAAATCACTAGAAAATAAAATGACGTGAACTAGACTGTCACGCCTAATTTATTTTTTTTGGAAAACATTTAAATTAACTTCAGAGTTTTTATATTTTATTTTTATTTTTCATTTAAATCCAATTTATTTAAAGCAATTTAATAAAATAAAATAAATTAATTAATAAAATTTGCACTTGCAATTTACTTGTCAAATAACGAGTTTAACTTCTTTTCAATTATCAACCAATTGAAAAACATTAGTCAAGAGAGATTCATTGTTTAGACTATAAGGATAATTGATAATATAAGCATTTTATTCTTGTGTGTTATTGGAGTAATAAACAACGTTTTATTACCCCATATTGCATTGTTTTATTGTTGTACGACAAAGCCTACCAGTCTCACAAAATTCTTCCCCTTTAAAGTAACTTATTTTGTGTGTTGTTGCCATAAATTGAGATTACAGGCTTGCTAAATTCAAATCCAAAATCCACACGCCCTAGTCAGAAGAAAACCGCAAGATCGGACAGCAGGTAGGTACTCATACACAACACAACACAACACAACAACAACGCATATAAGTAGAGTTGCATATGTCGCCCTGCACGTGGGGCCAGAAATTAAATTCAAATTAAATTTAATTCACGTTAAAACTAACTTTGCTGTTTTAACTCTTAAAACAGCTGGCGTCCAACTGAACAATCCCCTAAGAAGAGTTTTGTGATTGGTGGTGGTACAGCAGTGAAATTATTGTGTCTTTGAAATTGTTGTGTATTTAAAATGGATATGAATAAAATACTTAAACAAATACAGCAAATGAGCGCGGATTTGACCGCTAATATGAACGCGAAATTTGAACAGAGTGCAGCCAAAGCTGAGCTCAATATCGCAGAGTTAACGTCCAAAATCGAGGCGCAAAGAGTCAGCCTAACCGAGGCATTAGAGCACAGCAACGCAGACATAAACGCGGAAATTAAACAAAGCACTAAAGAATTAACTGTTAAAGTCGCGGAAATTAGCAAAAGTAATAAAGAGTTAACCGCTAAAGTCGCTGAAATCGGTGAAAAAGTACATACGGTTGATATGAAAATAAATGAACGGTAAGGTTTTTGAGACCACAATGCAAAAATCGTTTATCGAACAAGTCACACGTATGGAGGGCCGACTCAAAGAACATATTAGCAGGTGCGAAAAACAAACGCAAGACGTCGCGAAAAAGGTCGACTCGCTCGAGATAAGAATTCAAACGGACGCGACCGAAACGCAACGTCAAGTAAATAGACTCGATGCTTCAATTGTAGAGACGCGATCTAACATAGACTCTAATAAAGAGAGTGTATTACAAACACTTAGCGACGAGATTTTGAAAGTACGACAGGAGGTACGCAGGAGATCCGCTCCTAATATTTTAGTACAAGGTCCTGTCGATGAGAAAATCGTGTGTATTTTACAGGGGAAAATAACGAAAACCCTATTGAATTTTTGTTAGCCTGTGAAAGTGAAATGGCAAGGGTAGGGTCGAGACTCGAAGATCAAGATAAAATACAGTGGGTAGTAAACGCGATGCGTGAATCGGCGCGTAAATGGTATAACATTGTACGCGATAGAGTGTCCACATACGCGGAGTTCAAACAAAAATTTGAAAACCGGTACTGGAATGCGCACACTCAAAGACTTTTACGCATTGAATTAGAATATGGGCGCTTTGAACGGAAGATGGGTATTACGGCAGAAAATTATATTATCCAGCAGGTCGAGCGCGCGAAGCATTTAACCCCAGCATTTTCAGAGATCGACATAGTCACGAAACTAGATTATCATTTTAATCACAATATAAGAGTAGCTGTGTTTACGCAGGGTTTACGCACGGTCGATGAACTGCTCATTCTAGTGTCCCAAAGCGAGACAGTTTTTGATTTTAGCGGGTGGCGTTGTAACCCTGATTTTTGCCGGAATAACGAAGGTCAGAATATACGGGAACAATACCATCAGAAACCTGATCAGAGACCAAGTACAAGTTTTACTCCATCCCAGACATCGTCAAAACCCCCAGATAAGACCTTTGAATACAAAGGAAAGCCAAATATCGGTAGACCGAAAGGGCAATATAAGGGTAACGATGGGGCCCCGGTTAGAGCAATTCAAACGGTCGAAATAGCTAGAAGTGATACAATAGAGCAAGACAGCGATATGAAGAGCAATAAGGACCCTAGTGAGAAGAAAAAAAATCGTAAGTTTCCAAAAAACTTGGAAACGGGCGCCTCCAAGGGTGGAAGCGCCATAAATCATGCCAAATTATATAAAAATAGAATAGGTAGAAATAAGAAAAATACTAGATTTAAGAAAAGTGATTTTTCTACAGAATTTGGACGCCAGTTAATAAAGTATTCCAACCGGAAGGTACGGAACCATGGTTGGCGGTTAACACAATACAACAATGGACTCCTACTATTGTATGTCTGGTGGAACAGGAACTTGACGGCGACGTTCCCACACAATCAGCCTGGGAAGACGTCGAATTCATATCCGGTGACGCCTACGAATTCGACGAGTACATAGCGGAATATTGTAGAGCCACCCATAAAAATGGTTACGATATACTGGACGCACTTTAAAAATAATAATTTAATTAAATAATAATTAGAATTAAAATAAATAAACTGTGTTTTATAATAGTATTAATAATAAATTGTAAATAAACGGTGTAGAAATAATAATGCGTTTCTAACGCGGTAACTAACGAGCGTGTAGGGCGAAACAAACGCACCAGCAGGAAATAGTTACGTCACACGATAACTACCGGCCGACGGTTCGAATGTAGGTCAAGCAATTAGTGTCGCGCGGCGTGCGACAACGACTGTACACAAACCTCAGCACATTCCTTCGTGCGCGTGCCGCTGTTGACAAACAAACATTCTTAAAGCCAGCGATTAGATACTACCCGTTCTGAAAACATTTTAATACACAATAATCGCAAATACAATATTGTTAATAGACTGTAATTAGGATCTAGTTGTATATATGAAGAACATTAACACACATGTATGTGTCTTTAAATAAGTAATACAACAATGTATAAGTAGCAAGTATAATGATTACAAAGTCCGTTTATATAAATTAAGAAAAAAAAAATAATTGTAATAAATACACACATTTTTTTTTTAAATAAGCAGGGGAGTATATAACAGCACCAAATATCAATTATTTGGAGTTATATGTCAACCGCATACTAGAATCATGTTTAAATAAATTGTAATAGTCAAAACTCCATTTGTATGTAGTAGCGATGAAAATAATGCTTTGTAAAACGACGCACACGTGGCCGTTACATAACCAGCTCGCTGTAGAATGAACAGCCACACCCCAAACTGTTAATTGGTAATATCTCGGAAACTAATAAATTAAGGCGAAATCCAAGATAGCCAAAATGTTTGCCGAAATGTTAATGATAACGTGTGCGGGTTTTACGCAATATAATTAACAAATAAAAGAGTTAATTAATTTAATGTGAATAACTTCTGTAAAAATAGAGCTACATTAATGAGCTTCTAATATGTCATAAAGATAATAATTCCAACAGATTGTATATTTTAGATTTAGCACAACTTGGTTTGCAACCAAGATATTGCAAAATAAAACTATCACAGGAAATCCGGACCGACAATTCAGTTCCGCCGGATTAATAATATTAGTAATAATATTAATTCTCCGTCTGTGGGAAACTAACTTCGTTCTCACGGACTGAGGGAATTCAAATTTTGTGTAGTAGGAGAGTGTGTCAGCCAATCAAATCATTTGACGAAATCACGACCAGCGCGGTGTTTTGGGGCTGAACCATCACTCTACTGCCAGTATTTGCGAAGTACGGACGTAATTCTTCGATCGTCTCGTAACCATAGTTGTGCAGATTCATCAGAAGACTCTACGTGGTCAACACACACAATTACGAACATAGTAAAAACAGATCAACTGTACAATTCGTAATTATTGCGTCAAGTCGAGATACTCTTCATTACAACAAACAAGCTTATTGCGTACTACAAGCTGTGGTCATATGCACGCAAGAGATCTACCAGACTACAAGACCTGACTTCAAGAATACGACAGAGAGGCCGTCTAAACTATTGGTGAACCAGCTGACGAGCAGAGCTATCACTCGAACGAGACACACACACACACGCTGACGTGCAACGTGCGAATCGACGAGGGACATAAACCAGTTCCAGCAGAAAGCCGCAGACGTTAAAAAACTTCAACCAACAACAGGAGAGGAGAGTGTTGCCGAATTCTGAACTCAACGACCGAATCCAGGACGCTCTAAGCAGATCACTATCTCTAGCAGATCGGACCAGGACAGTGAGGGACAATTTGGAGCAACTCTACCATCCACTTCAAAAACAGGAAAGCAAAATCAACTTATTTATTTTTCAAACGTAAAAGTTTCTATCTTTTTCAATTAAAAGCATTGTAATTTAAACAATTCAGGTGCCATACAAAAATCAAAGACTCTAGTAAATAAGAATAAATTCATTGTGATAATCTGTATAGCAGTAGAAATAATTAGTAAGCTGTAATTAAGAGTCAATAGAAATAATACAAAAGCGCTATACAAATCTTAACAAACAATCAAATTTTTAGCTCATACTGCAGTATAACAGAGTCAAATCACTAGAAAATAAAATGACGTGAACTAGACTGTCACGCCTAATTTATTTTTTTTGGAAAACATTTAAATTAACTTCAGAGTTTTTATATTTTATTTTTATTTTTCATTTAAATCCAATTTATTTAAAGCAATTTAATTAAATAAAATAAATAAATTAATTAAATTTGCACTTGCAATTTACTTGTCAAATAACGAGTTTAACTTCTTTTCAATTATCAACCAATTGAAAAACATTAGTCAAGAGAGATTCATTGTTTAGACTATAAGGATAATTGATAATATAAGCATTTTATTCTTGTGTGTTATTGGAGTAATAAACAACGTTTTATTACCCCATATTGCATTGTTTTATTGTTGTACGACAAAGCCTACCAGTCTCACAAAATTCTTCCCCTTTAAAGTAACTTATTTTGTGTGTTGTTGCCATAAATTGAGATTACAGGCTTGCAAAATTCAAATCCAAAATCCACACACCCTAGTCGGAAGAAAACCGCAAGATCGGACAGCAGGTAGGTACTCATACACAACACAACACAACACAACAACAACGCATATAAGTAGAGTTGCATATGTCGCCCTGCACGTGGGGCCAGAAATTAAATTCAAATTAAATTTAATTCACGTTAAAACTAACTTTGCTGTTTTAACTCTTAAAACAGCTGGCGTCCAACTGAACAATCCCCTAAGAAGAGTTTTGTGATTGGTGGTGGTACAGCAGTGAAATTATTGTGTCTTTGAAATTGTTGTGTATTTAAAATGGATATGAATAAAATACTTAAACAAATACAGCAAATGAGCGCGGATTTGACCGCTAATATGAACGCGAAATTTGAACAGAGTGCAGCCAAAGCTGAGCTCAATATCGCAGAGTTAACGTCCAAAATCGAGGCGCAAAGAGTCAGCCTAACCGAGGCATTAGAGCACAGCAACGCAGACATAAACGCGGAAATTAAACAAAGCACTAAAGAATTAACTGTTAAAGTCGCGGAAATTAGCGAAAGTAATAAAGAGTTAACCGCTAAAGTCGCTGAAATCGGTGAAAAAGTACATACGGTTGATATGAAAATAAATGAACGGTAAGGTTTTTGAGACCACAATGCAAAAATCGTTTATCGAACAAGTCACACGTATGGAGGGCCGACTCAAAGAACATATTAGCAGGTGCGAAAAACAAACGCAAGACGTCGCGAAAAAGGTCGACTCGCTCGAGATAAGAATTCAAACGGACGCGACCGAAACGCAACGTCAAGTAAATAGACTCGATGCTTCAATTGTAGAGACGCGATCTAACATAGACTCTAATAAAGAGAGTGTATTACAAACACTTAGCGACGAGATTTTGAAAGTACGACAGGAGGTACGCAGGAGATCCGCTCCTAATATTTTAGTACAAGGTCCTGTCGATGAGAAAATCGTGTGTATTTTACAGGGGAAAATAACGAAAACCCTATTGAATTTTTGTTAGCCTGTGAAAGTGAAATGGCAAGGGTAGGGTCGAGACTCGAAGATCAAGATAAAATACAGTGGGTAGTAAACGCGATGCGTGAATCGGCGCGTAAATGGTATAACATTGTACGCGATAGAGTGTCCACATACGCGGAGTTCAAACAAAAATTTGAAAACCGGTACTGGAATGCGCACACTCAAAGACTTTTACGCATTGAATTAGAATATGGGCGCTTTGAACGAAAGATGGGTATTACGGCAGAAAATTATATTATCCAGCAGGTCGAGCGCGCGAAGCATTTAACCCCAGCATTTTCAGAGATCGACATAGTCACGAAACTAGATTATCATTTTAATCACAATATAAGAGTAGCTGTGTTTACGCAGGGTTTACGCACGGTCGATGAACTGCTCATTCTAGTGTCCCAAAGCGAGACAGTTTTTGATTTTGGCGGGTGGCGTTGTAACCCTGATTTTCGCCGGAATAACGAAGGTCAGAATATACGGGAACAATACCATCAGCAACCTGATCAGAGACCAAGTACAAGTTCTACTCCACCCCAGACATCGTCAAAACCCCCAGATAAGACCTTTGAATACAAAGGAAAGCCAAATATCGGTAGACCGAAAGGGCAATATAAGGGTAACGATGGGGCCCCGGTTAGAGCAATTCAAACGGTCGAAATAGCTAGAAGTGATACAATAGAGCAAGACAGCGATACGAAGAGCAATAAGGACCCTAACGAGAAGAAAAAAAATCGTAAGTTTCCAAAAAATTTGGAAACGGGCGCCTCCAACGGGGGAAGCGCCATAAATCATGCCAAATTATATAAAAATAGAATAGGTAGAAATAAGAAAAATACTAGATTTAAGAAAAGTGATTTTTCTACAGAATTTGGACGCCAGTTAATAAAGTATTCCAACCGGAAGGTACGGAACCATGGTTGGCGGTTAACACAATACAACAATGGACTCCTACTATTGTATGTCTGGTGGAACAGGAACTTGACGGCGACGTTCCCACACAATCAGCCTGGGAAGACGTCGAATTCATATCCGGTGACGCCTACGAATTCGACGAGTACATAGCGGAATATTGTAGAGCCACCCATAAAAATGGTTACGATATACTGGACGCACTTTAAAAATAATAATTTAATTAAATAATAATTAGAATTAAAATAAATAAACTGTGTTTTATAATTGTATTAATAATAAATTGTAAATAAACGGTGTAGGAATAATAATGCGTTTCTAACGCGGTAACTAACGAGCGTGTAGGGCGAAACAAACGCACCAGCAGGAAATAGTTACGTCACACGATAACTACCGGCCGACGGTTCGAATGTAGGTCAAGCAATTAGTGTCGCGCGGCGTGCGATAACGACTGTAAACAAACCTCAGCACATTCCTTCGTGCGCGTGCCGCTGTTGACAAACAAACATTCTTAAAGCCAGCGATTAGATACTACCCGTTCTGAAAACATTTTAATACACAATAATCGCAAATACAATATTGTTAATAGACTGTAATTAGGATCAAGTTGTATATATGAAGAACATTAACACACATGTATGTGTCTTTAAATAAGTAATACAACAATGTATAAGTAGCAAGTATAATGATTACAAAGTCCGTTTATATAAATTAAGAAAAAAAAAATAATTGTAATTAATACACACATTTTTTTTTTTAAATAAGCAGGGGAGTATATAACACCACCAAATATCAATTATTTGGAGTTATATGTCAACCTCATACTAGAATCATGTTTAAATAAATTGTAATAGTCAAAACTCCATTTGTATGTAGTAGCGATGAAAATAATGCTTTGTAAAACGACGCACACGTGGCCGTTACATAACCAGCTCGCTGTAGAATGAACAGCCACACCCCAAACTGTTAATTGGTAATATCTCGGAAACCAATAAATTAAGGCGAAATCCAAGATAGCCAAAATGTTTGCCGAAATGTTAATG
The DNA here is from genome assembly GCA_034769895.1 of Magicicada septendecula. Lineage (NCBI taxonomy): Eukaryota > Metazoa > Arthropoda > Insecta > Hemiptera > Cicadidae > Magicicada > Magicicada septendecula. Next base: position 415,922,909 of record CM068368.1, read on the forward strand.
ATAACGTGTGCGAGTTTTACGCAATATAATTAACAAATAAAAGAGTTAATTAATTTAATGTGAATAACTTCTGTAAAAATAGAGCTACATTAATGAGCTTCTAATATGCCATAAAGTAATAATTTCCAACAGATTGTATATTTTAGATTTAGCACAACTTGGTTTGCAACCAAGATATTGCAAAATAAAACTATCACAGGAAATCCGGACCGACAATTCAGTTCCGCCGGATTAATAATATTAGTAATAATATTAATTCTCCGTTTGTGGGAAACTAACTTCGTTCTCACGGACTGAGGGAATTCAAATTTTGTGTAGTAGGGAGAGTGTGTCAGCCAATCAAATCATTTGACGAAATCCCGACCAGCGCGGTGTTTTGGGGCTGAACCATCACTCTACTGCCAGTATTTGCGAAGTACGGACGTAATTCTTCGATCGTCTCGTAACCATAGTTGTGCAGATTCATCAGAAGACTCTACGTGGTCAACACACACAATTACGAACATAGTAAATACAGATCAACTGTACAACTCGTAATTATTGCGTCAAGTCGAGATACTCTTCATTACAACAAACAAGCTTATTGTGTACTACAAGCTGTGGTCACAAGCACGCAAGAGATCTACCAGACTACAAGACCTGACTTCAAGAATACGACAGAGAGGCCGTCTAAACTATTGGTGAACCAGCTGACGAGCAGAGCTATCACTCGAACGTGACACACACACACACGCTGACGTGCAACGTGCGAATCGACGAGGGACATAAACCAGTTCCAGCAGAAAGCCGCAGACGTTAAAAAACTTCAACCAACAACAGGAGAGGAGAGTGTTGCCGAATTCTGAACTCAACGACCGAATCCAGGACGCTCTAAGCAGATCACTATCTCTAGCAGATCGGACCAGGACAGTGAGGGACAATTTGGAGCAACTCTACCATCCACTTCAAAAACAGGAAAGCAAAATCAACATATTTATTTTTCAAACGTAGAAGTTTCTATCTTTTTCAATTAAAAGCATTGTAATTTAAAAAATTCAGGTGCCATACAAAAATCAAAGACTCTAGTAAATAAGAATAAATTCATTGTGATAATCTGTATAGCAGTAGAAATAATTAGTAAGCTGTAATTAAGAGTCAATAGAAATAATACAAAAGCGCTATACAAATCTTAACAAACAATCAAATTTTTAGCTCATACTGCAGTATAACAGAGTCAAATCACTAGAAAATAAAATGACGTGAACTAGACTGTCACGCCTAATTTATTTTTGGAAAACATTTAAATTAACTTCAGAGTTTTTATATTTTATTTTTATTTTTCATTTAAATCCAATTTATTTAAAGCAATTTAATTAAATAAAATAAATTAATTAATTAAATTTGCACTTGCAATTTACTTGTCAAATAACGAGTTTAACTTCTTTTCAATTATCAACCAATTGAAAAACATTAGTCAAGAGAGATTCATTGTTTAGACTATAAGGATAATTGATAATATAACCATTTTATTCTTGTGTGTTATTGGAGTAATAAACAACGTTTTATTACCCCATATTGCATTGTTTTATTGTTGTACGACAAAGCCTACCAGTCTCACAAAATTCTTCCCCTTTAAAGTAACTTATTTTGTGTGTTGTTGCCATAAATTGAGATTGCAGGCTTGCGAAATTCAAATCCAAAATCCACACGCCCCAGTCGGAAGAAAACCGCAAGATCGGACAGCAGGTAGTTACTCATACACAACACAACACAACAACAACGCATATAAGTAGAGTTGCATATGTCGCCCTGCACGTGTTGCCAGAAATTAAATTCAAATTAAATTTAATTCACATTAAAACCAACTTTGCTGTTTTAACTCTTAAAACAGCTGGCGTCCAACTGAACAATCCCCTAAGAAGAGTTTTGTGATTGGTGGTGGTACAGCGGTGAAATTATTGTGTCTTTGAAATTGTTGTGTATTTAAAATGGATATGGATAAAATACTTAAACAAATACAGCAAATGAGCGCGGATTTGACCGCTAATATGAACGCGAAATTTGAACAGAGTGCAGCCAACGCTGAGATCAATATCGCAGAGTTAACGTCCAAAATCGAGGCGCAAAGAGTCAGCTTAACCGAGGCATTAGAGCACAGCAACGCAGACATAAACGCGGAAATTAAACAAAGCACTAAAGAATTAACTGTTAAAGTCGCGGAAATTAGCGAAAGTAATAAAGAGTTAACCGCTAAAGTCGCTGAAATCGGTGAAAAAGTACATACGGTTGATAAGAAAATAAATGAACGGTTTAAGGTTTTTGAGACCACAATGCAAAAATCGTTTATCGAACAAGTCACACGTATGGAGGGCCGATTCAAAGAACATATTAGCAGGTGCGAAAAACAAACGCAACACGTCGCGAAAAAGGTCGACTCGCTCGAGATAAGAATTCAAACGGACGTGACCGAAACGCAACGTCAAGTAAATAGACTCGATGCTTCAATTGTAGAGACGCGATCTAACATAGACTCTAATAAAGAGAGTGTATTACAAACACTTAGCGACGAGATTTTGAAAGTACGACAGGAGGTACGCAGGAGATCCGCTCCTAATATTTTAGTACAAGGTCCTGTCGATGAGAAAATCGTGTGTATTTTACAGGGGAAAATAACGAAAACCCTATTGAATTTTTGTCAGCCTGTGAAAGTGAAATGGCAAGGGTAGGGTCGAGACTCGAAGATCAAGATAAAATATATTGGGTAGTAAACGCGATGCGTGATTCGGCGTGTAAATGGTATAACATTGTACGCGATAGAGTGTCCACATACGCGGAGTTCAAACAAAAATTTGAAAACCGGTACTGGAATGCGCACACTCAAAGACTTTTACGCAATGAATTAGAATATGGGCGCTTTGAACGAAAGATGGGTATTACGGCAGAAAATTATATTATCCAGCAGGTCGAGCGCGCGAAGCATTTAACCCCAGCATTTTCAGAGATCGACATAGTCACGAAACTAGCTTATCATTTTAATCACAATATAAGAGTAGCTGTGTTTACGCAGGGTATACGCACGGTCGATGAACTGCTCATTCTAGTGTCCCAAAGCGAGACAGTTTTTGATTTTGGCGGGTGGCGTTGTAACCCTGATTTTCGCCGGAATAACGAAGGTCAGAATATACGGGAACAATACCATCAGCAACCTGATCAGAGACCAAGTACAAGTTCTACTCCACCCCAGACATCGTCAAAACCCCCAGATAAGACCTTTGAATACAAAGGAAAGCCAAATATCGGTAGACCGAAAGGGCAATATAAGGGTAACGATGGGGCCCCGGTTAGAGCAATTCAAACGGTCGAAATAGCTAGAAGTGATATAATAGAGCAAGACAGCGATACGAAGAGCAATAAGGACCCTAGCGAGAAGAAAAAAAATCGTAAGTTTCCAAAAAACTTGGAAACGGGCGCCTCCAAGGGGGGAAGCGCCATAAATCATGCCAAATTATATAAAAATAGAATAGGTAGAAATAAGAAAAATACTAGATTTAAGAAAAGTGATTTTTCTACAGAATTTGGACGCCAGTTAATAAAGTATTCCAACCGGAAGGTACGGAACCATGGTTGGCGGTTAACACAATACAACAATGGACTCCTACAATTGTATGTCCGGTGGAACAGGAACTTGACGGCGACGTTCCCACACAATCAGCCTGGGAAGACGTCGAAGTCATATCCGGTGACGCCTACGAATTCGACGAGTACATAGCGGAATATTGTAGAGCCACCCATAAAAATGGTTACGATATACTGGACGCACTTTAAAAATAATAATTTAATTAAATAATAATTAGAATTAAAATAAATAAACTGTGTTTTATAATAGTATTAATAATAAATTGTAAATAAACGGTGTAGGAATAATAATGCGTTTCTAACGCGGTAACTAACGAGCGTGTAGGGCGAAACAAACGCACCAGCAGGAAATAGTTACGTCACACGATAACTACCGGCCGACGGTACGAATGTAGGTCAAGCAATTAGTGTCGCGCGGCGTGCGATAACGACTGTAAACAAACCTCAGCACATTCCTTCGTGCGCGTGCCGCTGTTGACAAACAAACATTCTTAAAGCCAGCGATTAGATACTACCCGTTCTGAAAACATTTTAATACACAATAATCGCAAATACAATATTGTTAATAGACTGTAATTAGGATCAAGTTGTATATATGAAGAACATTAACACACATGTATGTGTCTTTAAATAAGTAATACAACAATGTATAAGTAGCAAGTATAATGATTACAAAGTCCGTTTATATAAATTAAGAAAAAAAAAATAATTGTAATTAATACACACATTTTTTTTTTTAAATAAGCAGGGGAGTATATAACAGCACCAAATATCAATTATTTGGAGTTATATGTCAACCGCATACTAGAATCATGTTTAAATAAATTGTAATAGTCAAAACTCCATTTGTATGTAGTAGCGATGAAAATAATGCTTTGTAAAACGACGCACACGTGGCCGTTACATAACCAGCTCGCTGTAGAATGAACAGCCACACCCCAAACTGTTAATTGGTAATATCTCGGAAACCAATAAATTAAGGCGAAATCCAAGATAGCCAAAATGTTTGCCGAAATGTTAATGATAACGTGTGCGAGTTTTACGCAATATAATTAACAAATAAAAGAGTTAATTAATTTAATGTGAATAACTTCTGTAAAAATAGAGCTACATTAATGAGCTTCTAATATGCCATAAAGTAATAATTTCCAACAGATTGTATATTTTAGATTTAGCACAACTTGGTTTGCAACCAAGATATTGCAAAATAAAACTATCACAGGAAATCCGGACCGACAATTCAGTTCCGCCGGATTAATAATATTAGTAATAATATTAATTCTCCGTTTGTGGGAAACTAACTTCGTTCTCACGGACTGAGGGAATTCAAATTTTGTGTAGTAGGGAGAGTGTGTCAGCCAATCAAATCATTTGACGAAATCCCGACCAGCGCGGTGTTTTGGGGCTGAACCATCACTCTACTGCCAGTATTTGCGAAGTACGGACGTAATTCTTCGATCGTCTCGTAACCATAGTTGTGCAGATTCATCAGAAGACTCTACGTGGTCAACACACACAATTACGAACATAGTAAATACAGATCAACTGTACAACTCGTAATTATTGCGTCAAGTCGAGATACTCTTCATTACAACAAACAAGCTTATTGTGTACTACAAGCTGTGGTCACAAGCACGCAAGAGATCTACCAGACTACAAGACCTGACTTCAAGAATACGACAGAGAGGCCGTCTAAACTATTGGTGAACCAGCTGACGAGCAGAGCTATCACTCGAACGTGACACACACACACACGCTGACGTGCAACGTGCGAATCGACGAGGGACATAAACCAGTTCCAGCAGAAAGCCGCAGACGTTAAAAAACTTCAACCAACAACAGGAGAGGAGAGTGTTGCCGAATTCTGAACTCAACGACCGAATCCAGGACGCTCTAAGCAGATCACTATCTCTAGCAGATCGGACCAGGACAGTGAGGGACAATTTGGAGCAACTCTACCATCCACTTCAAAAACAGGAAAGCAAAATCAACTTATTTATTTTTCAAACGTAAAAGTTGCTATCTTTTTCAATTAAAAGCATTGTAATTTAAAAAATTCAGGTGCCATACAAAAATCAAAGACTCTAGTAAATAAGAATAAATTCATTGTGATAATCTGTATAGCAGTAGAAATAATTAGTAAGCTGTAATTAAGAGTCAATAGAAATAATACAAAAGCGCTATACAAATCTTAACAAACAATCAAATTTTTAGCTCATACTGCAGTATAACAGAGTCAAATCACTAGAAAATAAAATGACGTGAACTAGACTGTCACGCCTAATTTATTTTTGGAAAACATTTAAATTAACTTCAGAGTTTTTATATTTTATTTTTATTTTTCATTTAAATCCAATTTATTTAAAGCAATTTAATTAAATAAAATAAATTAATTAATTAAATTTGCACTTGCAATTTACTTGTCAAATAACGAGTTTAACTTCTTTTCAATTATCAACCAATTGAAAAACATTAGTCAAGAGAGATTCATTGTTTAGACTATAAGGATAATTGATAATATAACCATTTTATTCTTGTGTGTTATTGGAGTAATAAACAACGTTTTATTACCCCATATTGCATTGTTTTATTGTTGTACGACAAAGCCTATCAGTCTCACAAAATTCTTCCCCTTTAAAGTAACTTATTTTGTGTGTTGTTGCCATAAATTGAGATTACAGTCTTGCGAAATTCAAATCCAAAATCCACACGCCCTAGTCGGAAGAAAACCGCAAGATCGGACAGCAGGTAGTTACTCATACACAACACAACACAACACAACAACAACGCATATAAGTAGAGTTGCATATGTCGCCCTGCACGTGGGGCCAGAAATTAAATTCAAATTAAATTTAATTCACGTTAAAACTAACTTTGCTGTTTTAACTCTTAAAACAGCTGGCGTCCAACTGAACAATCCCCTAAGAAGAGTTTTGTGATTGGTGGTGGTACAGCAGTGAAATTATTGTGTCTTTGAAATTGTTGTGTATTTAAAATGGATATGGATAAAATACTTAAACAAATACAGCAAATGAGCGCGGATTTGACCGCTAATATGAACGCGAAATTTGAACAGAGTGCAGCCAACACTGAGCTCAATATCGCAGAGTTAACGTCCAAAATCGAGGCGCAAAGAGTCAGCCTAACCGAGGCATTAGAGCACAGCAACGCAGACATAAACGCGGAAATTAAACAAAGCACTAAAGAATTAACTGTTAAAGTCGCGGAAATTAGCGAAAGTAATAAAGAGTTAACCGCTAAAGTCGCTGAAATCGGTGAAAAAGTACATACGGTTGATACGAAAATAAATGAACGGTTTAAGGTTTTTGAGACCACAATGCAAAAATCGTTTATCGAACAAGTCACACGTATAGAGGGCCGATTCAAAGAACATATTAGCAGGTGCGAAAAACAAACGCAAGACGTCGCGAAAAAGGTCGACTCGCTCGAGATAAAAATTCAAACGGACGCGACCGAAACGCAACGTCAAGTAAATAGACTCGATGCTTCAATTGTAGAGACGCGATCTAACATAGACTCTAATAAAGAGAGTGTATTACAAACACTTAGCGACGAGATTTTGAAAGTACGACAGGAGGTACGCAGGAGATCCGCTCCTAATATTTTAGTACAAGGTCCTGTCGATGAGAAAATCGTGTGTATTTTACAGGGGAAAATAACGAAAACCCTATTGAATTTTTGTTAGCCTGTGAAAGTGAAATGGCAAGGGTAGGGTCGAGACTCGAAGATCAAGATAAAATACAGTGGGTAGTAAACGCGATGCGTGATTCGGCGCGTAAATGGTATAACATTGTACGCGATAGAGTGTCCACATACGCGGAGTTCAAACAAAAATTTGAAAACCGGTACTGGAATGCGCACACTCAAAGACTTTTACGCAATGAATTAGAATATGGGCGCTTTGAACGGAAGATGGGTATTACGGCAGAAAATTATATTATCCAGCAGGTCGAGCGCGCGAAGCATTTAACCCCAGCATTTTCAGAGATCGACATAGACACGAAACTACCTTATCATTTTAATCACAATATAAGAGTAGCTGTGTTTACGCAGGGTATACGCACGGTCGATGAACTGCTCATTCTAGTGTCCCAAAGCGAGACAGTTTTTGATTTTGGCGGGTGGCGTTGTAACCGTGATTTTCGCCGGAATAACGAAGGTCAGAATACACGGGAACAATACCATCAGCAACCTGATCAGAGACCAAGTACAAGTTCTACTCCACCCCAGACATCGTCAAAACCCCCAGATAAGACCTTTGAATACAAAGGAAAGCCAAATATCGGTAGACCGAAAGGGCAATATAAGGGTAACGATGGGGCCCCGGTTAGAGCAATTCAAACGGTCGAAAGAGCTAGAAGTGATACAATAGAGCAAGACAGCGATACGAAGAGCAATAAGGACCTTAGCGAGAAGAAAAAAATCGTAAGTTTCCAAAAAACTTGGAAACGGGCGCCTCCAAGGGGGGAAGCGCCATAAATCATGCCAAATTATATAAAAATAGAATAGGTAGAAATAAGAAAAATACTAGATTTAAGAAAAGTGATTTTTCTACAGAATTTGGACGCCAGTTAATAAAGTATTCCAACCGGAAGGTACGGAACCATGGTTGGCGGTTAACACAATACAACAATGGACTCCTACAATTGTATGTCCGGTGGAACAGGAACTTGACGGCGACGTTCCCACACAATCAGCCTGGGAAGACGTGGAAGTTATATCCGGTGACGCCTACGAATTCGACGAGTACATAGCGGAATATTGTAGAGCCACCCATAAAAATGGTTACGATATACTGGACGCACTTTAAAAATAATAATTTAATTAAATAATAATTAGAATTAAAATAAATAAACTGTGTTTTATAATAGTATTAATAATAAATTGTAAATAAACTGTGTAGGAATAATAATGCGTTTCTAACGCGGTAACTAACGAGCGTGTAGGGCGAAACAAACGCACCAGCAGGAAATAGTTACGTCACACGATAACTACCGGCCGACGGTTCGAATGTAGGTCAAGCAATTAGTGTCGCGCGGCGTGCGATAACGACTGTAAACAAACCTCAGCACATTCCTTCGTGCGCGTGCCGCTGTTGACAAACAAACATTCTTAAAGCCAGCGATTAGATACTACCCGTTCTGAAAACATTTTAATACACAATAATCGCAAATACAATATTGTTAATAGACTGTAATTAGGATCAAGTTGTATATATGAAGAACATTAACACACATGTATGTGTCTTTAAATAAGTAATACAACAATGTATAAGTAGCAAGTATAATGATTACAATGTCCGTTTATAATAATTAAAAAAATAATAATAATTGTAATTAATACACTCATTTTTTTTGTGAATAAGCAGGGGAGTATATAACAGCACCAAATATCAATTATTTGGAGTTATATGTCAACCTCATACTAGAATCATGTTTAAATAAATTGTAATAGTCAAAACTCCATTTGTATGTAGTAGCGATGAAAATAATGCTTTGTAAAACGACGCACACGTGGCCGTTACATAACCAGCTCGCTGTAGAATGAACAGCCACACCCCAAACAGTTAATTGGTAATGTCTCGGAAACTAAAAAATTAAGGCGAAATCCAAGATAGCCAAAATGTTTGCCGAAATGTTAGTGATAACGTGTGCGAGTTTTACGCAATATAATTAACAAATAAAAGAGTTAATTAATTTAATGTGAATAACTTCTGTAAAAAAAGAGCTACATTAATGAGCTGCTAATATGTCATAAAGATAATAATTTCCAACAGATTGTATATTTTAGATTTTGCACAACTTGGTTTGCAACCAAGATATTGCAAAATAAAACTATCACAGGAAATCCGGACCGACAATTCAGTTCCGCCGATTAGTAATAATATTAATTCTCCGTCTGTGGGAAACTAACTTCGTTTTCACGGACTGAGGGAATTCAAATTTTGTGTAGTAGGGAGAGTGTGTCAGCCAATCAAATCATTTGACGAAATCCCGACCAGCGCGGTGTTTTGGGGCTGAACCATCACTCTACTGCCAGTATTTGCGAAGTACGGACGTAATTCTTCGATCGTCTCGTAACCATAGTTGTGCAGATTCATCAGAAGACTCTACGTGGTCAACACACACAATTACGAACATAGTAAATACAGATCAACTGTACAATTCGTAATTATTGCGTCAAGTCGAGATACTCTTCATTACAACAAACAAGCTTATTGTGTACTACAAGCTGTGGTCACAAGCACGCAAGAGATCTACCAGACTACAAGACCTGACTTCAAGAATACGACAGAGAGGCCGTCTAAACTATTGGTGAACCAGCTGAAGAGCAGAGCTATCACTCGAACGTGACACACACACACACGCTGACGTGCAACGTGCGAATCGACGAGGGACATAAACCAGTTCCAGCAGAAAGCCGCAGACGTTAAAAAACTTCAACCAACAACAGGAGAGGAGAGTGTTGCCGAATTCTGAACTCAACGACCGAATCCAGGACGCTCTAAGCAGATCACTATCTCTAGCAGATCGGACCAGGACAGTGAGGGACAATTTGGAGCAACTCTACCATCCACTTCAAAAACAGGAAAGCAAAATCAACTTATTTATTTTTCAAACGTAAAAGTTTCTATCTTTTTCAATTAAAAGCATTGTAATTTAAACAATTCAGGTGCCATACAAAAATCAAAGACTCTAGTAAATAAGAATAAATTCATTGTGATAATCTGTATAGCAGTAGAAATAATTAGTAAGCTTTAATTAAGAATCAATAGAAATAATACAAAAGCGCTATACAAATCTTAACAAACAATCAAATTTTCAGCTCATACTGCAGTATAACAGAGTCAAATCACTAGAAAATAAAATGACGTGAACTAGACTGTCACGCCTAATTTATTTTTGGAAAATATTTAAATTAACTTCAGAGTTTTTATATTTTATTTTTATTTTTCATTTAAATCCAATTTATTTAAAACAATTTAATTAAATAAAATAAATTAATTAATTAAATTTTCCCTTGCAATTAACTTGTCAAATAACGAGTTTAACTTCTTTTCAATTATCAACCAATTGAAAAACATTAGTCAAGAGAGATTCATTGTTTAGACTATAAGGATAATTGATAATATAACCATTTTATTCTTGTGTGTTATTGGAGTAATAAACAACGTTTTATTACCCCATATTGCATTGTTTTATTGTTGTACGACAAAGCCTACCAGTCTCACAAAATTCTTCCACTTTAAAGTAACTTGTTTTTGTGTGTTGTTGCCATAAATTGAGATTACAGACTTGCGAAATTCAAATCCAAAATCCACACGCCCTAGTCGGAAGAAAACCGCAAGATCGGACAGCAGGTAGTTACTCATACACAACACAACACAACAAAAACGCATATAAGTAGAGTTGCATATGTCGCCCTGCACGTGGGGCCAGAAATTAAATTCAAATTAAATTTAATTCACGTTAAAACTAACTTTGCTGTTTTAACTCTTAAAACACCTGGCGTCCAACTGAACAATCCCCTAAGAAGAGTTTTGTGATTGGTGGTGGTACAGCAGTGAAATTATTGTGACTTTGAAATTGTTGTGTATTTAAAATGGATATGGATAAAATACTTAAACAAATACAGCAAATGAGCGCGGATTTGACCGCTAATATGAACGCGAAATTTGAACAGAGTGCAGCCAACACTGAGCTCAATATCGCAGAGTTAACGTCCAAAATCGAGGCGCAAAGAGTCAGCCTAACCGAGGCATTAGAGCACAGCAACGCAGACATAAACGCGGAAATTAAACAAAGCACTAAAGAATTAACTGTTAAAGTCGCGGAAATTAGCGAAAGTAATAAAGAGTTAACCGCTAAAGTCGCTGAAATCGGTGAAAAAGTACATACGGTTGATACGAAAATAAATGAACGGTTTAAGGTTTTTGAGACCACAATGCAAAAATCGTTTATCGAACAAGTCACACGTATAGAGGGCCGATTCAAAGAACATATTAGCAGGTGCGAAAAACAAACGCAAGACGTCGCGAAAAAGGTCGACTCGCTCGAGATAAAAATTCAAACGGACGCGACCGAAACGCAACGTCAAGTAAATAGACTCGATGCTTCAATTGTAGAGACGCGATCTAACATAGACTCTAATAAAGAGAGTGTATTACAAACACTTAGCGACGAGATTTTGAAAGTACGACAGGAGGTACGCAGGAGATCCGCTCCTAATATTTTAGTACAAGGTCCTGTCGATGAGAAAATCGTGTGTATTTTACAGGGGAAAATAACGAAAACCCTATTGAATTTTTGTTAGCCTGTGAAAGTGAAATGGCAAGGGTAGGGTCGAGACTCGAAGATCAAGATAAAATACAGTGGGTAGTAAACGCGATGCGTGATTCGGCGCGTAAATGGTATAACATTGTACGCGATAGAGTGTCCACATACGCGGAGTTCAAACAAAAATTTGAAAACCGGTACTGGAATGCGCACACTCAAAGACTTTTACGCAATGAATTAGAATATGGGCGCTTTGAACGGAAGATGGGTATTACGGCAGAAAATTATATTATCCAGCAGGTCGAGCGCGCGAAGCATTTAACCCCAGCATTTTCAGAGATCGACATAGACACGAAACTACCTTATCATTTTAATCACAATATAAGAGTAGCTGTGTTTACGCAGGGTATACGCACGGTCGATGAACTGCTCATTCTAGTGTCCCAAAGCGAGACAGTTTTTGATTTTGGCGGGTGGCGTTGTAACCGTGATTTTCGCCGGAATAACGAAGGTCAGAATACACGGGAACAATACCATCAGCAACCTGATCAGAGACCAAGTACAAGTTCTACTCCACCCCAGACATCGTCAAAACCCCCAGATAAGACCTTTGAATACAAAGGAAAGCCAAATATCGGTAGACCGAAAGGGCAATATAAGGGTAACGATGGGGCCCCGGTTAGAGCAATTCAAACGGTCGAAAGAGCTAGAAGTGATACAATAGAGCAAGACAGCGATACGAAGAGCAATAAGGACCCTAGCGAGAAGAAAAAAATCGTAAGTTTCCAAAAAACTTGGAAACGGGCGCCTCCAAGGGGGGAAGCGCCATAAATCATGCCAAATTATATAAAAATAGAATAGGTAGAAATAAGAAAAATACTAGATTTAAGAAAAGTGATTTTTCTACAGAATTTGGACGCCAGTTAATAAAGTATTCCAACCGGAAGGTACGGAACCATGGTTGGCGGTTAACACAATACAACAATGGACTCCTACAATTGTATGTCCGGTGGAACAGGAACTTGACGGCGACGTTCCCACACAATCAGCCTGGGAAGACGTGGAAGTTATATCCGGTGACGCCTACGAATTCGACGAGTACATAGCGGAATATTGTAGAGCCACCCATAAAAATGGTTACGATATACTGGACGCACTTTAAAAATAATAATTTAATTAAATAATAATTAGAATTAAAATAAATAAACTGTGTTTTATAATAGTATTAATAATAAATTGTAAATAAACTGTGTAGGAATAATAATGCGTTTCTAACGCGGTAACTAACGAGCGTGTAGGGCGAAACAAACGCACCAGCAGGAAATAGTTACGTCACACGATAACTACCGGCCGACGGTTCGAATGTAGGTCAAGCAATTAGTGTCGCGCGGCGTGCGATAACGACTGTAAACAAACCTCAGCACATTCCTTCGTGCGCGTGCCGCTGTTGACAAACAAACATTCTTAAAGCCAGCGATTAGATACTACCCGTTCTGAAAACATTTTAATACACAATAATCGCAAATACAATATTGTTAATAGACTGTAATTAGGATCAAGTTGTATATATGAAGAACATTAACACACATGTATGTGTCTTTAAATAAGTAATACAACAATGTATAAGTAGCAAGTATAATGATTACAATGTCCGTTTATAATAATTAAAAAAAAAAAAATAATTGTAATTAATACACTCATTTTTTTTGTGAATAAGCAGGGGAGTATATAACAGCACCAAATATCAATTATTTGGAGTTATATGTCAACCTCATACTAGAATCATGTTTAAATAAATTGTAATAGTCAAAACTCCATTTGTATGTAGTAGCGATGAAAATAATGCTTTGTAAAACGACGCACACGTGGCCGTTACATAACCAGCTCGCTGTAGAATGAACAGCCACACCCCAAACTGTTAATTGGTAATATCTCGGAAACTAATAAATTAAGGCGAAATCCAAGATAGCCAAAATGTTTGCCGAAATGTTAGTGATAACGTGTGCGAGTTTTACGCAATATAATTAACAAATAAAAGAGTTAATTAATTTAATGTGAATAACTTCTGTAAAAATAGAGCTACATTAATGAGCTTCTAATATGTCATAAAGATAATAATTTCCAACAGATTGTATATTTTAGATTTTGCACAACTTGGTTTGCAACCAAGATATTGCAAAATAAAACTATCACAGGAAATCCGGACCGACAATTCAGTTCCGCCGATTAATAATATTAGTAATAATATTAATTCTCCGTCTGTGGGAAACTAACTTCGTTTTCACGGACTGAGGGAATTCAAATTTTGTGTAGTAGGGAGAGTGTGTCAGCCAATCAAATCATTTGACGAAATCCCGACCAGCGCGGTGTTTTGGGGCTGAACCATCACTCTACTGCCAGTATTTGCGAAGTACGGACGTAATTCTTCGATCGTCTCGTAACCATAGTTGTGCAGATTCATCAGAAGACTCTACGTGGTCAACACACACAATTACGAACATAGTAAATACAGATCAACTGTACAATTCGTAATTATTGCGTCAAGTCGAGATACTCTTCATTACAACAAACAAGCTTATTGTGTACTACAAGCTGTGGTCACAAGCACGCAAGAGATCTACCAGACTACAAGACCTGACTTCAAGAATACGACAGAGAGGCCGTCTAAACTATTGGTGAACCAGCTGAAGAGCAGAGCTATCACTCGAACGTGACACACACACACACGCTGACGTGCAACGTGCGAATCGACGAGGGACATAAACCAGTTCCAGCAGAAAGCCGCAGACGTTAAAAAACTTCAACCAACAACAGGAGAGGAGAGTGTTGCCGAATTCTGAACTCAACGACCGAATCCAGGACGCTCTAAGCAGATCACTATCTCTAGCAGATCGGACCAGGACAGTGAGGGACAATTTGGAGCAACTCTACCATCCACTTCAAAAACAGGAAAGCAAAATCAACTTATTTATTTTTCAAACGTAAAAGTTTCTATCTTTTTCAATTAAAAGCATTGTAATTTAAACAATTCAGGTGCCATACAAAAATCAAAGACTCTAGTAAATAAGAATAAATTCATTGTGATAATCTGTATAGCAGTAGAAATAATTAGTAAGCTTTAATTAAGAATCAATAGAAATAATACAAAAGCGCTATACAAATCTTAACAAACAATCAAATTTTTAGCTCATACTGCAGTATAACAGAGTCAAATCACTAGAAAATAAAATGACGTGAACTAGACTGTCACGCCTAATTTATTTTTGGAAAATATTTAAATTAACTTCAGAGTTTTTATATTTTATTTTTATTTTTCATTTAAATCCAATTTATTTAAAGCAATTTAATAAAATAAAATAAATTAATTAATTAAATTTGCACTTGCAATTAACTTGTCAAATAACGAGTTTAACTTCTTTTCAATTATCAACCAATTGAAAAACATTAGTCAAGAGAGATTCATTGTTTAGACTATAAGGATAATTGATAATATAACCATTTTATTCTTGTGTGTTATTGGAGTAATAAACAACGTTTTATTACCCCATATTGCATTGTTTTATTGTTGTACGACAAAGCCTACCAGTCTCACAAAATTCTTCCACTTTAAAGTAACTTGTTTTGTGTGTTGTTGCCATAAATTGAGATTACAGACTTGCGAAATTCAAATCCAAAATCCACACGCCCTAGTCGGAAGAAAACCGCAAGATCGGACAGCAGGTAGTTACTCATACACAACACAACACAACAAAAACGCATATAAGTAGAGTTGCATATGTCGCCCTGCACGTGGGGCCAGAAATTAA
Source organism: Magicicada septendecula (assembly GCA_034769895.1). NCBI lineage: Eukaryota > Metazoa > Arthropoda > Insecta > Hemiptera > Cicadidae > Magicicada > Magicicada septendecula. The sequence goes on from CM068368.1 coordinate 415,938,627, forward strand.
ATTCAAATTAAATTTAATTCACGTTAAAACTAACTTTGCTGTTTTAACTCTTAAAACAGCTGGCGTCCAAATGAACAATCCCCTAAGAAGAGTTTTGTGATTGGTGGTGGTACAGCAGTGAAATTATTGTGTCTTTGAAATTGTTGTGTATTTAAAATGGATATGGATAAAATACTTAAACAAATACAGCAAATGAGCGCGGATTTGACCGCTAATATGAACGCGAAATTTGAACAGAGTGCAGCCAACACTGAGCTCAATATCGCAGAGTTAACGTCCAAAATCGAGGCGCAAAGAGTCAGCCTAACCGAGGCATTAGAGCACAGCAACGCAGACATAAACGCGGAAATTAAACAAAGCACTAAAGAATTAACTGTTAAAGTCGCGGAAATTAGCGAAAGTAATAAAGAGTTAACCGCTAAAGTCGCTGAAATCGGTGAAAAAGTACATACGGTTGATACGAAAATAAATGAACGGTTTAAGGTTTTTGAGACCACAATGCAAAAATCGTTTATCGAACAAGTCACACGTATGGAGGGCCGATTCAAAGAACATATTAGCAGGTGCGAAAAACAAACGCAAGACGTCGCGAAAAAGGTCGACTCGCTCGAGATAAAAATTCAAACGGACGCGACCGAAACGCAACGTCAAGTAAATAGACTCGATGCTTCAATTGTAGAGACGCGATCTAACATAGACTCTAATAAAGAGAGTGTATTACAAACACTTAGCGACGAGATTTTGAAAGTACGACAGGAGGTACGCAGGAGATCCGCTCCTAATATTTTAGTACAAGGGCCTGTCGATGAGAAAATCGTGTGTATTTTACAGGGGAAAATAACGAAAACCCTATTGAATTTTTGTTAGCCTGTGAAAGTGAAATGGCAAGGGTAGGGTCGAGACTCGAAGATCAAGATAAAATACAGTGGGTAGTAAACGCGATGCGTGATTCGGCGCGTAAATGGTATAACATTGTACGCGATAGAGTGTCCACATACGCGGAGTTCAAACAAAAATTTGAAAACCGGTACTGGAATGCGCACACTCAAAGACTTTTACGCAATGAATTAGAATATGGGCGCTTTGAACGGAAGATGGGTATTACGGCATAAAATTATATTATCCAGCAGGTCGAGCGCGCGAAGCATTTAACCCCAGCATTTTCAGAGTTCGACATAGACACGAAACTACCTTATCCTTTTAATCACAATATAAGAGTAGCTGTGTTTACGCAGGGTATACGCACGGTCGATGAACTGCTCATTCTAGTGTCCCAAAGCGAGACAGTTTTTGATTTTGGCGGGTGGCGTTGTAACCGTGATTTTCGCCGGAATAACGAAGGTCAGAATACACGGGAACAATACCATCAGCAACCTGATCAGAGACCAAGTACAAGTTCTACTCCACCCCAGACATCGTCAAAACCCCCAGATAAGACCTTTGAATATAAAGGAAAGCCAAATATCGGTAGACCGAAAGGGCAATATAAGGGTAACGATGGGGCCCCGGTTAGAGCAATTCAAACGGTCGAAAGAGCTAGAAGTGATACAATAGAGCAAGACAGCGATACGAAGAGCAATAAGGACCCTAGCGAGAAGAAAAAAATCGTAAGTTTCCAAAAAACTTGGAAACGGGCGCCTCCAAGGGGGGAAGCGCCATAAATCATGCCAAATTATATAAAAATAGAATAGGTAGAAATAAGAAAAATACTAGATTTAAGAAAAGTGATTTTTCTACAGAATTTGGACGCCAGTTAATAAAGTATTCCAACCGGAAGGTACGGAACCATGGTTGGCGGTTAACACAATACAACAATGGACTCCTACAATTGTATGTCCGGTGGAACAGGAACTTGACGGCGACGTTCCCACACAATCAGCCTGGGAAGACGTGGAAGTTATATCCGGTGACGCCTACGAATTCGACGAGTACATAGCGGAATATTGTAGAGCCACCCATAAAAATGGTTACGATATACTGGACGCACTTTAAAAATAATAATTTAATTAAATAATAATTAGAATTAAAATAAATAAACTGTGTTTTATAATAGTATTAATAATAAATTGTAAATAAACTGTGTAGGAATAATAATGCGTTTCTAACGCGGTAACTAACGAGCGTGTAGGGCGAAACGAACGCACCAGCAGGAAATAGTTACGTCACACGATAACTACCGGCCGACGGTTCGAATGTAGGTCAAGCAATTAGTGTCGCGCGGCGTGCGATAACGACTGTAAACAAACCTCAGCACATTCCTTCGTGCGCGTGCCGCTGTTGACAAACAAACATTCTTAAAGCCAGCGATTAGATACTACCCGTTCTGAAAACATTTTAATACACAATAATCGCAAATACAATATTGTTAATAGACTGTAATTAGGATCAAGTTGTATATATGAAGAACATTAACACACATGTATGTGTCTTTAAATAAGTAATACAACAATGTATAAGTAGCAAGTATAATGATTACAATGTCCGTTTATAATAATTAAAAAAAAAAAATAATTGTAATTAATACACTCATTTTTTTTGTGAATAAGCAGGGGAGTATATAACAGCACCAAATATCAATTATTTGGAGTTATATGTCAACCTCATACTAGAATCATGTTTAAATAAATTGTAATAGTCAAAACTCCATTTGTATGTAGTAGCGATGAAAATAATGCTTTGTAAAACGACGCACACGTGGCCGTTACATAACCAGCTCGCTGTAGAATGAACAGCCACACCCCTAACTGTTAATTGGTAATATCTCGGAAACTAATAAATTAAGGCGAAATCCAAGATAGCCAAAATGTTTGCCGAAATGTTAGTGATAACGTGTGCGAGTTTTACGCAATATAATTAACAAATAAAAGAGTTAATTAATTTAATGTGAATAACTTCTGTAAAAATAGAGCTACATTAATGAGCTTCTAATATGTCATAAAGATAATAATTTCCAACAGATTGTATATTTTAGATTTTGCACAACTTTGTTTGCAACCAAGATATTGCAAAATAAAACTATCACAGGAAATCCGGACCGACAATTCAGTTCCGCCGATTAATAATATTAGTAATAATATTAATTCTCCGTCTGTGGGAAACTAACTTCGTTTCCACGGACTGAGGGAATTCAAATTTTGTGTAGTAGGGAGAGTGTGTCAGCCAATCAAATCATTTGACGAAATCCCGACCAGCGCGGTGTTTTGGGGCTGAACCATCACTCTACTGCCAGTATTTGCGAAGTACGGACGTAATTCTTCGATCGTCTCGTAACCATAGTTGTGCAGATTCATCAGAAGACTCTACGTGGTCAACACACACAATTACGAACATAGTAAATACAGATCAACTGTACAATTCGTAATTATTGCGTCAAGTCGAGATACTCTTCATTACAACAAACAAGCTTATTGTGTACTACAAGCTGTGGTCACAAGCACGCAAGAGATCTACCAGACTACAAGACCTGACTTCAAGAATACGACAGAGAGGCCGTCTAAACTATTGGTGAACCAGCTGAAGAGCAGAGCTATCACTCGAACGTGACACACACACACACGCTGACGTGCAACGTGCGAATCGACGAGGGACATAAACCAGTTCCAGCAGAAAGCCGCAGACGTTAAAAAACTTCAACCAACAACAGGAGAGGAGAGTGTTGCCGAATTCTGAACTCAACGACCGAATCCAGGACGCTCTAAGCAGATCACTATCTCTAGCAGATCGGACCAGGACAGTGAGGGACAATTTGGAGCAACTCTACCATCCACTTCAAAAACAGGAAAGCAAAATCAACTTATTTATTTTTCAAACGTAAAAGTTTCTATCTTTTTCAATTAAAAGCATTGTAATTTAAACAATTCAGGTGCCATACAAAAATCAAAGACTCTAGTAAATAAGAATAAATTCATTGTGATAATCTGTATAGCAGTAGAAATAATTAGTAAGCTTTAATTAAGAATCAATAGAAATAATACAAAAGCGCTATACAAATCTTAACAAACAATCAAATTTTTAGCTCATACTGCAGTATAACAGAGTCAAATCACTAGAAAATAAAATGACGTGAACTAGACTGTCACGCCTAATTTATTTTTGGAAAATATTTAAATTAACTTCAGAGTTTTTATATTTTATTTTTATTTTTCATTTAAATCCAATTTATTTAAAGCAATTTAATAAAAGAAAATAAATTAATTAATTAAATTTGCACTTGCAATTAACTTGTCAAATAACGAGTTTAACTTCTTTTCAATTATCAACCAATTGAAAAACATTAGTCAAGAGAGATTCATTGTTTAGACTATAAGGATAATTGATAATATAACCATTTTATTCTTGTGTGTTATTGGAGTAATAAACGTTTTATTACCCCATATTGCATTGTTTTATTGTTGTACGACAAAGCCTACCAGTCTCACAAAATTCTTCCACTTTAAAGTAACTTGTTTTGTGTGTTGTTGCCATAAATTGAGATTACAGACTTGCGAAATTCAAATCCAAAATCCACACGCCCTAGTCGGAAGAAAACCGCAAGATCGGACAGCAGGTAGTTACTCATACACAACACAACACAACAAAAACGCATATAAGTAGAGTTGCATATGTCGCCCTGCACGTGGGGCCAAAAATTAAATTCAAATTAAATTTAATTCACGTTAAAACTAACTTTGCTGTTTTAACTCTTATAACAGCTGGCGTCCAACTGAACAATCCCCTAAGAAGAGTTTTGTGATTGGTGGTGGTACAGCAGTGAAATTATTGTGTCTTTGAAATTGTTGTGTATTTAAAATGGATATGGATAAAATACTTAAACAAATACAGCAAATGAGCGCGGATTTGACCGCTAATATGAACGCGAAATTTGAACAGAGTGCAGCCAACACTGAGCTCAATATCGCAGAGTTAACGTCCAAAATCGAGGCGCAAAGAGTCAGCCTAACCGAGGCATTAGAGCACAGCAACGCAGACATAAACGCGGAAATTAAACAAAGCACTAAAGAATTAACTGTTAAAGTCGCGGAAATTAGCGAAAGTAATAAAGAGTTAACCGCTAAAGTCGCTGAAATCGGTGAAAAAGTACATACGGTTGATACGAAAATAAATGAACGGTTTAAGGTTTTTGAGACCACAATGCAAAAATCGTTTATCGAACAAGTCACACGTATGGAGGGCCGATTCAAAGAACATATTAGCAGGTGCGAAAAACAAACGCAAGACGTCGCGAAAAAGGTCGACTCGCTCGAGATAAAAATTCAAACGGACGCGACCGAAACGCAACGTCAAGTAAATAGACTCGATGCTTCAATTGTAGAGACGCGATCTAACATAGACTCTAATAAAGAGAGTGTATTACAAACACTTAGCGACGAGATTTTGAAAGTACGACAGGAGGTACGCAGGAGATCCGCTCCTAATATTTTAGTACAAGGTCCTGTCGATGAGAAAATCGTGTGTATTTTACAGGGGAAAATAACGAAAACCCTATTGAATTTTTGTTAGCCTGTGAAAGTGAAATGGCAAGGGTAGGGTCGAGACTCGAAGATCAAGATAAAATACAGTGGGTAGTAAACGCGATGCGTGATTCGGCGCGTAAATGGTATAACATTGTACGCGATAGAGTGTCCACATACGCGGAGTTCAAACAAAAATTTGAAAACCGGTACTGGAATGCGCACACTCAAAGACTTTTACGCAATGAATTAGAATATGGGCGCTTTGAACGGAAGATGGGTATTACGGCAGAAAATTATATTATCCAGCAGGTCGAGCGCGCGAAGCATTTAACCCCAGCATTTTCAGAGATCGACATAGACACGAAACTACCTTATCATTTTAATCACAATATAAGAGTAGCTGTGTTTACGCAGGGTATACGCACGGTCGATGAACTGCTCATTCTAGTGTCCCAAAGCGAGACAGTTTTTGATTTTGGCGGGTGGCGTTGTAACCGTGATTTTCGCCGGAATAACGAAGGTCAGAATACACGGGAACAATACCATCAGCAACCTGATCAGAGACCAAGTACAAGTTCTACTCCACCCCAGACATCGTCAAAACCCCCAGATAAGACCTTTGAATACAAAGGAAAGCCAAATATCGGTAGACCGAAAGGGCAATATAAGGGTAACGATGGGGCCCCGGTTAGAGCAATTCAAACGGTCGAAAGAGCTAGAAGTGATACAATAGAGCAAGACAGCGATACGAAGAGCAATAAGGACCCTAGCGAGAAGAAAAAAATCGTAAGTTTCCAAAAAACTTGGAAACGGGCGCCTCCAAGGGGGGAAGCGCCATAAATCATGCCAAATTATATAAAAATAGAATAGGTAGAAATAAGAAAAATACTAGATTTAAGAAAAGTGATTTTTCTACAGAATTTGGACGCCAGTTAATAAAGTATTCCAACCGGAAGGTACGGAACCATGGTTGGCGGTTAACACAATACAACAATGGACTCCTACAATTGTATGTCCGGTGGAACAGGAACTTGACGGCGACGTTCCCACACAATCAGCCTGGGAAGACGTGGAAGTTATATCCGGTGACGCCTACGAATTCGACGAGTACATAGCGGAATATTGTAGAGCCACCCATAAAAATGGTTACGATATACTGGACGCACTTTAAAAATAATAATTTAATTAAATAATAATTAGAATTAAAATAAATAAACTGTGTTTTATAATAGTATTAATAATAAATTGTAAATAAACTGTGTAGGAATAATAATGCGTTTCTAACGCGGTAACTAACGAGCGTGTAGGGCGAAACAAACGCACCAGCAGGAAATAGTTACGTCACACGATAACTACCGGCCGACGGTTCGAATGTAGGTCAAGCAATTAGTGTCGCGCGGCGTGCGATAACGACTGTAAACAAACCTCAGCACATTCCTTCGTGCGCGTGCCGCTGTTGACAAACAAACATTCTTAAAGCCAGCGATTAGATACTACCCGTTCTGAAAACATTTTAATACACAATAATCGCAAATACAATATTGTTAATAGACTGTAATTAGGATCAAGTTGTATATATGAAGAACATTAACACACATGTATGTGTCTTTAAATAAGTAATACAACAATGTATAAGTAGTAAGTATAATGATTACAATGTCCGTTTATAATAATTAAAAAAAAAAAAATAATTGTAATTAATACACTCATTTTTTTTGTAAATAAGCAGGGGAGTATATAACAGCACCAAATATCAATTATTTGGAGTTATATGTCAACCTCATACTAGAATCATGTTTAAATAAATTGTAATAGTCAAAACTCCATTTGTATGTAGTAGCGATGAAAATAATGCTTTGTAAAACGACGCACACGTGGCCGTTACATAACCAGCTCGCTGTAGAATGAACAGCCACACCCCAAACTGTTAATTGGTAATATCTCGGAAACTAATAAATTAAGGCGAAATCCAAGATAGCCAAAATGTTTGCCGAAATGTTAGTGATAACGTGTGCGAGTTTTACGCAATATAATTAACAAATAAAAGAGTTAATTAATTTAATGTGAATAACTTCTGTAAAAATAGAGCTACATTAATGAGCTTCTAATATGTCATAAAGATAATAATTTCCAACAGATTGTATATTTTAGATTTTGCACAACTTGGTTTGCAACCAAGATATTGCAAAATAAAACTATCACAGGAAATCCGGACCGACAATTCAGTTCCGCCGATTAATAATATTAGTAATAATATTAATTCTCCGTCTGTGGGAAACTAACTTCGTTTTCACGGACTGAGGGAATTCAAATTTTGTGTAGTAGGGAGAGTGTGTCAGCCAATCAAATCATTTGACGAAATCCCGACCAGCGCGGTGTTTTGGTGCTGAACCATCACTCTACTGCCAGTATTTGCGAAGTACGGACATAATTCTTCGATCGTCTCGTAACCATAGTTGTGCAGATTCATCAGAAGACTCTACGTGGTCAACACACACAATTACGAACATAGTAAATACAGATCAACTGTACAATTCGTAATTATTGCGTCAAGTAGAGATACTCTTCATTACAACAAACAAGCTTATTGTGTACTACAAGCTGTGGTCACAAGCAAGCAAGAGATCTACCAGACTACAAGACCTGACTTCAAGAATACGACAGAGAGGCCGTCTAAACTATTGGTGAACCAGCTGAAGAGCAGAGCTATCACTCGAACGTGACACACACACACACGCTGACGTGCAACGTGCGAATCGACGAGGGACATAAACCAGTTCCAGCAGAAAGCCGCAGACGTTAAAAAACTTCAACCAACAACAGGAGAGGAGAGTGTTGCCGAATTCTGAACTCAACGACCGAATCCAGGACGCTCTAAGCAGATCACTATCTCTAGCAGATCGGACCAGGACAGTGAGGGACAATTTGGAGCAACTCTACCATCCACTTCAAAAACAGGAAAGCAAAATCAACTTATTTATTTTTCAAACGTAAAAGTTTCTATCTTTTTCAATTAAAAGCATTGTAATTTAAACAATTCAGGTGCCATACAAAAATCAAAGACTCTAGTAAATAAGAATAAATTCATTGTGATAATCTGTATAGCAGTAGAAATAATTAGTAAGCTTTAATTAAGAATCAATAGAAATAATACAAAAGCGCTATACAAATCTTAACAAACAATCAAATTTTTAGCTCATACTGCAGTATAACAGAGTCAAATCACTAGAAAATAAAATGACGTGAACTAGACTGTCACGCCTAATTTATTTTTGGAAAATATTTAAATTAACTTCAGAGTTTTTATATTTTATTTTTATTTTTCATTTAAATCCAATTTATTTAAAGCAATTTAATAAAATAAAATAAATTAATTAATTAAATTTGCACTTGCAATTAACTTGTCAAATAACGAGTTTAACTTCTTTTCAATTATCAACCAATTGAAAAACATTAGTCAAGAGAGATTCATTGTTTAGACTATAAGTATAATTGATAATATAACCATTTTATTCTTGTGTGTTATTGGAGTAATAAACAACGTTTTATTACCCCATATTGCATTGTTTTATTGTTGTACGACAAAGCCTACCAGTCTCACAAAATTCTTCCACTTTAAAGTAACTTGTTTTGTGTGTTGTTGCCATAAATTGAGATTACAGACTTGCGAAATTCAAATCCAAAATCCACACGCCCTAGTCGGAAGAAAACCGCAAGATCGGACAGCAGGTAGTTACTCATACACAACACAACACAACAAAAACGCATATAAGTAGAGTTGCATATGTCGCCCTGCACGTGGGGCCAAAAATTAAATTCAAATTAAATTTAATTCACGTTAAAACTAACTTTGCTGTTTTAACTCTTAAAACAGCTGGCGTCCAACTGAACAATCCCCTAAGAAGAGTTTTGTGATTGGTGGTGGTACAGCAGTGAAATTATTGTGTCTTTGAAATTGTTGTGTATTTAAAATGGATATGGATAAAATACTTAAACAAATACAGCAAATGAGCGCGGATTTGACCGCTAATATGAACGCGAAATTTGAACAGAGTGCAGCCAACACTGAGCTCAATATCGCAGAGTTAACGTCCAAAATCGAGGCGCAAAGAGTCAGCCTAACCGAGGCATTAGAGCACAGCAACGCAGACATAAACGCGGAAATTAAACAAAGCACTAAAGAATTAACTGTTAAAGTCGCGGAAATTAGCGAAAGTAATAAAGAGTTAACCGCTAAAGTCGCTGAAATCGGTGAAAAAGTACATACGGTTGATACGAAAATAAATGAACGGTTTAAGGTTTTTGAGACCACAATGCAAAAATCGTTTATCGAACAAGTCACACGTATGGAGGGCCGATTCAAAGAACATATTAGCAGGTGCGAAAAACAAACGCAAGACGTCGCGAAAAAGGTCGACTCGCTCGAGATAAAAATTCAAACGGACGCGACCGAAACGCAACGTCAAGTAAATAGACTCGATGCTTCAATTGTAGAGACGCGATCTAACATAGACTCTAATAAAGAGAGTGTATTACAAACACTTAGCGACGAGATTTTGAAAGTACGACAGGAGGTACGCAGGAGATCCGCTCCTAATATTTTAGTACAAGGTCCTGTCGATGAGAAAATCGTGTGTATTTTACAGGGGAAAATAACGAAAACCCTATTGAATTTTTGTTAGCCTGTGAAAGTGAAATGGCAAGGGTAGGGTCGAGACTCGAAGATCAAGATAAAATACAGTGGGTAGTAAACGCGATGCGTGATTCGGCGCGTAAATGGTATAACATTGTCCGCGATAGAGTGTCCACATACGCGGAGTTCAAACAAAAATTTGAAAACCGGTACTGGAATGCGCACACTCAAAGACTTTTACGCAATGAATTAGAATATGGGCGCTTTGAACGGAAGATGGGTATTACGGCAGAAAATTATATTATCCAGCAGGTCGAGCGCGCGAAGCATTTAACCCCAGCATTTTCAGAGATCGACATAGACACGAAACTACCTTATCATTTTAATCACAATATAAGAGTAGCTGTGTTTACGCAGGGTATACGCACGGTCGATGAACTGCTCATTCTAGTGTCCCAAAGCGAGACAGTTTTTGATTTTGGCGGGTGGCGTTGTAACCGTGATTTTCGCCGGAATAACGAAGGTCAGAATACACGGGAACAATACCATCAGCAACCTGATCAGAGACCAAGTACAAGTTCTACTCCACCCCAGACATCGTCAAAACCCCCAGATAAGACCTTTGAATACAAAGGAAAGCCAAATATCGGTAGACCGAAAGGGCAATATAAGGGTAACGATGGGGCCCCGGTTAGAGCAATTCAAACGGTCGAAAGAGCTAGAAGTGATACAATAGAGCAAGACAGCGATACGAAGAGCAATAAGGACCCTAGCGAGAAGAAAAAATCGTAAGTTTCCAAAAAACTTGGAAACGGGCGCCTCCAAGGGGGGAAGCGCCATAAATCATGCCAAATTATATAAAAATAGAATAGGTAGAAATAAGAAAAATACTAGATTTAAGAAAAGTGATTTTTCTACAGAATTTGGACGCCAGTTAATAAAGTATTCCAACCGGAAGGTACGGAACCATGGTTGGCGGTTAACACAATACAACAATGGACTCCTACAATTGTATGTCCGGTGGAACAGGAACTTGACGGCGACGTTCCCACACAATCAGCCTGGGAAGACGTGGAAGTTATATCCGGTGACGCCTACGAATTCGACGAGTACATAGCGGAATATTGTAGAGCCACCCATAAAAATGGTTACGATATACTGGACGCACTTTAAAAATAATAATTTAATTAAATAATAATTAGAATTAAAATAAATAAACTGTGTTTTATAATAGTATTAATAATAAATTGTAAATAAACTGTGTAGGAATAATAATGCGTTTCTAACGCGGTAACTAACGAGCGTGTAGGGCGAAACAAACGCACCAGCAGGAAATAGTTACGTCACACGATAACTACCGGCCGACGGTTCGAATGTAGGTCAAGCAATTAGTGTCGCGCGGCGTGCGATAACGACTGTAAACAAACCTCAGCACATTCCTTCGTGCGCGTGCCGCTGTTGACAAACAAACATTCTTAAAGCCAGCGATTAGATACTACCCGTTCTGAAAACATTTTAATACACAATAATCGCAAATACAATATTGTTAATAGACTGTAATTAGGATCAAGTTGTATATATGAAGAACATTAACACACATGCATGTGTCTTTAAATAAGTAATACAACAATGTATAAGTAGCAAGTATAATGATTACAATGTCCGTTTATAATAATTAAAAAAAAAATAATAATTGTAATTAATACACTCATTTTTTTTGTGAATAAGCAGGGGAGTATATAACAGCACCAAATATCAATTATTTGGAGTTATATGTCAACCTCATACTAGAATCATGTTTAAATAAATTGTAATAGTCAAAACTCCATTTGTATGTAGTAGCGATGAAAATAATGCTTTGTAAAACGACGCACACGTGGCCGTTACATAACCAGCTCGCTGTAGAATGAACAGCCACACCCCAAACTGTTAATTGGTAATATCTCGTAAACTAATAAATTAAGGCGAAATCCAAGATAGCCAAAATGTTTGCCGAAATGTTAGTGATAACGTGTGCGAGTTTTACGCAATATAATTAACAAATAAAAGAGTTAATTAATTTAATGTGAATAACTTCTGTAAAAATAGAGCTACATTAATGAGCTTCTAATATGTCATAAAGATAATAATTTCCAACAGATTGTATATTTTAGATTTTGCACAACTTGGTTTGCAACCAAGATATTGCAAAATAAAACTATCACAGGAAATCCGGACCGAAAATTCAGTTCCGCCGATTAATAATATTAGTAATAATATTAATTCTCCGTCTGTGGGAAACTAACTTCGTTTTCACGGACTGAGGGAATTCAAATTTTGTGTAGTAGGGAGAGTGTGTCAGCCAATCAAATCATTTGACGAAATCCCGACCAGCGCGGTGTTTTGGGGCTGAACCATCACTCTACTGCCAGTATTTGCGAAGTACGGACGTAATTCTTCGATCGTCTCGTAACCATAGTTGTGCAGATTCATCAGAAGACTCTACGTGGTCAACACACACAATTACGAACATAGTAAATACAGATCAACTGTACAATTCGTAATTATTGCGTCAAGTCGAGATACTCTTCATTACAACAAACAAGCTTATTGTGTACTACAAGCTGTGGTCACAAGCACGCAAGAGATCTACCAGACTACAAGACCTGACTTCAAGAATACGACAGAGAGGCCGTCTAAACTATTGGTGAACCAGCTGAAGAGCAGAGCTATCACTCGAACGTGACACACACACACACGCTGACGTGCAACGTGCGAATCGACGAGGGACATAAACCAGTTCCAGCAGAAAGCCGCAGACGTTAAAAAACTTCAACCAACAACAGGAGAGGAGAGTGTTGCCGAATTCTGAACTCAACGACCGAATCCAGGACGCTCTAAGCAGATCACTATCTCTAGCAGATCGGACCAGGACAGTGAGGGACAATTTGGAGCAACTCTACCATCCACTTCAAAAACAGGAAAGCAAAATCAACTTATTTATTTTTCAAACGTAAAAGTTTCTATCTTTTTCAATTAAAAGCATTGTAATTTAAACAATTCAGGTGCCATACAAAAATCAAAGACTCTAGTAAATAAGAATAAATTCATTGTGATAATCTGTATAGCAGTAGAAATAATTAGTAAGCTTTAATTAAGAATCAATAGAAATAATACAAAAGCGCTATACAAATCTTAACAAACAATCAAATTTTTAGCTCATACTGCAGTATAACAGAGTCAAATCACTAGAAAATAAAATGACGTGAACTAGACTGTCACGCCTAATTTATTTTTGGAAAATATTTAAATTAACTTCAGAGTTTTTATATTTTATTTTTATTTTTCATTTAAATCCAATTTATTTAAAGCAATTTAATAAAACAAAATAAATTAATTAATTAAATTTGCACTTGCAATTAACTTGTCAAATAACGAGTTTAACTTCTTTTCAATTATCAACCAATTGAAAAACATTAGTCAAGAGAGATTCATTGTTTAGACTATAAGGATAATTGATAATATAACCATTTTATTCTTGTGTGTTATTGGAGTAATAAACAACGTTTTATTACCCCATATTGCATTGTTTTATTGTTGTACGACAAAGCCTACCAGTCTCACAAAATTCTTCCACTTTAAAGTAACTTGTTTTGTGTGTTGTTGCCATAAATTGAGATTACAGACTTGCGAAATTCAAATCCAAAATCCACACGCCCTAGTCGGAAGAAAACCGCAAGATCGGACAGCAGGTAGTTACTCATACACAACACAACACAACAAAAACGCATATAAGTAGAGTTGCATATGTCGCCCTGCACGTGGGGCCAGAAATTAAATTCAAATTAAATTTAATTCACGTTAAAACTAACTTTGCTGTTTTAACTCTTAAAACAGCTGGCGTCCAACTGAACAATCCCCTAAGAAGAGTTTTGTGATTGGTGGTGGTACAGCAGTTAAAATATTGTGTCTTTGAAATTGTTGTGTATTTAAAATGGATATGGATAAAATACTTAAACAAATACAGCAAATGAGCGCGGATTTGACCGCTAATATGAACGCGAAATTTGAACAGAGTGCAGCCAACACTGAGCTCAATATCGCAGAGTTAACGTCCAAAATCGAGGCGCAAAGAGTCAGCCTAACCGAGGCATTAGAGCACAGCAACGCAGACATAAACGCGGAAATTAAACAAAGCACTAAAGAATTAACTGTTAAAGTCGCGGAAATTAGCGAAAGTAATAAAGAGTTAACCGCTAAAGTCGCTGAAATCGGTGAAAAAGTACATACGGTTGATACGAAAATAAATGAACGGTTTAAGGTTTTTGAGACCACAATGCAAAAATCGTTTATCGAACAAGTCACACGTATGGAGGGCCGATTCAAAGAACATATTAGCAGGTGCGAAAAACAAACGCAAGACGTCGCGAAAAAGGTCGACTCGCTCGAGATAAAAATTCAAACGGACGCGACCGAAACGCAACGTCAAGTAAATAGACTCGATGCTTCAATTGTAGAGACGCGATCTAACATAGACTCTAATAAAGAGAGTGTATTACAAACACTTAGCGACGAGATTTTGAAAGTACGACAGGAGGTACGCAGGAGATCCGCTCCTAATATTTTAGTACAAGGTCCTGTCGATGAGAAAATCGTGTGTATTTTACAGGGGAAAATAACGAAAACCCTATTGAATTTTTGTTAGCCTGTGAAAGTGAAATGGCAAGGGTAGGGTCGAGACTCGAAGATCAAGATAAAATACAGTGGGTAGTAAACGCGATGCGTGATTCGGCGCGTAAATGGTATAACATTGTACGCGATAGAGTGTCCACATACGCGGAGTTCAAACAAAAATTTGAAAACCGGTACTGGAATGCGCACACTCAAAGACTTTTACGCAATGAATTAGAATATGGGCGCTTTGAACGGAAGATGGGTATTACGGCAGAAAATTATATTATCCAGCAGGTCGAGCGCGCGAAGCATTTAACCCCAGCATTTTCAGAGATCGACATAGACACGAAACTACCTTATCATTTTAATCACAATATAAGAGTAGCTGTGTTTACGCAGGGTATACGCACGGTCGATGAACTGCTCATTCTAGTGTCCCAAAGCGAGACAGTTTTTGATTTTGGCGGGTGGCGTTGTAACCGTGATTTTCGCCGGAATAACGAAGGTCAGAATACACGGGAACAATACCATCAGCAACCTGATCAGAGACCAAGTACAAGTTCTACTCCACCCCAGACATCGTCAAAACCCCCAGATAAGACCTTTGAATACAAAGGAAAGCCAAATATCGGTAGACCGAAAGGGCAATATAAGGGTAACGATGGGGCCCCGGTTAGAGCAATTCAAACGGTCGAAAGAGCTAGAAGTGATACAATAGAGCAAGACAGCGATACGAAGAGCAATAAGGACCCTAGCGAGAAGAAAAAAATCGTAAGTTTCCAAAAAACTTGGAAACGGGCGCCTCCAAGGGGGGAAGCGCCATAAATCATGCCAAATTATATAAAAATAGAATAGGTAGAAATAAGAAAAATACTAGATTTAAGAAAAGTGATTTTTCTACAGAATTTGGACGCCAGTTAATAAAGTATTCCAACCGGAAGGTACGGAACCATGGTTGGCGGTTAACACAATACAACAATGGACTCCTACAATTGTATGTCCGGTGGAACAGGAACTTGACGGCGACGTTCCCACACAATCAGCCTGGGAAGACGTGGAAGTTATATCCGGTGACGCCTACGAATTCGACGAGTACATAGCGGAATATTGTAGAGCCACCCATAAAAATGGTTACGATATACTGGACGCACTTTAAAAATAATAATTTAATTAAATAATAATTAGAATTAAAATAAATAAACTGTGTTTTATAATAGTATTAATAATAAATTGTAAATAAACTGTGTAGGAATAATAATGCGTTTCTAACGCGGTAACTAACGAGCGTGTAGGGCGAAACAAACGCACCAGCAGGAAATAGTTACGTCACACGATAACTACCGGCCGACGGTTCGAATGTAGGTCAAGCAATTAGTGTCGCGCGGCGTGCGATAACGACTGTAAACAAACCTCAGCACATTCCTTCGTGCGCGTGCCGCTGTTGACAAACAAACATTCTTAAAGCCAGCGATTAGATACTACCCGTTCTGAAAACATTTTAATACACAATAATCGCAAATACAATATTGTTAATAGACTGTAATTAGGATCAAGTTGTATATATGAAGAACATTAACACACATGTATGTGTCTTTAAATAAGTAATACAACAATGTATAAGTAGCAAGTATAATGATTACAATGTCCGTTTATAATAATTAAAAAAAAAATAATAATTGTAATTAATACACTCATTTTTTTTGTGAATAAGCAGGGGAGTATATAACAGCACCAAATATCAATTATTTGGAGTTATATGTCAACCTCATACTAGAATCATGTTTAAATAAATTGTAATAGTCAAAACTCCATTTGTATGTAGTAGCGATGAAAATAATGCTTTGTAAAACGACGCACACGTGGCCGTTACATAACCAGCTCGCTGTAGAATGAACAGCCACACCCCAAACTGTTAATTGGTAATATCTCGGAAACTAATAAATTAAGGCGAAATCCAAGATAGCCAAAATGTTTGCCGAAATGTTAGTGATAACGTGTGCGAGTTTTACGCAATATAATTAACAAATAAAAGAGTTAATTAATTTAATGTGAATAACTTCTGTAAAAATAGAGCTACATTAATGAGCTTCTAATATGTCATAAAGATAATAATTTCCAACAGATTGTATATTTTAGATTTTGCACAACTTGGTTTGCAACCAAGATATTGCAAAATAAAACTATCACAGGAAATCCGGACCGACAATTCAGTTCCGCCGATTAATAATATTAGTAATAATATTAATTCTCCGTCTGTGGGAAACTAACTTCGTTTTCACGGACTGAGGGAATTCAAATTTTGTGTAGTAGGGAGAGTGTGTCAGCCAATCAAATCATTTGACGAAATCCCGACCAGCGCGGTGTTTTGGGGCTGAACCATCACTCTACTGCCAGTATTTGCGAAGTACGGACGTAATTCTTCGATCGTCTCGTAACCATAGTTGTGCAGATTCATCAGAAGACTCTACGTGGTCAACACACACAATTACGAACATAGTAAATACAGATCAACTGTACAATTCGTAATTATTGCGTCAAGTCGAGATACTCTTCATTACAACAAACAAGCTTATTGTGTACTACAAGCTGTGGTCACAAGCACGCAAGAGATCTACCAGACTACAAGACCTGACTTCAAGAATACGACAGAGAGGCCGTCTAAACTATTGGTGAACCAGCTGAAGAGCAGAGCTATCACTCGAACGTGACACACACACACACGCTGACGTGCAACGTGCGAATCGACGAGGGACATAAACCAGTTCCAGCAGAAAGCCGCAGACGTTAAAAAACTTCAACCAACAACAGGAGAGGAGAGTGTTGCCGAATTCTGAACTCAACGACCGAATCCAGGACGCTCTAAGCAGATCACTATCTCTAGCAGATCGGACCAGGACAGTGAGGGACAATTTGGAGCAACTCTACCATCCACTTCAAAAACAGGAAAGCAAAATCAACTTATTTATTTTTCAAACGTAAAAGTTTCTATCTTTTTCAATTAAAAGCATTGTAATTTAAACAATTCAGGTGCCATACAAAAATCAAAGACTCTAGTAAATAAGAATAAATTCATTGTGATAATCTGTATAGCAGTAGAAATAATTAGTAAGCTTTAATTAAGAATCAATAGAAATAATACAAAAGCGCTATACAAATCTTAACAAACAATCAAATTTTTAGCTCATACTGCAGTATAACAGAGTCAAATCACTAGAAAATAAAATGACGTGAACTAGACTGTCACGCCTAATTTATTTTTGGAAAATATTTAAATTAACTTCAGAGTTTTTATATTTTATTTTTATTTTTCATTTAAATCCAATTTATTTAAAGCAATTTAATAAAATAAAATAAATTAATTAATTAAATTTGCACTTGCAATTAACTTGTCAAATAACGAGTTTAACTTCTTTTCAATTATCAACCAATTGAAAAACATTAGTCAAGAGAGATTCATTGTTTAGACTATAAGGATAATTGATAATATAACCATTTTATTCTTGTGTGTTATTGGAGTAATAAACAACGTTTTATTACCCCATATTGCATTGTTTTATTGTTGTACGACAAAGCCTACCAGTCTCACAAAATTCTTCCACTTTAAAGTAACTTGTTTTGTGTGTTGTTGCCATAAATTGAGATTACAGACTTGCGAAATTCAAATCCAAAATCCACACGCCCTAGTCGGAAGAAAACCGCAAGATCGGACAGCAGGTAGTTACTCATACACAACACAACACAACACAACAACAACGCATATAAGTAGAGTTGCATATGTCGCCCTGCACGTGTTGCCAGAAATTAAATTCAAATTAAATTTAATTCACGTTAAAACTAACTTTGCTGTTTTAACTCTTAAAACAGCTGGCGTCCAACTGAACAATCCCCTAAGAAGAGTTTTGTGATTGGTGGTGGTACAGCAGTTAAAATATTGTGTCTTTGAAATTGTTGTGTATTTAAAATGGATATGGATAAAATACTTAAACAAATACAGCAAATGAGCGCGGATTTGACCGCTAATATGAACGCGAAATTTGAACAGAGTGCAGCCAACACTGAGCTCAATATCGCAGAGTTAACGTCCAAAATCGAGGCGCAAAGAGTCAGCCTAACCGAGGCATTAGAGCACAGCAACGCAGACATAAACGCGGAAATTAAACAAAGCACTAAAGAATTAACTGTTAAAGTCGCGGAAATTAGCGAAAGTAATAAAGAGTTAACCGCTAAAGTCGCTGAAATCGGTGAAAAAGTACATACGGTTGATACGAAAATAAATGAACGGTTTAAGGTTTTTGAGACCACAATGCAAAAATCGTTTATCGAACAAGTCACACGTATGGAGGGCCGATTCAAAGAACATATTAGCAGGTGCGAAAAACAAACGCAAGACGTCGCGAAAAAGGTCGACTCGCTCGAGATAAAAATTCAAACGGACGCGACCGAAACGCAACGTCAAGTAAATAGACTCGATGCTTCAATTGTAGAGACGCGATCTAACATAGACTCTAATAAAGAGAGTGTATTACAAACACTTAGCGACGAGATTTTGAAAGTACGACAGGAGGTACGCAGGAGATCCGCTCCTAATATTTTAGTACAAGGTCCTGTCGATGAGAAAATCGTGTGTATTTTACAGGGGAAAATAACGAAAACCCTATTGAATTTTTGTTAGCCTGTGAAAGTGAAATGGCAAGGGTAGGGTCGAGACTCGAAGATCAAGATAAAATACAGTGGGTAGTAAACGCGATGCGTGATTCGGCGCGTAAATGGTATAACATTGTACGCGATAGAGTGTCCACATACGCGGAGTTCAAACAAAAATTTGAAAACCGGTACTGGAATGCGCACACTCAAAGACTTTTACGCAATGAATTAGAATATGGGCGCTTTGAACGGAAGATGGGTATTACGGCAGAAAATTATATTATCCAGCAGGTCGAGCGCGCGAAGCATTTAACCCCAGCATTTTCAGAGATCGACATAGACACGAAACTACCTTATCATTTTAATCACAATATAAGAGTAGCTGTGTTTACGCAGGGTATACGCACGGTCGATGAACTGCTCATTCTAGTGTCCCAAAGCGAGACAGTTTTTGATTTTGGCGGGTGGCGTTGTAACCGTGATTTTCGCCGGAATAACGAAGGTCAGAATACACGGGAACAATACCATCAGCAACCTGATCAGAGACCAAGTACAAGTTCTACTCCACCCCAGACATCGTCAAAACCCCCAGATAAGACCTTTGAATACAAAGGAAAGCCAAATATCGGTAGGCCGAAAGGGCAATATAAGGGTAACGATGGGGCCCCGGTTAGAGCAATTCAAACGGTCGAAAGAGCTAGAAGTGATACAATAGAGCAAGACAGCGATACGAAGAGCAATAAGGACCCTAGCGAGAAGAAAAAAATCGTAAGTTTCCAAAAAACTTGGAAACGGGCGCCTCCAAGGGGGGAAGCGCCATAAATCATGCCAAATTATATAAAAATAGAATAGGTAGAAATAAGAAAAATACTAGATTTAAGAAAAGTGATTTTTCTACAGAATTTGGACGCCAGTTAATAAAGTATTCCAACCGGAAGGTACGGAACCATGGTTGGCGGTTAACACAATACAACAATGGACTCCTACAATTGTATGTCCGGTGGAACAGGAACTTGACGGCGACGTTCCCACACAATCAGCCTGGGAAGACGTGGAAGTTATATCCGGTGACGCCTACGAATTCGACGAGTACATAGCGGAATATTGTAGAGCCACCCATAAAAATGGTTACGATATACTGGACGCACTTTAAAAATAATAATTTAATTAAATAATAATTAGAATTAAAATAAATAAACTGTGTTTTATAATAGTATTAATAATAAATTGTAAATAAACTGTGTAGGAATAATAATGCGTTTCTAACGCGGTAACTAACGAGCGTGTAGGGCGAAACAAACGCACCAGCAGGAAATAGTTACGTCACACGATAACTACCGGCCGACGGTTCGAATGTAGGTCAAGCAATTAGTGTCGCGCGGCGTGCGATAACGACTGTAAACAAACCTCAGCACATTCCTTCGTGCGCGTGCCGCTGTTGACAAACAAACATTCTTAAAGCCAGCGATTAGATACTACCCGTTCTGAAAACATTTTAATACACAATAATCGCAAATACAATATTGTTAATAGACTGTAATTAGGATCAAGTTGTATATATGAAGAACATTAACACACATGTATGTGTCTTTAAATAAGTAATACAACAATGTATAAGTAGCAAGTATAATGACTACAATGTCCGTTTATAATAATTAAAAAAAAAAAAATAATTGTAATTAATACACTCATTTTTTTTGTGAATAAGCAGGGGAGTATATAACAGCACCAAATATCAATTATTTGGAGTTATATGTCAACCTCATACTAGAATCATGTTTAAATAAATTGTAATAGTCAAAACTCCATTTGTATGTAGTAGCGATGAAAATAATGCTTTGTAAAACGACGCACACGTGGCCGTTACATAACCAGCTCGCTGTAGAATGAACAGCCACACCCCAAACAGTTAATTGGTAATATCTCGGAAACTAATAAATTAAGGCGAAATCCAAGATAGCCAAAATGTTTGCCGAAATGTTAGTGATAACGTGTGCGAGTTTTACGCAATATAATTAACAAATAAAAGAGTTAATTAATTTAATGTGAATAACTTCTGTAAAAATAGAGCTACATTAATGAGCTTCTAATATGTCATAAAGATAATATTTTCCAACAGATTGTATATTTTAGATTTTGGACAACTTGGTTTGCAACCAAGATATTGCAAAATAAAACTATCACAGGAAATCCGGACCGACAATTCAGTTCCGCCGATTAATAATATTAGTAATAATATTAATTCTCCGTCTGTGGGAAACTAACTTCGTTTTCACGGACTGAGGGAATTCAAATTTTGTGTAGTAGGGAGAGTGTGTCAGCCAATCAAATCATTTGACGAAATCCCGACCAGCGCGGTGTTTTGGGGCTGAACCATCACTCTACTGCCAGTATTTGCGAAGTACGGACGTAATTCTTCGATCGTCTCGTAACCATAGTTGTGCAGATTCATCAGAAGACTCTACGTGGTCAACACACACAATTACGAACATAGTAAATACAGATCAACTGTACAATTCGTAATTATTGCGTCAAGTCGAGATACTCTTCATTACAACAAACAAGCTTATTGTGTACTACAAGCTGTGGTCACAAGCACGCAAGAGATCTACCAGACTACAAGACCTGACTTCAAGAATACGACAGAGAGGCCGTCTAAACTATTGGTGAACCAGCTGAAGAGCAGAGCTATCACTCGAACGTGACACACACACACACGCTGACGTGCAACGTGCGAATCGACGAGGGACATAAACCAGTTCCAGCAGAAAGCCGCAGACGTTAAAAAACTTCAACCAACAACAGGAGAGGAGAGTGTTGCCGAATTCTGAACTCAACGACCGAATCCAGGACGCTCTAAGCAGATCACTATCTCTAGCAGATCGGACCAGGACAGTGAGGGACAATTTGGAGCAACTCTACCATCCACTTCAAAAACAGGAAAGCAAAATCAACTTATTTATTTTTCAAACGTAAAAGTTTCTATCTTTTTCAATTAAAAGCATTGTAATTTAAACAATTCAGGTGCCATACAAAAATCAAAGACTCTAGTAAATAAGAATAAATTCATTGTGATAATCTGTATAGCAGTAGAAATAATTAGTAAGCTTTAATTAAGAATCAATAGAAATAATACAAAAGCGCTATACAAATCTTAACAAACAATCAAATTTTTAGCTCATACTGCAGTATAACAGAGTCAAATCACTAGAAAATAAAATGACGTGAACTAGACTGTCACGCCTAATTTATTTTTGGAAAATATTTAAATTAACTTCAGAGTTTTTATATTTTATTTTTATTTTTCATTTAAATCCAATTTATTTAAAGCAATTTAATAAAATAAAATAAATTAATTAATTAAATTTGCACTTGCAATTAACTTGTCAAATAACGAGTTTAACTTCTTTTCAATTATCAACCAATTGAAAAACATTAGTCAAGAGAGATTCATTGTTTAGACTATAAGGATAATTGATAATATAACCATTTTATTCTTGTGTGTTATTGGAGTAATAAACAACGTTTTATTACCCCATATTGCATTGTTTTATTGTTGTACGACAAAGCCTACCAGTCTCACAAAATTCTTCCACTTTAAAGTAACTTGTTTTGTGTGTTGTTGCCATAAATTGAGATTACAGACTTGCGAAATTCAAATCCAAAATCCACACGCCCTAGTCGGAAGAAAACCGCAAGATCGGACAGCAGGTAGTAACTCATACACAACACAACACAACAAAAACGCATATAAGTAGAGTTGCATATGTCGCCCTGCACGTGGGGCCAGAAATTAAATTCAAATTAAATTTAATTCACGTTAAAACTAACTTTGCTGTTTTAACTCTTAAAACAGCTGGCGTCCAACTGAACAATCCCCTAAGAAGAGTTTTGTGATTGGTGGTGGTACAGCAGTGAAATTATTGTGTCTTTGAAATTGTTGTGTATTTAAAATGGATATGGATAAAATACTTAAACAAATACAGCAAATGAGCGCGGATTTGACCGCTAATATGAACGCGAAATTTGAACAGAGTGCAGCCAACACTGAGCTCAATATCGCAGAGTTAACGTCCAAAATCGAGGCGCAAAGAGTCAGCCTAACCGAGGCATTAGAGCACAGCAACGCAGACATAAACGCGGAAATTAAACAAAGCACTAAAGAATTAACTGTTAAAGTCGCGGAAATTAGCGAAAGTAATAAAGAGTTAACCGCTAAAGTCGCTGAAATCGGTGAAAAAGTACATACGGTTGATACGAAAATAAATGAACGGTTTAAGGTTTTTGAGACCACAATGCAAAAATCGTTTATCGAACAAGTCACACGTATGGAGGGCCGATTCAAAGAACATATTAGCAGGTGCGAAAAACAAACGCAAGACGTCGCGAAAAAGGTCGACTCGCTCGAGATAAAAATTCAAACGGACGCGACCGAAACGCAACGTCAAGTAAATAGACTCGATGCTTCAATTGTAGAGACGCGATCTAACATAGACTCTAATAAAGAGAGTGTATTACAAACACTTAGCGACGAGATTTTGAAAGTACGACAGGAGGTACGCAGGAGATCCGCTCCTAATATTTTAGTACAAGGTCCTGTCGATGAGAAAATCGTGTGTATTTTACAGGGGAAAATAACGAAAACCCTATTGAATTTTTGTTAGCCTGTGAAAGTGAAATGGCAAGGGTAGGGTCGAGACTCGAAGATCAAGATAAAATACAGTGGGTAGTAAACGCGATGCGTGATTCGGCGCGTAAATGGTATAACATTGTACGCGATAGAGTGTCCACATACGCGGAGTTCAAACAAAAATTTGAAAACCGGTACTGGAATGCGCACACTCAAAGACTTTTACGCAATGAATTAGAATATGGGCGCTTTGAACGGAAGATGGGTATTACGGCAGAAAATTATATTATCCAGCAGGTCGAGCGCGCGAAGCATTTAACCCCAGCATTTTCAGAGATCGACATAGACACGAAACTACCTTATCATTTTAATCACAATATAAGAGTAGCTGTGTTTACGCAGGGTATACGCACGGTCGATGAACTGCTCATTCTAGTGTCCCAAAGCGAGACAGTTTTTGATTTTGGCGGGTGGCGTTGTAACCGTGATTTTCGCCGGAATAACGAAGGTCAGAATACACGGGAACAATACCATCAGCAACCTGATCAGAGACCAAGTACAAGTTCTACTCCACCCCAGACATCGTCAAAACCCCCAGATAAGACCTTTGAATACAAAGGAAAGCCAAATATCGGTAGACCGAAAGGGCAATATAAGGGTAACGATGGGGCCCCGGTTAGAGCAATTCAAACGGTCGAAAGAGCTAGAAGTGATACAATAGAGCAAGACAGCGATACGAAGAGCAATAAGGACCCTAGCGAGAAGAAAAAAATCGTAAGTTTCCAAAAAACTTGGAAACGGGCGCCTCCAAGGGGGGAAGCGCCATAAATCATGCCAAATTATATAAAAATAGAATAGGTAGAAATAAGAAAAATACTAGATTTAAGAAAAGTGATTTTTCTACAGAATTTGGACGCCAGTTAATAAAGTATTCCAACCGGAAGGTACGGAACCATGGTTGGCGGTTAACACAATACAACAATGGACTCCTACAATTGTATGTCCGGTGGAACAGGAACTTGACGGCGACGTTCCCACACAATCAGCCTGGGAAGACGTGGAAGTTATATCCGGTGACGCCTACGAATTCGACGAGTACATAGCGGAATATTGTAGAGCCACCCATAAAAATGGTTACGATATACTGGACGCACTTTAAAAATAATAATTTAATTAAATAATAATTAGAATTAAAATAAATAAACTGTGTTTTATAATAGTATTAATAATAAATTGTAAATAAACTGTGTAGGAATAATAATGCGTTTCTAACGCGGTAACTAACGAGCGTGTAGGGCGAAACAAACGCACCAGCAGGAAATAGTTACGTCACACGATAACTACCGGCCGACGGTTCGAATGTAGGTCAAGCAATTAGTGTCGCGCGGCGTGCGATAACGACTGTAAACAAACCTCAGCACATTCCTTCGTGCGCGTGCCGCTGTTGACAAACAAACATTCTTAAAGCCAGCGATTAGATACTACCCGTTCTGAAAACATTTTAATACACAATAATCGCAAATACAATATTGTTAATAGACTGTAATTAGGATCAAGTTGTATATATGAAGAACATTAACACACATGCATGTGTCTTTAAATAAGTAATACAACAATGTATAAGTAGCAAGTATAATGATTACAATGTCCGTTTATAATAATTAAAAAAAAAAAAATAATTGTAATTAATACACTCATTTTTTTTGTGAATAAGCAGGGGAGTATATAACAGCACCAAATATCAATTATTTGGAGTTATATGTCAACCTCATACTAGAATCATGTTTAAATAAATTGTAATAGTCAAAACTCCATTTGTATGTAGTAGCGATGAAAATAATGCTTTGTAAAACGACGCACACGTGGCCGTTACATAACCAGCTCGCTGTAGAATGAACAGCCACACCCCAAACTGTTAATTGGTAATATCTCGGAAACTAATAAATTAAGGCGAAATCCAAGATAGCCAAAATGTTTGCCGAAATGTTAGTGATAACGTGTGCGAGTTTTACGCAATATAATTAACAAATAAAAGAGTTAATTAATTTAATGTGAATAACTTCTGTAAAAATAGAGCTACATTAATGAGCTTCTAATATGTCATAAAGATAATAATTTCCAACAGATTGTATATTTTAGATTTTGCACAACTTGGTTTGCAACCAAGATATTGCAAAATAAAACTATCACAGGAAATCCGGACCGACAATTCAGTTCCGCCGATTAATAATATTAGTAATAATATTAATTCTCCGTCTGTGGGAAACTAACTTCGTTTTCACGGACTGAGGGAATTCAAATTTTGTGTAGTAGGGAGAGTGTGTCAGCCAATCAAATCATTTGACGAAATCCCGACCAGCGCGGTGTTTTGGGGCTGAACCATCACTCTACTGCCAGTATTTGCGAAGTACGGACGTAATTCTTCGATCGTCTCGTAACCATAGTTGTGCAGATTCATCAGAAGACTCTACGTGGTCAACACACACAATTACGAACATAGTAAATACAGATCAACTGTACAATTCGTAATTATTGCGTCAAGTCGAGATACTCTTCATTACAACAAACAAGCTTATTGTGTACTACAAGCTGTGGTCACAAGCACGCAAGAGATCTACCAGACTACAAGACCTGACTTCAAGAATACGACAGAGAGGCCGTCTAAACTATTGGTGAACCAGCTGAAGAGCAGAGCTATCACTCGAACGTGACACACACACACACGCTGACGTGCAACGTGCGAATCGACGAGGGACATAAACCAGTTCCAGCAGAAAGCCGCAGACGTTAAAAAACTTCAACCAACAACAGGAGAGGAGAGTGTTGCCGAATTCTGAACTCAACGACCGAATCCAGGACGCTCTAAGCAGATCACTATCTCTAGCAGATCGGACCAGGACAGTGAGGGACAATTTGGAGCAACTCTACCATCCACTTCAAAAACAGGAAAGCAAAATCAACTTATTTATTTTTCAAACGTAAAAGTTTCTATCTTTTTCAATTAAAAGCATTGTAATTTAAACAATTCAGGTGCCATACAAAAATCAAAGACTCTAGTAAATAAGAATAAATTCATTGTGATAATCTGTATAGCAGTAGAAATAATTAGTAAGCTTTAATTAAGAATCAATAGAAATAATACAAAAGCGCTATACAAATCTTAACAAACAATCAAATTTTTAGCTCATACTGCAGTATAACAGAGTCAAATCACTAGAAAATAAAATGACGTGAACTAGACTGTCACGCCTAATTTATTTTTGGAAAATATTTAAATTAACTTCAGAGTTTTTATATTTTATTTTTATTTTTCATTTAAATCCAATTTATTTAAAGCAATTTAATAAAATAAAATAAATTAATTAATTAAATTTGCACTTGCAATTAACTTGTCAAATAACGAGTTTAACTTCTTTTCAATTATCAACCAATTGAAAAACATTAGTCAAGAGAGATTCATTGTTTAGACTATAAGGATAATTGATAATATAACCATTTTATTCTTGTGTGTTATTGGAGTAATAAACAACGTTTTATTACCCCATATTGCATTGTTTTATTGTTGTACGACAAAGCCTACCAGTCTCACAAAATTCTTCCACTTTAAAGTAACTTGTTTTGTGTGTTGTTGCCATAAATTGAGATTACAGACTTGCGAAATTCAAATCCAAAATCCACACGCCCTAGTCGGAAGAAAACCGCAAGATCGGACAGCAGGTAGTTACTCATACACAACACAACACAACAAAAACGCATATAAGTAGAGTTGCATATGTCGCCCTGCACGTGGGGCCAGAAATTAAATTCAAATTAAATTTAATTCACGTTAAAACTAACTTTGCTGTTTTAACTCTTAAAACACCTGGCGTCCAACTGAACAATCCCCTAAGAAGAGTTTTGTGATTGGTGGTGGTACAGCAGTGAAATTATTGTGTCTTTGAAATTGTTGTGTATTTAAAATGGATATGGATAAAATACTTAAACAAATACAGCAAATGAGCGCGGATTTGACCGCTAATATGAACGCGAAATTTGAACAGAGTGCAGCCAACACTGAGCTCAATATCGCAGAGTTAACGTCCAAAATCGAGGCGCAAAGAGTCAGCCTAACCGAGGCATTAGAGCACAGCAACGCAGACATAAACGCGGAAATTAAACAAAGCACTAAAGAATTAACTGTTAAAGTCGCGGAAATTAGCGAAAGTAATAAAGAGTTAACCGCTAAAGTCGCTGAAATCGGTGAAAAAGTACATACGGTTGATACGAAAATAAATGAACGGTTTAAGGTTTTTGAGACCACAATGCAAAAATCGTTTATCGAACAAGTCACACGTATGGAGGGCCGATTCAAAGAACATATTAGCAGGTGCGAAAAACAAACGCAAGACGTCGCGAAAAAGGTCGACTCGCTCGAGATAAAAATTCAAACGGACGCGACCGAAACGCAACGTCAAGTAAATAGACTCGATGCTTCAATTGTAGAGACGCGATCTAACATAGACTCTAATAAAGAGAGTGTATTACAAACACTTAGCGACGAGATTTTGAAAGTACGACAGGAGGTACGCAGGAGATCCGCTCCTAATATTTTAGTACAAGGTCCTGTCGATGAGAAAATCGTGTGTATTTTACAGGGGAAAATAACGAAAACCCTATTGAATTTTTGTTAGCCTGTGAAAGTGAAATGGCAAGGGTAGGGTCGAGACTCGAAGATCAAGATAAAATACAGTGGGTAGTAAACGCGATGCGTGATTCGGCGCGTAAATGGTATAACATTGTACGCGATAGAGTGTCCACATACGCGGAGTTCAAACAAAAATTTGAAAACCGGTACTGGAATGCGCACACTCAAAGACTTTTACGCAATGAATTAGAATATGGGCGCTTTGAACGGAAGATGGGTATTACGGCAGAAAATTATATTATCCAGCAGGTCGAGCGCGCGAAGCATTTAACCCCAGCATTTTCAGAGATCGACATAGACACGAAACTACCTTATCATTTTAATCACAATATAAGAGTAGCTGTGTTTACGCAGGGTATACGCACGGTCGATGAACTGCTCATTCTAGTGTCCCAAAGCGAGACAGTTTTTGATTTTGGCGGGTGGCGTTGTAACCGTGATTTTCGCCGGAATAACGAAGGTCAGAATACACGGGAACAATACCATCAGCAACCTGATCAGAGACCAAGTACAAGTTCTACTCCACCCCAGACATCGTCAAAACCCCCAGATAAGACCTTTGAATACAAAGGAAAGCCAAATATCGGTAGGCCGAAAGGGCAATATAAGGGTAACGATGGGGCCCCGGTTAGAGCAATTCAAACGGTCGAAAGAGCTAGAAGTGATACAATAGAGCAAGACAGCGATACGAAGAGCAATAAGGACCCTAGCGAGAAGAAAAAAATCGTAAGTTTCCAAAAAACTTGGAAACGGGCGCCTCCAAGGGGGGAAGCGCCATAAATCATGCCAAATTATATAAAAATAGAATAGGTAGAAATAAGAAAAATACTAGATTTAAGAAAAGTGATTTTTCTACAGAATTTGGACGCCAGTTAATAAAGTATTCCAACCGGAAGGTACGGAACCATGGTTGGCGGTTAACACAATACAACAATGGACTCCTACAATTGTATGTCCGGTGGAACAGGAACTTGACGGCGACGTTCCCACACAATCAGCCTGGGAAGACGTGGAAGTTATATCCGGTGACGCCTACGAATTCGACGAGTACATAGCGGAATATTGTAGAGCCACCCATAAAAATGGTTACGATATACTGGACGCACTTTAAAAATAATAATTTAATTAAATAATAATTAGAATTAAAATAAATAAACTGTGTTTTATAATAGTATTAATAATAAATTGTAAATAAACTGTGTAGGAATAATAATGCGTTTCTAACGCGGTAACTAACGAGCGTGTAGGGCGAAACAAACGCACCAGCAGGAAATAGTTACGTCACACGATAACTACCGGCCGACGGTTCGAATGTAGGTCAAGCAATTAGTGTCGCGCGGCGTGCGATAACGACTGTAAACAAACCTCAGCACATTCCTTCGTGCGCGTGCCGCTGTTGACAAACAAACATTCTTAAAGCCAGCGATTAGATACTACCCGTTCTGAAAACATTTTAATACACAATAATCGCAAATACAATATTGTTAATAGACTGTAATTAGGATCAAGTTGTATATATGAAGAACATTAACACACATGTATGTGTCTTTAAATAAGTAATACAACAATGTATAAGTAGCAAGTATAATGACTACAATGTCCGTTTATAATAATTAAAAAAAAAAAAATAATTGTAATTAATACACTCATTTTTTTTGTGAATAAGCAGGGGAGTATATAACAGCACCAAATATCAATTATTTGGAGTTATATGTCAACCTCATACTAGAATCATGTTTAAATAAATTGTAATAGTCAAAACTCCATTTGTATGTAGTAGCGATGAAAATAATGCTTTGTAAAACGACGCACACGTGGCCGTTACATAACCAGCTCGCTGTAGAATGAACAGCCACACCCAAAACAGTTAATTGGTAATATCTCGGAAACTAATAAATTAAGGCGAAATCCAAGATAGCCAAAATGTTTGCCGAAATGTTAGTGATAACGTGTGCGAGTTTTACGCAATATAATTAACAAATAAAAGAGTTAATTAATTTAATGTGAATAACTTCTGTAAAAATAGAGCTACATTAATGAGCTTCTAATATGTCATAAAGATAATATTTTCCAACAGATTGTATATTTTAGATTTTGCACAACTTGGTTTGCAACCAAGATATTGCAAAATAAAACTATCACAGGAAATCCGGACCGACAATTCAGTTCCGCCGATTAATAATATTAGTAATAATATTAATTCTCCGTCTGTGGGAAACTAACTTCGTTTTCACGGACTGAGGGAATTCAAATTTTGTGTAGTAGGGAGAGTGTGTCAGCCAATCAAATCATTTGACGAAATCCCGACCAGCGCGGTGTTTTGGGGCTGAACCATCACTCTACTGCCAGTATTTGCGAAGTACGGACGTAATTCTTCGATCGTCTCGTAACCATAGTTGTGCAGATTCATCAGAAGACTCTACGTGGTCAACACACACAATTACGAACATAGTAAATACAGATCAACTGTACAATTCGTAATTATTGCGTCAAGTCGAGATACTCTTCATTACAACAAACAAGCTTATTGTGTACTACAAGCTGTGGTCACAAGCACGCAAGAGATCTACCAGACTACAAGACCTGACTTCAAGAATACGACAGAGAGGCCGTCTAAACTATTGGTGAACCAGCTGAAGAGCAGAGCTATCACTCGAACGTGACACACACACACACGCTGACGTGCAACGTGCGAATCGACGAGGGACATAAACCAGTTCCAGCAGAAAGCCGCAGACGTTAAAAAACTTCAACCAACAACAGGAGAGGAGAGTGTTGCCGAATTCTGAACTCAACGACCGAATCCAGGACGCTCTAAGCAGATCACTATCTCTAGCAGATCGGACCAGGACAGTGAGGGACAATTTGGAGCAACTCTACCATCCACTTCAAAAACAGGAAAGCAAAATCAACTTATTTATTTTTCAAACGTAAAAGTTTCTATCTTTTTCAATTAAAAGCATTGTAATTTAAACAATTCAGGTGCCATACAAAAATCAAAGACTCTAGTAAATAAGAATAAATTCATTGTGATAATCTGTATAGCAGTAGAAATAATTAGTAAGCTTTAATTAAGAATCAATAGAAATAATACAAAAGCGCTATACAAATCTTAACAAACAATCAAATTTTTAGCTCATACTGCAGTATAACAGAGTCAAATCACTAGAAAATAAAATGACGTGAACTAGACTGTCACGCCTAATTTATTTTTGGAAAATATTTAAATTAACTTCAGAGTTTTTATATTTTATTTTTATTTTTCATTTAAATCCAATTTATTTAAAGCAATTTAATAAAATAAAATAAATTAATTAATTAAATTTGCACTTGCAATTAACTTGTCAAATAACGAGTTTAACTTCTTTTCAATTATCAACCAATTGAAAAACATTAGTCAAGAGAGATTCATTGTTTAGACTATAAGGATAATTGATAATATAACCATTTTATTCTTGTGTGTTATTGGAGTAATAAACAACGTTTTATTACCCCATATTGCATTGTTTTATTGTTGTACGACAAAGCCTACCAGTCTCACAAAATTCTTCCACTTTAAAGTAACTTGTTTTGTGTGTTGTTGCCATAAATTGAGATTACAGACTTGCGAAATTCAAATCCAAAATCCACACGCCCTAGTCGGAAGAAAACCGCAAGATCGGACAGCAGGTAGTAACTCATACACAACACAACACAACAAAAACGCATATAAGTAGAGTTGCATATGTCGCCCTGCACGTGGGGCCAGAAATTAAATTCAAATTAAATTTAATTCACGTTAAAACTAACTTTGCTGTTTTAACTCTTAAAACACCTGGCGTCCAACTGAACAATCCCCTAAGAAGAGTTTTGTGATTGGTGGTGGTACAGCAGTGAAATTATTGTGTCTTTGAAATTGTTGTGTATTTAAAATGGATATGGATAAAATACTTAAACAAATACAGCAAATGAGCGCGGATTTGACCGCTAATATGAACGCGAAATTTGAACAGAGTGCAGCCAACACTGAGCTCAATATCGCAGAGTTAACGTCCAAAATCGAGGCGCAAAGAGTCAGCCTAACCGAGGCATTAGAGCACAGCAACGCAGACATAAACGCGGAAATTAAACAAAGCACTAAAGAATTAACTGTTAAAGTCGCGGAAATTAGCGAAAGTAATAAAGAGTTAACCGCTAAAGTCGCTGAAATCGGTGAAAAAGTACATACGGTTGATACGAAAATAAATGAACGGTTTAAGGTTTTTGAGACCACAATGCAAAAATCGTTTATCGAACAAGTCACACGTATGGAGGGCCGATTCAAAGAACATATTAGCAGGTGCGAAAAACAAACGCAAGACGTCGCGAAAAAGGTCGACTCGCTCGAGATAAAAATTCAAACGGACGCGACCGAAACGCAACGTCAAGTAAATAGACTCGATGCTTCAATTGTAGAGACGCGATCTAACATAGACTCTAATAAAGAGAGTGTATTACAAACACTTAGCGACGAGATTTTGAAAGTACGACAGGAGGTACGCAGGAGATCCGCTCCTAATATTTTAGTACAAGGTCCTGTCGATGAGAAAATCGTGTGTATTTTACAGGGGAAAATAACGAAAACCCTATTGAATTTTTGTTAGCCTGTGAAAGTGAAATGGCAAGGGTAGGGTCGAGACTCGAAGATCAAGATAAAATACAGTGGGTAGTAAACGCGATGCGTGATTCGGCGCGTAAATGGTATAACATTGTACGCGATAGAGTGTCCACATACGCGGAGTTCAAACAAAAATTTGAAAACCGGTACTGGAATGCGCACACTCAAAGACTTTTACGCAATGAATTAGAATATGGGCGCTTTGAACGGAAGATGGGTATTACGGCAGAAAATTATATTATCCAGCAGGTCGAGCGCGCGAAGCATTTAACCCCAGCATTTTCAGAGATCGACATAGACACGAAACTACCTTATCATTTTAATCACAATATAAGAGTAGCTGTGTTTACGCAGGGTATACGCACGGTCGATGAACTGCTCATTCTAGTGTCCCAAAGCGAGACAGTTTTTGATTTTGGCGGGTGGCGTTGTAACCGTGATTTTCGCCGGAATAACGAAGGTCAGAATACACGGGAACAATACCATCAGCAACCTGATCAGAGACCAAGTACAAGTTCTACTCCACCCCAGACATCGTCAAAACCCCCAGATAAGACCTTTGAATACAAAGGAAAGCCAAATATCGGTAGGCCGAAAGGGCAATATAAGGGTAACGATGGGGCCCCGGTTAGAGCAATTCAAACGGTCGAAAGAGCTAGAAGTGATACAATAGAGCAAGACAGCGATACGAAGAGCAATAAGGACCCTAGCGAGAAGAAAAAAATCGTAAGTTTCCAAAAAACTTGGAAACGGGCGCCTCCAAGGGGGGAAGCGCCATAAATCATGCCAAATTATATAAAAATAGAATAGGTAGAAATAAGAAAAATACTAGATTTAAGAAAAGTGATTTTTCTACAGAATTTGGACGCCAGTTAATAAAGTATTCCAACCGGAAGGTACGGAACCATGGTTGGCGGTTAACACAATACAACAATGGACTCCTACAATTGTATGTCCGGTGGAACACGAACTTGACGGCGACGTTCCCACACAATCAGCCTGGGGAGACGTGGAAGTCATATCCGGTGACGCCTACGAATTCGACGAGTACATAGCGGAATATTGTAGAGCCACCCATAAAAATGGTTACGATATACTGGACGCACTTTAAAAATAATAATTTAATTAAATAATAATTAGAATTAAAATAAATAAACTGTGTTTTATAATAGTATTAATAATAAATTGTAAATAAACTGTGTAGGAATAATAATGCGTTTCTAACGCGGTAACTAACGAGCGTGTAGGGCGAAACAAACGCACCAGCAGGAAATAGTTACGTCACACGATAACTACCGGCCGACGGTTCGAATGTAGGTCAAGCAATTAGTGTCGCGCGGCGTGCGATAACGACTGTAAACAAACCTCAGCACATTCCTTCGTGCGCGTGCCGCTGTTGACAAACAAACATTCTTAAAGCCAGCGATTAGATACTACCCGTTCTGAAAACATTTTAATACACAATAATCGCAAATACAATATTGTTAATAGACTGTAATTAGGATCAAGTTGTATATATGAAGAACATTAACACACATGTATGTGTCTTTAAATAAGTAATACAACAATGTATAAGTATCAAGTATAATGACTACAATGTCCGTTTATAATAATTAAAAAAAAAAAAATAATTGTAATTAATACACTCATTTTTTTTGTGAATAAGCAGGGGAGTATATAACAGCACCAAATATCAATTATTTGGAGTTATATGTCAACCTCATACTAGAATCATGTTTAAATAAATTGTAATAGTCAAAACTCCATTTGTATGTAGTAGCGATGAAAATAATGCTTTGTAAAACGACGCACACGTGGCCGTTACATAACCAGCTCGCTGTAGAATGAACAGCCACACCCCAAACAGTTAATTGGTAATATCTCGGAAACTAATAAATTAAGGCGAAATCCAAGATAGCCAAAATATTTGCCGAAATGTTAGTGATAACGTGTGCGAGTTTTACGCAATATAATTAACAAATAAAAGAGTTAATTAATTTAATGTGAATAACTTCTGTAAAAATAGAGCTACATTAATGAGCTTCTAATATGTCATAAAGATAATATTTTCCAACAGATTGTATATTTTAGATTTTGCACAACTTGGTTTGCAACCAAGATATTGCAAAATAAAACTATCACAGGAAATCCGGACCGACAATTCAGTTCCGCCGATTAATAATATTAGTAATAATATTAATTCTCCGTCTGTGGGAAACTAACTTCGTTTTCACGGACTGAGGGAATTCAAATTTTGTGTAGTAGGGAGAGTGTGTCAGCCAATCAAATCATTTGACGAAATCCCGACCAGCGCGGTGTTTTGGGGCTGAACCATCACTCTACTGCCAGTATTTGCGAAGTACGGACGTAATTCTTCGATCGTCTCGTAACCATAGTTGTGCAGATTCATCAGAAGACTCTACGTGGTCAACACACACAATTACGAACATAGTAAATACAGATCAACTGTACAATTCGTAATTATTGCGTCAAGTCGAGATACTCTTCATTACAACAAACAAGCTTATTGTGTACTACAAGCTGTGGTCACAAGCACGCAAGAGATCTACCAGACTACAAGACCTGACTTCAAGAATACGACAGAGAGGCCGTCTAAACTATTGGTGAACCAGCTGAAGAGCAGAGCTATCACTCGAACGTGACACACACACACACGCTGACGTGCAACGTGCGAATCGACGAGGGACATAAACCAGTTCCAGCAGAAAGCCGCAGACGTTAAAAAACTTCAACCAACAACAGGAGAGGAGAGTGTTGCCGAATTCTGAACTCAACGACCGAATCCAGGACGCTCTAAGCAGATCACTATCTCTAGCAGATCGGACCAGGACAGTGAGGGACAATTTGGAGCAACTCTACCATCCACTTCAAAAACAGGAAAGCAAAATCAACTTATTTATTTTTCAAACGTAAAAGTTTCTATCTTTTTCAATTAAAAGCATTGTAATTTAAACAATTCAGGTGCCATACAAAAATCAAAGACTCTAGTAAATAAGAATAAATTCATTGTGATAATCTGTATAGCAGTAGAAATAATTAGTAAGCTTTAATTAAGAATCAATAGAAATAATACAAAAGCGCTATACAAATCTTAACAAACAATCAAATTTTTAGCTCATACTGCAGTATAACAGAGTCAAATCACTAGAAAATAAAATGACGTGAACTAGACTGTCACGCCTAATTTATTTTTGGAAAATATTTAAATTAACTTCAGAGTTTTTATATTTTATTTTTATTTTTCATTTAAATCCAATTTATTTAAAGCAATTTAATAAAATAAAATAAATTAATTAATTAAATTTGCACTTGCAATTAACTTGTCAAATAACGAGTTTAACTTCTTTTCAATTATCAACCAATTGAAAAACATTAGTCAAGAGAGATTCATTGTTTAGACTATAAGGATAATTGATAATATAACCATTTTATTCTTGTGTGTTATTGGAGTAATAAACAACGTTTTATTACCCCATATTGCATTGTTTTATTGTTGTACGACAAAGCCTACCAGTCTCACAAAATTCTTCCACTTTAAAGTAACTTGTTTTGTGTGTTGTTGCCATAAATTGAGATTACAGACTTGCGAAATTCAAATCCAAAATCCACACGCCCTAGTCGGAAGAAAACCGCAAGATCGGACAGCAGGTAGTAACTCATACACAACACAACACAACAAAAACGCATATAAGTAGAGTTGCATATGTCGCCCTGCACGTGGGGCCAGAAATTAAATTCAAATTAAATTTAATTCACGTTAAAACTAACTTTGCTGTTTTAACTCTTAAAACAGCTGGCGTCCAACTGAACAATCCCCTAAGAAGAGTTTTGTGATTGGTGGTGGTACAGCAGTGAAATTATTGTGTCTTTGAAATTGTTGTGTATTTAAAATGGATATGGATAAAATACTTAAACAAATACAGCAAATGAGCGCGGATTTGACCGCTAATATGAACGCGAAATTTGAACAGAGTGCAGCCAACACTGAGCTCAATATCGCAGAGTTAACGTCCAAAATCGAGGCGCAAAGAGTCAGCCTAACCGAGGCATTAGAGCACAGCAACGCAGACATAAACGCGGAAATTAAACAAAGCACTAAAGAATTAACTGTTAAAGTCGCGGAAATTAGCGAAAGTAATAAAGAGTTAACCGCTAAAGTCGCTGAAATCGGTGAAAAAGTACATACGGTTGATACGAAAATAAATGAACGGTTTAAGGTTTTTGAGACCACAATGCAAAAATCGTTTATCGAACAAGTCACACGTATGGAGGGCCGATTCAAAGAACATATTAGCAGGTGCGAAAAACAAACGCAAGACGTCGCGAAAAAGGTCGACTCGCTCGAGATAAAAATTCAAACGGACGCGACCGAAACGCAACGTCAAGTAAATAGACTCGATGCTTCAATTGTAGAGACGCGATCTAACATAGACTCTAATAAAGAGAGTGTATTACAAACACTTAGCGACGAGATTTTGAAAGTACGACAGGAGGTACGCAGGAGATCCGCTCCTAATATTTTAGTACAAGGTCCTGTCGATGAGAAAATCGTGTGTATTTTACAGGGGAAAATAACGAAAACCCTATTGAATTTTTGTTAGCCTGTGAAAGTGAAATGGCAAGGGTAGGGTCGAGACTCGAAGATCAAGATAAAATACAGTGGGTAGTAAACGCGATGCGTGATTCGGCGCGTAAATGGTATAACATTGTACGCGATAGAGTGTCCACATACGCGGAGTTCAAACAAAAATTTGAAAACCGGTACTGGAATGCGCACACTCAAAGACTTTTACGCAATGAATTAGAATATGGGCGCTTTGAACGGAAGATGGGTATTACGGCAGAAAATTATATTATCCAGCAGGTCGAGCGCGCGAAGCATTTAACCCCAGCATTTTCAGAGATCGACATAGACACGAAACTACCTTATCATTTTAATCACAATATAAGAGTAGCTGTGTTTACGCAGGGTATACGCACGGTCGATGAACTGCTCATTCTAGTGTCCCAAAGCGAGACAGTTTTTGATTTTGGCGGGTGGCGTTGTAACCGTGATTTTCGCCGGAATAACGAAGGTCAGAATACACGGGAACAATACCATCAGCAACCTGATCAGAGACCAAGTACAAGTTCTACTCCACCCCAGACATCGTCAAAACCCCCAGATAAGACCTTTGAATACAAAGGAAAGCCAAATATCGGTAGGCCGAAAGGGCAATATAAGGGTAACGATGGGGCCCCGGTTAGAGCAATTCAAACGGTCGAAAGAGCTAGAAGTGATACAATAGAGCAAGACAGCGATACGAAGAGCAATAAGGACCCTAGCGAGAAGAAAAAAATCGTAAGTTTCCAAAAAACTTGGAAACGGGCGCCTCCAAGGGGGGAAGCGCCATAAATCATGCCAAATTATATAAAAATAGAATAGGTAGAAATAAGAAAAATACTAGATTTAAGAAAAGTGATTTTTCTACAGAATTTGGACGCCAGTTAATAAAGTATTCCAACCGGAAGGTACGGAACCATGGTTGGCGGTTAACACAATACAACAATGGACTCCTACAATTGTATGTCCGGTGGAACAGGAACTTGACGGCGACGTTCCCACACAATCAGCCTGGGAAGACGTGGAAGTTATATCCGGTGACGCCTACGAATTCGACGAGTACATAGCGGAATATTGTAGAGCCACCCATAAAAATGGTTACGATATACTGGACGCACTTTAAAAATAATAATTTAATTAAATAATAATTAGAATTAAAATAAATAAACTGTGTTTTATAATAGTATTAATAATAAATTGTAAATAAACTGTGTAGGAATAATAATGCGTTTCTAACGCGGTAACTAACGAGCGTGTAGGGCGAAACAAACGCACCAGCAGGAAATAGTTACGTCACACGATAACTACCGGCCGACGGTTCGAATGTAGGTCAAGCAATTAGTGTCGCGCGGCGTGCGATAACGACTGTAAACAAACCTCAGCACATTCCTTCGTGCGCGTGCCGCTGTTGACAAACAAACATTCTTAAAGCCAGCGATTAGATACTACCCGTTCTGAAAACATTTTAATACACAATAATCGCAAATACAATATTGTTAATAGACTGTAATTAGGATCAAGTTGTATATATGAAGAACATTAACACACATGTATGTGTCTTTAAATAAGTAATACAACAATGTATAAGTAGCAAGTATAATGACTACAATGTCCGTTTATAATAATTAAAAAAAAAAAAATAATTGTAATTAATACACTCATTTTTTTTGTGAATAAGCAGGGGAGTATATAACAGCACCAAATATCAATTATTTGGAGTTATATGTCAACCTCATACTAGAATCATGTTTAAATAAATTGTAATAGTCAAAACTCCATTTGTATGTAGTAGCGATGAAAATAATGCTTTGTAAAACGACGCACACGTGGCCGTTACATAACCAGCTCGCTGTAGAATGAACAGCCACACCCCAAACAGTTAATTGGTAATATCTCGGAAACTAATAAATTAAGGCGAAATCCAAGATAGCCAAAATGTTTGCCGAAATGTTAGTGATAACGTGTGCGAGTTTTACGCAATATAATTAACAAATAAAAGAGTTAATTAATTTAATGTGAATAACTTCTGTAAAAATAGAGCTACATTAATGAGCTTCTAATATGTCATAAAGATAATATTTTCCAACAGATTGTATATTTTAGATTTTGCACAACTTGGTTTGCAACCAAGATATTGCAAAATAAAACTATCACAGGAAATCCGGACCGACAATTCAGTTCCGCCGATTAATAATATTAGTAATAATATTAATTCTCCGTCTGTGGGAAACTAACTTCGTTTTCACGGACTGAGGGAATTCAAATTTTGTGTAGTAGGGAGAGTGTGTCAGCCAATCAAATCATTTGACGAAATCCCGACCAGCGCGGTGTTTTGGGGCTGAACCATCACTCTACTGCCAGTATTTGCGAAGTACGGACGTAATTCTTCGATCGTCTCGTAACCATAGTTGTGCAGATTCATCAGAAGACTCTACGTGGTCAACACACACAATTACGAACATAGTAAATACAGATCAACTGTACAATTCGTAATTATTGCGTCAAGTCGAGATACTCTTCATTACAACAAACAAGCTTATTGTGTACTACAAGCTGTGGTCACAAGCACGCAAGAGATCTACCAGACTACAAGACCTGACTTCAAGAATACGACAGAGAGGCCGTCTAAACTATTGGTGAACCAGCTGAAGAGCAGAGCTATCACTCGAACGTGACACACACACACACGCTGACGTGCAACGTGCGAATCGACGAGGGACATAAACCAGTTCCAGCAGAAAGCCGCAGACGTTAAAAAACTTCAACCAACAACAGGAGAGGAGAGTGTTGCCGAATTCTGAACTCAACGACCGAATCCAGGACGCTCTAAGCAGATCACTATCTCTAGCAGATCGGACCAGGACAGTGAGGGACAATTTGGAGCAACTCTACCATCCACTTCAAAAACAGGAAAGCAAAATCAACTTATTTATTTTTCAAACGTAAAAGTTTCTATCTTTTTCAATTAAAAGCATTGTAATTTAAACAATTCAGGTGCCATACAAAAATCAAAGACTCTAGTAAATAAGAATAAATTCATTGTGATAATCTGTATAGCAGTAGAAATAATTAGTAAGCTTTAATTAAGAATCAATAGAAATAATACAAAAGCGCTATACAAATCTTAACAAACAATCAAATTTTTAGCTCATACTGCAGTATAACAGAGTCAAATCACTAGAAAATAAAATGACGTGAACTAGACTGTCACGCCTAATTTATTTTTGGAAAATATTTAAATTAACTTCAGAGTTTTTATATTTTATTTTTATTTTTCATTTAAATCCAATTTATTTAAAGCAATTTAATAAAATAAAATAAATTAATTAATTAAATTTGCACTTGCAATTAACTTGTCAAATAACGAGTTTAACTTCTTTTCAATTATCAACCAATTGAAAAACATTAGTCAAGAGAGATTCATTGTTTAGACTATAAGGATAATTGATAATATAACCATTTTATTCTTGTGTGTTATTGGAGTAATAAACAACGTTTTATTACCCCATATTGCATTGTTTTATTGTTGTACGACAAAGCCTACCAGTCTCACAAAATTCTTCCACTTTAAAGTAACTTGTTTTGTGTGTTGTTGCCATAAATTGAGATTACAGACTTGCGAAATTCAAATCCAAAATCCACACGCCCTAGTCGGAAGAAAACCGCAAGATCGGACAGCAGGTAGTAACTCATACACAACACAACACAACAAAAACGCATATAAGTAGAGTTGCATATGTCGCCCTGCACGTGGGGCCAGAAATTAAATTCAAATTAAATTTAATTCACGTTAAAACTAACTTTGCTGTTTTAACTCTTAAAACAGCTGGCGTGCAACTGAACAATCCCCTAAGAAGAGTTTTGTGATTGGTGGTGGT
Organism: Magicicada septendecula; assembly: GCA_034769895.1. Lineage (NCBI taxonomy): Eukaryota > Metazoa > Arthropoda > Insecta > Hemiptera > Cicadidae > Magicicada > Magicicada septendecula. The sequence goes on from CM068368.1 coordinate 415,980,462, forward strand.
ACAGCAGTGAAATTATTGTGTCTTTGAAATTGTTGTGTATTTAAAATGGATATGGATAAAATACTTAAACAAATACATCAAATGAGCGCGGATTTGACCGCTAATATGAACGCGAAATTTGAACAGAGTGCAGCCAACACTGAGCTCAATATCGCAGAGTTAACGTCCAAAATCGAGGCGCAAAGAGTCAGCCTAACCGAGGCATTAGAGCACAGCAACGCAGACATAAACGCGGAAATTAAACAAAGCACTAAAGAATTAACTGTTAAAGTCGCGGAAATTAGCGAAAGTAATAAAGAGTTAACCGCTAAAGTCGCTGAAATCGGTGAAAAAGTACATACGGTTGATACGAAAATAAATGAACGGTTTAAGGTTTTTGAGACCACAATGCAAAAATCGTTTATCGAACAAGTCACACGTATGGAGGGCCGATTCAAAGAACATATTAGCAGGTGCGAAAAACAAACGCAAGACGTCGCGAAAAAGGTCGACTCGCTCGAGATAAAAATTCAAACGGACGCGACCGAAACGCAACGTCAAGTAAATAGACTCGATGCTTCAATTGTAGAGACGCGATCTAACATAGACTCTAATAAAGAGAGTGTATTACAAACACTTAGCGACGAGATTTTGAAAGTACGACAGGAGGTACGCAGGAGATCCGCTCCTAATATTTTAGTACAAGGTCCTGTCGATGAGAAAATCGTGTGTATTTTACAGGGGAAAATAACGAAAACCCTATTGAATTTTTGTTAGCCTGTGAAAGTGAAATGGCAAGGGTAGGGTCGAGACTCGAAGATCAAGATAAAATACAGTGGGTAGTAAACGCGATGCGTGATTCGGCGCGTAAATGGTATAACATTGTACGCGATAGAGTGTCCACATACGCGGAGTTCAAACAAAAATTTGAAAACCGGTACTGGAATGCGCACACTCAAAGACTTTTACGCAATGAATTAGAATATGGGCGCTTTGAACGGAAGATGGGTATTACGGCAGAAAATTATATTATCCAGCAGGTCGAGCGCGCGAAGCATTTAACCCCAGCATTTTCAGAGATCGACATAGACACGAAACTACCTTATCATTTTAATCACAATATAAGAGTAGCTGTGTTTACGCAGGGTATACGCACGGTCGATGAACTGCTCATTCTAGTGTCCCAAAGCGAGACAGTTTTTGATTTTGGCGGGTGGCGTTGTAACCGTGATTTTCGCCGGAATAACGAAGGTCAGAATACACGGGAACAATACCATCAGCAACCTGATCAGAGACCAAGTACAAGTTCTACTCCACCCCAGACATCGTCAAAACCCCCAGATAAGACCTTTGAATACAAAGGAAAGCCAAATATCGGTAGGCCGAAAGGGCAATATAAGGGTAACGATGGGGCCCCGGTTAGAGCAATTCAAACGGTCGAAAGAGCTAGAAGTGATACAATAGAGCAAGACAGCGATACGAAGAGCAATAAGGACCCTAGCGAGAAGAAAAAAATCGTAAGTTTCCAAAAAACTTGGAAACGGGCGCCTCCAAGGGGGGAAGCGCCATAAATCATGCCAAATTATATAAAAATAGAATAGGTAGAAATAAGAAAAATACTAGATTTAAGAAAAGTGATTTTTCTACAGAATTTGGACGCCAGTTAATAAAGTATTCCAACCGGAAGGTACGGAACCATGGTTGGCGGTTAACACAATACAACAATGGACTCCTACAATTGTATGTCCGGTGGAACACGAACTTGACGGCGACGTTCCCACACAATCAGCCTGGGGAGACGTGGAAGTCATATCCGGTGACGCCTACGAATTCGACGAGTACATAGCGGAATATTGTAGAGCCACCCATAAAAATGGTTACGATATACTGGACGCACTTTAAAAATAATAATTTAATTAAATAATAATTAGAATTAAAATAAATAAACTGTGTTTTATAATAGTATTAATAATAAATTGTAAATAAACTGTGTAGGAATAATAATGCGTTTCTAACGCGGTAACTAACGAGCGTGTAGGGCGAAACAAACGCACCAGCAGGAAATAGTTACGTCACACGATAACTACCGGCCGACGGTTCGAATGTAGGTCAAGCAATTAGTGTCGCGCGGCGTGCGATAACGACTGTAAACAAACCTCAGCACATTCCTTCGTGCGCGTGCCGCTGTTGACAAACAAACATTCTTAAAGCCAGCGATTAGATACTACCCGTTCTGAAAACATTTTAATACACAATAATCGCAAATACAATATTGTTAATAGACTGTAATTAGGATCAAGTTGTATATATGAAGAACATTAACACACATGTATGTGTCTTTAAATAAGTAATACAACAATGCATAAGTATCAAGTATAATGACTACAATGTCCGTTTATAATAATTAAAAAAAAAAAAATAATTGTAATTAATACACTCATTTTTTTTGTGAATAAGCAGGGGAGTATATAACAGCACCAAATATCAATTATTTGGAGTTATATGTCAACCTCATACTAGAATCATGTTTAAATAAATTGTAATAGTCAAAACTCCATTTGTATGTAGTAGCGATGAAAATAATGCTTTGTAAAACGACGCACACGTGGCCGTTACATAACCAGCTCGCTGTAGAATGAACAGCCACACCCCAAACAGTTAATTGGTAATATCTCGGAAACTAATAAATTAAGGCGAAATCCAAGATAGCCAAAATATTTGCCGAAATGTTAGTGATAACGTGTGCGAGTTTTACGCAATATAATTAACAAATAAAAGAGTTAATTAATTTAATGTGAATAACTTCTGTAAAAATAGAGCTACATTAATGAGCTTCTAATATGTCATAAAGATAATATTTTCCAACAGATTGTATATTTTAGATTTTGCACAACTTGGTTTGCAACCAAGATATTGCAAAATAAAACTATCACAGGAAATCCGGACCGACAATTCAGTTCCGCCGATTAATAATATTAGTAATAATATTAATTCTCCGTCTGTGGGAAACTAACTTCGTTTTCACGGACTGAGGGAATTCAAATTTTGTGTAGTAGGGAGAGTGTGTCAGCCAATCAAATCATTTGACGAAATCCCGACCAGCGCGGTGTTTTGGGGCTGAACCATCACTCTACTGCCAGTATTTGCGAAGTACGGACGTAATTCTTCGATCGTCTCGTAACCATAGTTGTGCAGATTCATCAGAAGACTCTACGTGGTCAACACACACAATTACGAACATAGTAAATACAGATCAACTGTACAATTCGTAATTATTGCGTCAAGTCGAGATACTCTTCATTACAACAAACAAGCTTATTGTGTACTACAAGCTGTGGTCACAAGCACGCAAGAGATCTACCAGACTACAAGACCTGACTTCAAGAATACGACAGAGAGGCCGTCTAAACTATTGGTGAACCAGCTGAAGAGCAGAGCTATCACTCGAACGTGACACACACACACACGCTGACGTGCAACGTGCGAATCGACGAGGGACATAAACCAGTTCCAGCAGAAAGCCGCAGACGTTAAAAAACTTCAACCAACAACAGGAGAGGAGAGTGTTGCCGAATTCTGAACTCAACGACCGAATCCAGGACGCTCTAAGCAGATCACTATCTCTAGCAGATCGGACCAGGACAGTGAGGGACAATTTGGAGCAACTCTACCATCCACTTCAAAAACAGGAAAGCAAAATCAACTTATTTATTTTTCAAACGTAAAAGTTTCTATCTTTTTCAATTAAAAGCATTGTAATTTAAACAATTCAGGTGCCATACAAAAATCAAAGACTCTAGTAAATAAGAATAAATTCATTGTGATAATCTGTATAGCAGTAGAAATAATTAGTAAGCTTTAATTAAGAATCAATAGAAATAATACAAAAGCGCTATACAAATCTTAACAAACAATCAAATTTTTAGCTCATACTGCAGTATAACAGAGTCAAATCACTAGAAAATAAAATGACGTGAACTAGACTGTCACGCCTAATTTATTTTTGGAAAATATTTAAATTAACTTCAGAGTTTTTATATTTTATTTTTATTTTTCATTTAAATCCAATTTATTTAAAGCAATTTAATAAAATAAAATAAATTAATTAATTAAATTTGCACTTGCAATTAACTTGTCAAATAACGAGTTTAACTTCTTTTCAATTATCAACCAATTGAAAAACATTAGTCAAGAGAGATTCATTGTTTAGACTATAAGGATAATTGATAATATAACCATTTTATTCTTGTGTGTTATTGGAGTAATAAACAACGTTTTATTACCCCATATTGCATTGTTTTATTGTTGTACGACAAAGCCTACCAGTCTCACAAAATTCTTCCACTTTAAAGTAACTTGTTTTGTGTGTTGTTGCCATAAATTGAGATTACAGACTTGCGAAATTCAAATCCAAAATCCACACGCCCTAGTCGGAAGAAAACCGCAAGATCGGACAGCAGGTAGTAACTCATACACAACACAACACAACAAAAACGCATATAAGTAGAGTTGCATATGTCGCCCTGCACGTGGGGCCAGAAATTAAATTCAAATTAAATTTAATTCACGTTAAAACTAACTTTGCTGTTTTAACTCTTAAAACAGCTGGCGTCCAACTGAACAATCCCCTAAGAAGAGTTTTGTGATTGGTGGTGGTACAGCAGTGAAATTATTGTGTCTTTGAAATTGTTGTGTATTTAAAATGGATATGGATAAAATACTTAAACAAATACAGCAAATGAGCGCGGATTTGACCGCTAATATGAACGCGAAATTTGAACAGAGTGCAGCCAACACTGAGCTCAATATCGCAGAGTTAACGTCCAAAATCGAGGCGCAAAGAGTCAGCCTAACCGAGGCATTAGAGCACAGCAACGCAGACATAAACGCGGAAATTAAACAAAGCACTAAAGAATTAACTGTTAAAGTCGCGGAAATTAGCGAAAGTAATAAAGAGTTAACCGCTAAAGTCGCTGAAATCGGTGAAAAAGTACATACGGTTGATACGAAAATAAATGAACGGTTTAAGGTTTTTGAGACCACAATGCAAAAATCGTTTATCGAACAAGTCACACGTATGGAGGGCCGATTCAAAGAACATATTAGCAGGTGCGAAAAACAAACGCAAGACGTCGCGAAAAAGGTCGACTCGCTCGAGATAAAAATTCAAACGGACGCGACCGAAACGCAACGTCAAGTAAATAGACTCGATGCTTCAATTGTAGAGACGCGATCTAACATAGACTCTAATAAAGAGAGTGTATTACAAACACTTAGCGACGAGATTTTGAAAGTACGACAGGAGGTACGCAGGAGATCCGCTCCTAATATTTTAGTACAAGGTCCTGTCGATGAGAAAATCGTGTGTATTTTACAGGGGAAAATAACGAAAACCCTATTGAATTTTTGTTAGCCTGTGAAAGTGAAATGGCAAGGGTAGGGTCGAGACTCGAAGATCAAGATAAAATACAGTGGGTAGTAAACGCGATGCGTGATTCGGCGCGTAAATGGTATAACATTGTACGCGATAGAGTGTCCACATACGCGGAGTTCAAACAAAAATTTGAAAACCGGTACTGGAATGCGCACACTCAAAGACTTTTACGCAATGAATTAGAATATGGGCGCTTTGAACGGAAGATGGGTATTACGGCAGAAAATTATATTATCCAGCAGGTCGAGCGCGCGAAGCATTTAACCCCAGCATTTTCAGAGATCGACATAGACACGAAACTACCTTATCATTTTAATCACAATATAAGAGTAGCTGTGTTTACGCAGGGTATACGCACGGTCGATGAACTGCTCATTCTAGTGTCCCAAAGCGAGACAGTTTTTGATTTTGGCGGGTGGCGTTGTAACCGTGATTTTCGCCGGAATAACGAAGGTCAGAATACACGGGAACAATACCATCAGCAACCTGATCAGAGACCAAGTACAAGTTCTACTCCACCCCAGACATCGTCAAAACCCCCAGATAAGACCTTTGAATACAAAGGAAAGCCAAATATCGGTAGGCCGAAAGGGCAATATAAGGGTAACGATGGGGCCCCGGTTAGAGCAATTCAAACGGTCGAAAGAGCTAGAAGTGATACAATAGAGCAAGACAGCGATACGAAGAGCAATAAGGACCCTAGCGAGAAGAAAAAAATCGTAAGTTTCCAAAAAACTTGGAAACGGGCGCCTCCAAGGGGGGAAGCGCCATAAATCATGCCAAATTATATAAAAATAGAATAGGTAGAAATAAGAAAAATACTAGATTTAAGAAAAGTGATTTTTCTACAGAATTTGGACGCCAGTTAATAAAGTATTCCAACCGGAAGGTACGGAACCATGGTTGGCGGTTAACACAATACAACAATGGACTCCTACAATTGTATGTCCGGTGGAACACGAACTTGACGGCGACGTTCCCACACAATCAGCCTGGGGAGACGTGGAAGTCATATCCGGTGACGCCTACGAATTCGACGAGTACATAGCGGAATATTGTAGAGCCACCCATAAAAATGGTTACGATATACTGGACGCACTTTAAAAATAATAATTTAATTAAATAATAATTAGAATTAAAATAAATAAACTGTGTTTTATAATAGTATTAATAATAAATTGTAAATAAACTGTGTAGGAATAATAATGCGTTTCTAACGCGGTAACTAACGAGCGTGTAGGGCGAAACAAACGCACCAGCAGGAAATAGTTACGTCACACGATAACTACCGGCCGACGGTTCGAATGTAGGTCAAGCAATTAGTGTCGCGCGGCGTGCGATAACGACTGTAAACAAACCTCAGCACATTCCTTCGTGCGCGTGCCGCTGTTGACAAACAAACATTCTTAAAGCCAGCGATTAGATACTACCCGTTCTGAAAACATTTTAATACACAATAATCGCAAATACAATATTGTTAATAGACTGTAATTAGGATCAAGTTGTATATATGAAGAACATTAACACACATGTATGTGTCTTTAAATAAGTAATACAACAATGCATAAGTATCAAGTATAATGACTACAATGTCCGTTTATAATAATTAAAAAAAAAAAAATAATTGTAATTAATACACTCATTTTTTTTGTGAATAAGCAGGGGAGTATATAACAGCACCAAATATCAATTATTTGGAGTTATATGTCAACCTCATACTAGAATCATGTTTAAATAAATTGTAATAGTCAAAACTCCATTTGTATGTAGTAGCGATGAAAATAATGCTTTGTAAAACGACGCACACGTGGCCGTTACATAACCAGCTCGCTGTAGAATGAACAGCCACACCCCAAACAGTTAATTGGTAATATCTCGGAAACTAATAAATTAAGGCGAAATCCAAGATAGCCAAAATATTTGCCGAAATGTTAGTGATAACGTGTGCGAGTTTTACGCAATATAATTAACAAATAAAAGAGTTAATTAATTTAATGTGAATAACTTCTGTAAAAATAGAGCTACATTAATGAGCTTCTAATATGTCATAAAGATAATATTTTCCAACAGATTGTATATTTTAGATTTTGCACAACTTGGTTTGCAACCAAGATATTGCAAAATAAAACTATCACAGGAAATCCGGACCGACAATTCAGTTCCGCCGATTAATAATATTAGTAATAATATTAATTCTCCGTCTGTGGGAAACTAACTTCGTTTTCACGGACTGAGGGAATTCAAATTTTGTGTAGTAGGGAGAGTGTGTCAGCCAATCAAATCATTTGACGAAATCCCGACCAGCGCGGTGTTTTGGGGCTGAACCATCACTCTACTGCCAGTATTTGCGAAGTACGGACGTAATTCTTCGATCGTCTCGTAACCATAGTTGTGCAGATTCATCAGAAGACTCTACGTGGTCAACACACACAATTACGAACATAGTAAATACAGATCAACTGTACAATTCGTAATTATTGCGTCAAGTCGAGATACTCTTCATTACAACAAACAAGCTTATTGTGTACTACAAGCTGTGGTCACAAGCACGCAAGAGATCTACCAGACTACAAGACCTGACTTCAAGAATACGACAGAGAGGCCGTCTAAACTATTGGTGAACCAGCTGAAGAGCAGAGCTATCACTCGAACGTGACACACACACACACGCTGACGTGCAACGTGCGAATCGACGAGGGACATAAACCAGTTCCAGCAGAAAGCCGCAGACGTTAAAAAACTTCAACCAACAACAGGAGAGGAGAGTGTTGCCGAATTCTGAACTCAACGACCGAATCCAGGACGCTCTAAGCAGATCACTATCTCTAGCAGATCGGACCAGGACAGTGAGGGACAATTTGGAGCAACTCTACCATCCACTTCAAAAACAGGAAAGCAAAATCAACTTATTTATTTTTCAAACGTAAAAGTTTCTATCTTTTTCAATTAAAAGCATTGTAATTTAAACAATTCAGGTGCCATACAAAAATCAAAGACTCTAGTAAATAAGAATAAATTCATTGTGATAATCTGTATAGCAGTAGAAATAATTAGTAAGCTTTAATTAAGAATCAATAGAAATAATACAAAAGCGCTATACAAATCTTAACAAACAATCAAATTTTTAGCTCATACTGCAGTATAACAGAGTCAAATCACTAGAAAATAAAATGACGTGAACTAGACTGTCACGCCTAATTTATTTTTGGAAAATATTTAAATTAACTTCAGAGTTTTTATATTTTATTTTTATTTTTCATTTAAATCCAATTTATTTAAAGCAATTTAATAAAATAAAATAAATTAATTAATTAAATTTGCACTTGCAATTAACTTGTCAAATAACGAGTTTAACTTCTTTTCAATTATCAACCAATTGAAAAACATTAGTCAAGAGAGATTCATTGTTTAGACTATAAGGATAATTGATAATATAACCATTTTATTCTTGTGTGTTATTGGAGTAATAAACAACGTTTTATTACCCCATATTGCATTGTTTTATTGTTGTACGACAAAGCCTACCAGTCTCACAAAATTCTTCCACTTTAAAGTAACTTGTTTTGTGTGTTGTTGCCATAAATTGAGATTACAGACTTGCGAAATTCAAATCCAAAATCCACACGCCCTAGTCGGAAGAAAACCGCAAGATCGGACAGCAGGTAGTAACTCATACACAACACAACACAACAAAAACGCATATAAGTAGAGTTGCATATGTCGCCCTGCACGTGGGGCCAGAAATTAAATTCAAATTAAATTTAATTCACGTTAAAACTAACTTTGCTGTTTTAACTCTTAAAACACCTGGCGTCCAACTGAACAATCCCCTAAGAAGAGTTTTGTGATTGGTGGTGGTACAGCAGTGAAATTATTGTGTCTTTGAAATTGTTGTGTATTTAAAATGGATATGGATAAAATACTTAAACAAATACAGCAAATGAGCGCGGATTTGACCGCTAATATGAACGCGAAATTTGAACAGAGTGCAGCCAACACTGAGCTCAATATCGCAGAGTTAACGTCCAAAATCGAGGCGCAAAGAGTCAGCCTAACCGAGGCATTAGAGCACAGCAACGCAGACATAAACGCGGAAATTAAACAAAGCACTAAAGAATTAACTGTTAAAGTCGCGGAAATTAGCGAAAGTAATAAAGAGTTAACCGCTAAAGTCGCTGAAATCGGTGAAAAAGTACATACGGTTGATACGAAAATAAATGAACGGTTTAAGGTTTTTGAGACCACAATGCAAAAATCGTTTATCGAACAAGTCACACGTATGGAGGGCCGATTCAAAGAACATATTAGCAGGTGCGAAAAACAAACGCAAGACGTCGCGAAAAAGGTCGACTCGCTCGAGATAAAAATTCAAACGGACGCGACCGAAACGCAACGTCAAGTAAATAGACTCGATGCTTCAATTGTAGAGACGCGATCTAACATAGACTCTAATAAAGAGAGTGTATTACAAACACTTAGCGACGAGATTTTGAAAGTACGACAGGAGGTACGCAGGAGATCCGCTCCTAATATTTTAGTACAAGGTCCTGTCGATGAGAAAATCGTGTGTATTTTACAGGGGAAAATAACGAAAACCCTATTGAATTTTTGTTAGCCTGTGAAAGTGAAATGGCAAGGGTAGGGTCGAGACTCGAAGATCAAGATAAAATACAGTGGGTAGTAAACGCGATGCGTGATTCGGCGCGTAAATGGTATAACATTGTACGCGATAGAGTGTCCACATACGCGGAGTTCAAACAAAAATTTGAAAACCGGTACTGGAATGCGCACACTCAAAGACTTTTACGCAATGAATTAGAATATGGGCGCTTTGAACGGAAGATGGGTATTACGGCAGAAAATTATATTATCCAGCAGGTCGAGCGCGCGAAGCATTTAACCCCAGCATTTTCAGAGATCGACATAGACACGAAACTACCTTATCATTTTAATCACAATATAAGAGTAGCTGTGTTTACGCAGGGTATACGCACGGTCGATGAACTGCTCATTCTAGTGTCCCAAAGCGAGACAGTTTTTGATTTTGGCGGGTGGCGTTGTAACCGTGATTTTCGCCGGAATAACGAAGGTCAGAATACACGGGAACAATACCATCAGCAACCTGATCAGAGACCAAGTACAAGTTCTACTCCACCCCAGACATCGTCAAAACCCCCAGATAAGACCTTTGAATACAAAGGAAAGCCAAATATCGGTAGGCCGAAAGGGCAATATAAGGGTAACGATGGGGCCCCGGTTAGAGCAATTCAAACGGTCGAAAGAGCTAGAAGTGATACAATAGAGCAAGACAGCGATACGAAGAGCAATAAGGACCCTAGCGAGAAGAAAAAAATCGTAAGTTTCCAAAAAACTTGGAAACGGGCGCCTCCAAGGGGGGAAGCGCCATAAATCATGCCAAATTATATAAAAATAGAATAGGTAGAAATAAGAAAAATACTAGATTTAAGAAAAGTGATTTTTCTACAGAATTTGGACGCCAGTTAATAAAGTATTCCAACCGGAAGGTACGGAACCATGGTTGGCGGTTAACACAATACAACAATGGACTCCTACAATTGTATGTCCGGTGGAACAGGAACTTGACGGCGACGTTCCCACACAATCAGCCTGGGAAGACGTGGAAGTTATATCCGGTGACGCCTACGAATTCGACGAGTACATAGCGGAATATTGTAGAGCCACCCATAAAAATGGTTACGATATACTGGACGCACTTTAAAAATAATAATTTAATTAAATAATAATTAGAATTAAAATAAATAAACTGTGTTTTATAATAGTATTAATAATAAATTGTAAATAAACTGTGTAGGAATAATAATGCGTTTCTAACGCGGTAACTAACGAGCGTGTAGGGCGAAACAAACGCACCAGCAGGAAATAGTTACGTCACACGATAACTACCGGCCGACGGTTCGAATGTAGGTCAAGCAATTAGTGTCGCGCGGCGTGCGATAACGACTGTAAACAAACCTCAGCACATTCCTTCGTGCGCGTGCCGCTGTTGACAAACAAACATTCTTAAAGCCAGCGATTAGATACTACCCGTTCTGAAAACATTTTAATACACAATAATCGCAAATACAATATTGTTAATAGACTGTAATTAGGATCAAGTTGTATATATGAAGAACATTAACACACATGTATGTGTCTTTAAATAAGTAATACAACAATGCATAAGTATCAAGTATAATGACTACAATGTCCGTTTATAATAATTAAAAAAAAAAAAATAATTGTAATTAATACACTCATTTTTTTTGTGAATAAGCAGGGGAGTATATAACAGCACCAAATATCAATTATTTGGAGTTATATGTCAACCTCATACTAGAATCATGTTTAAATAAATTGTAATAGTCAAAACTCCATTTGTATGTAGTAGCGATGAAAATAATGCTTTGTAAAACGACGCACACGTGGCCGTTACATAACCAGCTCGCTGTAGAATGAACAGCCACACCCCAAACAGTTAATTGGTAATATCTCGCAAACTAATAAATTAAGGCGAAATCCAAGATAGCCAAAATGTTTGCCGAAATGTTAGTGATAACGTGTGCGAGTTTTACGCAATATAATTAACAAATAAAAGAGTTAATTAATTTAATGTGAATAACTTCTGTAAAAATAGAGCTACATTAATGAGCTTCTAATATGTCATAAAGATAATATTTTCCAACAGATTGTATATTTTAGATTTTGCACAACTTGGTTTGCAACCAAGATATTGCAAAATAAAACTATCACAGGAAATCCGGACCGACAATTCAGTTCCGCCGATTAATAATATTAGTAATAATATTAATTCTCCGTCTGTGGGAAACTAACTTCGTTTTCACGGACTGAGGGAATTCAAATTTTGTGTAGTAGGGAGAGTGTGTCAGCCAATCAAATCATTTGACGAAATCCCGACCAGCGCGGTGTTTTGGGGCTGAACCATCACTCTACTGCCAGTATTTGCGAAGTACGGACGTAATTCTTCGATCGTCTCGTAACCATAGTTGTGCAGATTCATCAGAAGACTCTACGTGGTCAACACACACAATTACGAACATAGTAAATACAGATCAACTGTACAATTCGTAATTATTGCGTCAAGTCGAGATACTCTTCATTACAACAAACAAGCTTATTGTGTACTACAAGCTGTGGTCACAAGCACGCAAGAGATCTACCAGACTACAAGACCTGACTTCAAGAATACGACAGAGAGGCCGTCTAAACTATTGGTGAACCAGCTGAAGAGCAGAGCTATCACTCGAACGTGACACACACACACACGCTGACGTGCAACGTGCGAATCGACGAGGGACATAAACCAGTTCCAGCAGAAAGCCGCAGACGTTAAAAAACTTCAACCAACAACAGGAGAGGAGAGTGTTGCCGAATTCTGAACTCAACGACCGAATCCAGGACGCTCTAAGCAGATCACTATCTCTAGCAGATCGGACCAGGACAGTGAGGGACAATTTGGAGCAACTCTACCATCCACTTCAAAAACAGGAAAGCAAAATCAACTTATTTATTTTTCAAACGTAAAAGTTTCTATCTTTTTCAATTAAAAGCATTGTAATTTAAACAATTCAGGTGCCATACAAAAATCAAAGACTCTAGTAAATAAGAATAAATTCATTGTGATAATCTGTATAGCAGTAGAAATAATTAGTAAGCTTTAATTAAGAATCAATAGAAATAATACAAAAGCGCTATACAAATCTTAACAAACAATCAAATTTTTAGCTCATACTGCAGTATAACAGAGTCAAATCACTAGAAAATAAAATGACGTGAACTAGACTGTCACGCCTAATTTATTTTTGGAAAATATTTAAATTAACTTCAGAGTTTTTATATTTTATTTTTATTTTTCATTTAAATCCAATTTATTTAAAGCAATTTAATTAAATAAAATAAATTAATTAATTAAATTTGCACTTGCAATTAACTTGTCAAATAACGAGTTTAACTTCTTTTCAATTATCAACCAATTGAAAAACATTAGTCAAGAGAGATTCATTGTTTAGACTATAAGGATAATTGATAATATAACCATTTTATTCTTGTGTGTTATTGGAGTAATAAACAACGTTTTATTACCCCATATTGCATTGTTTTATTGTTGTACGACAAAGCCTACCAGTCTCACAAAATTCTTCCACTTTAAAGTAACTTGTTTTGTGTGTTGTTGCCATAAATTGAGATTACAGACTTGCGAAATTCAAATCCAAAATCCACACGCCCTAGTCGGAAGAAAACCGCAAGATCGGACAGCAGGTAGTAACTCATACACAACACAACACAACAAAAACGCATATAAGTAGAGTTGCATATGTCGCCCTGCACGTGGGGCCAGAAATTAAATTCAAATTAAATTTAATTCACGTTAAAACTAACTTTGCTGTTTTAACTCTTAAAACAGCTGGCGTCCAACTGAACAATCCCCTAAGAAGAGTTTTGTGATTGGTGGTGGTACAGCAGTGAAATTATTGTGTCTTTGAAATTGTTGTGTATTTAAAATGGATATGGATAAAATACTTAAACAAATACAGCAAATGAGCGCGGATTTGACCGCTAATATGAACGCGAAATTTGAACAGAGTGCAGCCAACACTGAGCTCAATATCGCAGAGTTAACGTCCAAAATCGAGGCGCAAAGAGTCAGCCTAACCGAGGCATTAGAGCACAGCAACGCAGACATAAACGCGGAAATTAAACAAAGCACTAAAGAATTAACTGTTAAAGTCGCGGAAATTAGCGAAAGTAATAAAGAGTTAACCGCTAAAGTCGCTGAAATCGGTGAAAAAGTACATACGGTTGATACGAAAATAAATGAACGGTTTAAGGTTTTTGAGACCACAATGCAAAAATCGTTTATCGAACAAGTCACACGTATGGAGGGCCGATTCAAAGAACATATTAGCAGGTGCGAAAAACAAACGCAAGACGTCGCGAAAAAGGTCGACTCGCTCGAGATAAAAATTCAAACGGACGCGACCGAAACGCAACGTCAAGTAAATAGACTCGATGCTTCAATTGTAGAGACGCGATCTAACATAGACTCTAATAAAGAGAGTGTATTACAAACACTTAGCGACGAGATTTTGAAAGTACGACAGGAGGTACGCAGGAGATCCGCTCCTAATATTTTAGTACAAGGTCCTGTCGATGAGAAAATCGTGTGTATTTTACAGGGGAAAATAACGAAAACCCTATTGAATTTTTGTTAGCCTGTGAAAGTGAAATGGCAAGGGTAGGGTCGAGACTCGAAGATCAAGATAAAATACAGTGGGTAGTAAACGCGATGCGTGATTCGGCGCGTAAATGGTATAACATTGTACGCGATAGAGTGTCCACATACGCGGAGTTCAAACAAAAATTTGAAAACCGGTACTGGAATGCGCACACTCAAAGACTTTTACGCAATGAATTAGAATATGGGCGCTTTGAACGGAAGATGGGTATTACGGCAGAAAATTATATTATCCAGCAGGTCGAGCGCGCGAAGCATTTAACCCCAGCATTTTCAGAGATCGACATAGACACGAAACTACCTTATCATTTTAATCACAATATAAGAGTAGCTGTGTTTACGCAGGGTATACGCACGGTCGATGAACTGCTCATTCTAGTGTCCCAAAGCGAGACAGTTTTTGATTTTGGCGGGTGGCGTTGTAACCGTGATTTTCGCCGGAATAACGAAGGTCAGAATACACGGGAACAATACCATCAGCAACCTGATCAGAGACCAAGTACAAGTTCTACTCCACCCCAGACATCGTCAAAACCCCCAGATAAGACCTTTGAATACAAAGGAAAGCCAAATATCGGTAGACCGAAAGGGCAATATAAGGGTAACGATGGGGCCCCGGTTAGAGCAATTCAAACGGTCGAAAGAGCTAGAAGTGATACAATAGAGCAAGACAGCGATACGAAGAGCAATAAGGACCCTAGCGAGAAGAAAAAAATCGTAAGTTTCCAAAAAACTTGGAAACGGGCGCCTCCAAGGGGGGAAGCGCCATAAATCATGCCAAATTATATAAAAATAGAATAGGTAGAAATAAGAAAAATACTAGATTTAAGAAAAGTGATTTTTCTACAGAATTTGGACGCCAGTTAATAAAGTATTCCAACCGGAAGGTACGGAACCATGGTTGGCGGTTAACACAATACAACAATGGACTCCTACAATTGTATGTCCGGTGGAACAGGAACTTGACGGCGACGTTCCCACACAATCAGCCTGGGAAGACGTGGAAGTTATATCCGGTGACGCCTACGAATTCGACGAGTACATAGCGGAATATTGTAGAGCCACCCATAAAAATGGTTACGATATACTGGACGCACTTTAAAAATAATAATTTAATTAAATAATAATTAGAATTAAAATAAATAAACTGTGTTTTATAATAGTATTAATAATAAATTGTAAATAAACTGTGTAGGAATAATAATGCGTTTCTAACGCGGTAACTAACGAGCGTGTAGGGCGAAACAAACGCACCAGCAGGAAATAGTTACGTCACACGATAACTACCGGCCGACGGTTCGAATGTAGGTCAAGCAATTAGTGTCGCGCGGCGTGCGATAACGACTGTAAACAAACCTCAGCACATTCCTTCGTGCGCGTGCCGCTGTTGACAAACAAACATTCTTAAAGCCAGCGATTAGATACTACCCGTTCTGAAAACATTTTAATACACAATAATCGCAAATACAATATTGTTAATAGACTGTAATTAGGATCAAGTTGTATATATGAAGAACATTAACACACATGTATGTGTCTTTAAATAAGTAATACAACAATGTATAAGTAGCAAGTATAATGACTACAATGTCCGTTTATAATAATTAAAAAAAAAAAAATAATTGTAATTAATACACTCATTTTTTTTGTGAATAAGCAGGGGAGTATATAACAGCACCAAATATCAATTATTTGGAGTTATATGTCAACCTCATACTAGAATCATGTTTAAATAAATTGTAATAGTCAAAACTCCATTTGTATGTAGTAGCGATGAAAATAATGCTTTGTAAAACGACGCACACGTGGCCGTTACATAACCAGCTCGCTGTAGAATGAACAGCCACACCCCAAACTGTTAATTGGTAATATCTCGCAAACTAATAAATTAAGGCGAAATCCAAGATAGCCAAAATGTTTGCCGAAATGTTAGTGATAACGTGTGCGAGTTTTACGCAATATAATTAACAAATAAAAGAGTTAATTAATTTAATGTGAATAACTTCTGTAAAAATAGAGCTACATTAATGAGCTTCTAATATGTCATAAAGATAATATTTTCCAACAGATTGTATATTTTAGATTTTGCACAACTTGGTTTGCAACCAAGATATTGCAAAATAAAACTATCACAGGAAATCCGGACCGACAATTCAGTTCCGCCGATTAATAATATTAGTAATAATATTAATTCTCCGTCTGTGGGAAACTAACTTCGTTTTCACGGACTGAGGGAATTCAAATTTTGTGTAGTAGGGAGAGTGTGTCAGCCAATCAAATCATTTGACGAAATCCCGACCAGCGCGGTGTTTTGGGGCTGAACCATCACTCTACAGCCAGTATTTGCGAAGTACGGACGTAATTCTTCGATCGTCTCGTAACCATAGTTGTGCAGATTCATCAGAAGACTCTACGTGGTCAACACACACAATTACGAACATAGTAAATACAGATCAACTGTACAATTCGTAATTATTGCGTCAAGTCGAGATACTCTTCATTACAACAAACAAGCTTATTGTGTACTACAAGCTGTGGTCACAAGCACGCAAGAGATCTACCAGACTACAAGACCTGACTTCAAGAATACGACAGAGAGGCCGTCTAAACTATTGGTGAACCAGCTGAAGAGCAGAGCTATCACTCGAACGTGACACACACACACACGCTGACGTGCAACGTGCGAATCGACGAGGGACATAAACCAGTTCCAGCAGAAAGCCGCAGACGTTAAAAAACTTCAACCAACAACAGGAGAGGAGAGTGTTGCCGAATTCTGAACTCAACGACCGAATCCAGGACGCTCTAAGCAGATCACTATCTCTAGCAGATCGGACCAGGACAGTGAGGGACAATTTGGAGCAACTCTACCATCCACTTCAAAAACAGGAAAGCAAAATCAACTTATTTATTTTTCAAACGTAAAAGTTTCTATCTTTTTCAATTAAAAGCATTGTAATTTAAACAATTCAGGTGCCATACAAAAATCAAAGACTCTAGTAAATAAGAATAAATTCATTGTGATAATCTGTATAGCAGTAGAAATAATTAGTAAGCTTTAATTAAGAATCAATAGAAATAATACAAAAGCGCTATACAAATCTTAACAAACAATCAAATTTTTAGCTCATACTGCAGTATAACAGAGTCAAATCACTAGAAAATAAAATGACGTGAACTAGACTGTCACGCCTAATTTATTTTTGGAAAATATTTAAATTAACTTCAGAGTTTTTATATTTTATTTTTATTTTTCATTTAAATCCAATTTATTTAAAGCAATTTAATAAAATAAAATAAATTAATTAATTAAATTTGCACTTGCAATTAACTTGTCAAATAACGAGTTTAACTTCTTTTCAATTATCAACCAATTGAAAAACATTAGTCAAGAGAGATTCATTGTTTAGACTATAAGGATAATTGATAATATAACCATTTTATTCTTGTGTGTTATTGGAGTAATAAACAACGTTTTATTACCCCATATTGCATTGTTTTATTGTTGTACGACAAAGCCTACCAGTCTCACAAAATTCTTCCACTTTAAAGTAACTTGTTTTGTGTGTTGTTGCCATAAATTGAGATTACAGACTTGCGAAATTCAAATCCAAAATCCACACGCCCTAGTCGGAAGAAAACCGCAAGATCGGACAGCAGGTAGTTACTCATACACAACACAACACAACAAAAACGCATATAAGTAGAGTTGCATATGTCGCCCTGCACGTGGGGCCAGAAATTAAATTCAAATTAAATTTAATTCACGTTAAAACTAACTTTGCTGTTTTAACTCTTAAAACACCTGGCGTCCAACTGAACAATCCCCTAAGAAGAGTTTTGTGATTGGTGGTGGTACAGCAGTGAAATTATTGTGTCTTTGAAATTGTTGTGTATTTAAAATGGATATGGATAAAATACTTAAACAAATACAGCAAATGAGCGCGGATTTGACCGTTAATATGAACGCGAAATTTGAACAGAGTGCAGCCAACACTGAGCTCAATATCGCAGAGTTAACGTCCAAAATCGAGGCGCAAAGAGTCAGCCTAACCGAGGCATTAGAGCACAGCAACGCAGACATAAACGCGGAAATTAAACAAAGCACTAAAGAATTAACTGTTAAAGTCGCGGAAATTAGCGAAAGTAATAAAGAGTTAACCGCTAAAGTCGCTGAAATCGGTGAAAAAGTACATACGGTTGATACGAAAATAAATGAACGGTTTAAGGTTTTTGAGACCACAATGCAAAAATCGTTTACGAACAAGTCACACGTATGGAGGGCCGATTCAAAGAACATATTAGCAGGTGCGAAAAACAAACGCAAGACGTCGCGAAAAAGGTCGACTCGCTCGAGATAAAAATTCAAACGGACGCGACCGAAACGCAACGTCAAGTAAATAGACTCGATGCTTCAATTGTAGAGACGCGATCTAACATAGACTCTAATAAAGAGAGTGTATTACAAACACTTAGCGACGAGATTTTGAAAGTACGACAGGAGGTACGCAGGAGATCCGCTCCTAATATTTTAGTACAAGGTCCTGTCGATGAGAAAATCGTGTGTATTTTACAGGGGAAAATAACGAAAACCCTATTGAATTTTTGTTAGCCTGTGAAAGTGAAATGGCAAGGGTAGGGTCGAGACTCGAAGATCAAGATAAAATACAGTGGGTAGTAAACGCGATGCGTGATTCGGCGCGTAAATGGTATAACATTGTACGCGATAGAGTGTCCACCTACGCGGAGTTCAAACAAAAATTTGAAAACCGGTACTGGAATGCGCACACTCAAAGACTTTTACGCAATGAATTAGAATATGGGCGCTTTGAACGGAAGATGGGTATTACGGCAGAAAATTATATTATCCAGCAGGTCGAGCGCGCGAAGCATTTAACCCCAGCATTTTCAGAGATCGACATAGACACGAAACTACCTTATCATTTTAATCACAATATAAGAGTAGCTGTGTTTACGCAGGGTATACGCACGGTCGATGAACTGCTCATTCTAGTGTCCCAAAGCGAGACAGTTTTTGATTTTGGCGGGTGGCGTTGTAACCGTGATTTTCGCCGGAATAACGAAGGTCAGAATACACGGGAACAATACCATCAGCAACCTGATCAGAGACCAAGTACAAGTTCTACTCCACCCCAGACATCGTCAAAACCCCCAGATAAGACCTTTGAATACAAAGGAAAGCCAAATATCGGTAGGCCGAAAGGGCAATATAAGGGTAACGATGGGGCCCCGGTTAGAGCAATTCAAACGGTCGAAAGAGCTAGAAGTGATACAATAGAGCAAGACAGCGATACGAAGAGCAATAAGGACCCTAGCGAGAAGAAAAAAATCGTAAGTTTCCAAAAAACTTGGAAACGGGCGCCTCCAAGGGGGGAAGCGCCATAAATCATGCCAAATTATATAAAAATAGAATAGGTAGAAATAAGAAAAATACTAGATTTAAGAAAAGTGATTTTTCTACAGAATTTGGACGCCAGTTAATAAAGTATTCCAACCGGAAGGTACGGAACCATGGTTGGCGGTTAACACAATACAACAATGGACTCCTACAATTGTATGTCCGGTGGAACAGGAACTTGACGGCGACGTTCCCACACAATCAGCCTGGGAAGACGTGGAAGTTATATCCGGTGACGCCTACGAATTCGACGAGTACATAGCGGAATATTGTAGAGCCACCCATAAAAATGGTTACGATATACTGGACGCACTTTAAAAATAATAATTTAATTAAATAATAATTAGAAATAAAATAAATAAACTGTGTTTTATAATAGTATTAATAATAAATTGTAAATAAACTGTGTAGGAATAATAATGCGTTTCTAACGCGGTAACTAACGAGCGTGTAGGGCGAAACAAACGCACCAGCAGGAAATAGTTACGTCACACGATAACTACCGGCCGACGGTTCGAATGTAGGTCAAGCAATTAGTGTCGCGCGGCGTGCGATAACGACTGTAAACAAACCTCAGCACATTCCTTCGTGCGCGTGCCGCTGTTGACAAACAAACATTCTTAAAGCCAGCGATTAGATACTACCCGTTCTGAAAACATTTTAATACACAATAATCGCAAATACAATATTGTTAATAGACTGTAATTAGGATCAAGTTGTATATATGAAGAACATTAACACACATGTATGTGTCTTTAAATAAGTAATACAACAATGTATAAGTAGCAAGTATAATGACTACAATGTCCGTTTATAATAATTAAAAAAAAAAAAATAATTGTAATTAATACACTCATTTTTTTTGTGAATAAGCAGGGGAGTATATAACAGCACCAAATATCAATTATTTGGAGTTATATGTCAACCTCATACTAGAATCATGTTTAAATAAATTGTAATAGTCAAAACTCCATTTGTATGTAGTAGCGATGAAAATAATGCTTTGTAAAACGACGCACACGTGGCCGTTACATAACCAGCTCGCTGTAGAATGAACAGCCACACCCCAAACTGTTAATTGGTAATATCTCGCAAACTAATAAATTAAGGCGAAATCCAAGATAGCCAAAATGTTTGCCGAAATGTTAGTGATAACGTGTGCGAGTTTTACGCAATATAATTAACAAATAAAAGAGTTAATTAATTTAATGTGAATAACTTCTGTAAAAATAGAGCTACATTAATGAGCTTCTAATATGTCATAAAGATAATATTTTCCAACAGATTGTATATTTTAGATTTTGCACAACTTGGTTTGCAACCAAGATATTGCAAAATAAAACTATCACAGGAAATCCGGACCGACAATTCAGTTCCGCCGATTAATAATATTAGTAATAATATTAATTCTCCGTCTGTGGGAAACTAACTTCGTTTTCACGGACTGAGGGAATTCAAATTTTGTGTAGTAGGGAGAGTGTGTCAGCCAATCAAATCATTTGACGAAATCCCGACCAGCGCGGTGTTTTGGGGCTGAACCATCACTGTACTGCCAGTATTTGCGAAGTACGGACGTAATTCTTCGATCGTCTCGTAACCATAGTTGTGCAGATTCATCAGAAGACTCTACGTGGTCAACACACACAATTACGAACATAGTAAATACAGATCAACTGTACAATTCGTAATTATTGCGTCAAGTCGAGATACTCTTCATTACAACAAACAAGCTTATTGTGTACTACAAGCTGTGGTCACAAGCACGGAAGAGATCTACCAGACTACAAGACCTGACTTCAAGAATACGACAGAGAGGCCGTCTAAACTATTGGTGAACCAGCTGAAGAGCAGAGCTATCACTCGAACGTGACACACACACACACGCTGACGTGCAACGTGCGAATCGACGAGGGACATAAACCAGTTCCAGCAGAAAGCCGCAGACGTTAAAAAACTTCAACCAACAACAGGAGAGGAGAGTGTTGCCGAATTCTGAACTCAACGACCGAATCCAGGACGCTCTAAGCAGATCACTATCTCTAGCAGATCGGACCAGGACAGTGAGGGACAATTTGGAGCAACTCTACCATCCACTTCAAAAACAGGAAAGCAAAATCAACTTATTTATTTTTCAAACGTAAAAGTTTCTATCTTTTTCAATTAAAAGCATTGTAATTTAAACAATTCAGGTGCCATACAAAAATCAAAGACTCTAGTAAATAAGAATAAATTCATTGTGATAATCTGTATAGCAGTAGAAATAATTAGTAAGCTTTAATTAAGAATCAATAGAAATAATACAAAAGCGCTATACAAATCTTAACAAACAATCAAATTTTTAGCTCATACTGCAGTATAACAGAGTCAAATCACTAGAAAATAAAATGACGTGAACTAGACTGTCACGCCTAATTTATTTTTGGAAAATATTTAAATTAACTTCAGAGTTTTTATATTTTATTTTTATTTTTCATTTAAATCCAATTTATTTAAAGCAATTTAATTAAATAAAATAAATTAATTAATTAAATTTGCACTTGCAATTAACTTGTCAAATAACGAGTTTAACTTCTTTTCAATTATCAACCAATTGAAAAACATTAGTCAAGAGAGATTCATTGTTTAGACTATAAGGATAATTGATAATATAACCATTTTATTCTTGTGTGTTATTGGAGTAATAAACAACGTTTTATTACCCCATATTGCATTGTTTTATTGTTGTACGACAAAGCCTACCAGTCTCACAAAATTCTTCCACTTTAAAGTAACTTGTTTTGTGTGTTGTTGCCATAAATTGAGATTACAGACTTGCGAAATTCAAATCCAAAATCCACACGCCCTAGTCGGAAGAAAACCGCAAGATCGGACAGCAGGTAGTAACTCATACACAACACAACACAACAAAAACGCATATAAGTAGAGTTGCATATGTCGCCCTGCACGTGGGGCCAGAAATTAAATTCAAATTAAATTTAATTCACGTTAAAACTAACTTTGCTGTTTTAACTCTTAAAACAGCTGGCGTCCAACTGAACAATCCCCTAAGAAGAGTTTTGTGATTGGTGGTGGTACAGCAGTGAAATTATTGTGTCTTTGAAATTGTTGTGTATTTAAAATGGATATGGATAAAATACTTAAACAAATACAGCAAATGAGCGCGGATTTGACCGCTAATATGAACGCGAAATTTGAACAGAGTGCAGCCAACACTGAGCTCAATATCGCAGAGTTAACGTCCAAAATCGAGGCGCAAAGAGTCAGCCTAACCGAGGCATTAGAGCACAGCAACGCAGACATAAACGCGGAAATTAAACAAAGCACTAAAGAATTAACTGTTAAAGTCGCGGAAATTAGCGAAAGTAATAAAGAGTTAACCGCTAAAGTCGCTGAAATCGGTGAAAAAGTACATACGGTTGATACGAAAATAAATGAACGGTTTAAGGTTTTTGAGACCACAATGCAAAAATCGTTTATCGAACAAGTCACACGTATGGAGGGCCGATTCAAAGAACATATTAGCAGGTGCGAAAAACAAACGCAAGACGTCGCGAAAAAGGTCGACTCGCTCGAGATAAAAATTCAAACGGACGCGACCGAAACGCAACGTCAAGTAAATAGACTCGATGCTTCAATTGTAGAGACGCGATCTAACATAGACTCTAATAAAGAGAGTGTATTACAAACACTTAGCGACGAGATTTTGAAAGTACGACAGGAGGTACGCAGGAGATCCGCTCCTAATATTTTAGTACAAGGTCCTGTCGATGAGAAAATCGTGTGTATTTTACAGGGGAAAATAACGAAAACCCTATTGAATTTTTGTTAGCCTGTGAAAGTGAAATGGCAAGGGTAGGGTCGAGACTCGAAGATTAAGATAAAATACAGTGGGTAGTAAACGCGAAGCGTGATTCGGCGCGTAAATGGTATAACATTGTACGCGATAGAGTGTCCACATACGCGGAGTTCAAACAAAAATTTGAAAACCGGTACTGGAATGCGCACACTCAAAGACTTTTACGCAATGAATTAGAATATGGGCGCTTTGAACGGAAGATGGGTATTACGGCAGAAAATTATATTATCCAGCAGGTCGAGCGCGCGAAGCATTTAACCCCAGCATTTTCAGAGATCGACATAGACACGAAACTACCTTATCATTTTAATCACAATATAAGAGTAGCTGTGTTTACGCAGGGTATACGCACGGTCGATGAACTGCTCATTCTAGTGTCCCAAAGCGAGACAGTTTTTGATTTTGGCGGGTGGCGTTGTAACCGTGATTTTCGCCGGAATAACGAAGGTCAGAATACACGGGAACAATACCATCAGCAACCTGATCAGAGACCAAGTACAAGTTCTACTCCACCCCAGACACCGTCAAAACCCCCAGATAAGACCTTTGAATACAAAGGAAAGCCAAATATCGGTAGGCCGAAAGGGCAATATAAGGGTAACGATGGGGCCCCGGTTAGAGCAATTCAAACGGTCGAAAGAGCTAGAAGTGATACAATAGAGCAAGACAGCGATACGAAGAGCAATAAGGACCCTAGCGAGAAGAAAAAAATCGTAAGTTTCCAAAAAACTTGGAAACGGGCGCCTCCAAGGGGGGAAGCGCCATAAATCATGCCAAATTATATAAAAATAGAATAGGTAGAAATAAGAAAAATACTAGATTTAAGAAAAGTGATTTTTCTACAGAATTTGGACGCCAGTTAATAAAGTATTCCAACCGGAAGGTACGGAACCATGGTTGGCGGTTAACACAATACAACAATGGACTCCTACAATTGTATGTCCGGTGGAACAGGAACTTGACGGCGACGTTCCCACACAATCAGCCTGGGAAGACGTGGAAGTTATATCCGGTGACGCCTACGAATTCGACGAGTACATAGCGGAATATTGTAGAGCCACCCATAAAAATGGTTACGATATACTGGACGCACTTTAAAAATAATAATTTAATTAAATAATAATTAGAAATAAAATAAATAAACTGTGTTTTATAATAGTATTAATAATAAATTGTAAATAAACTGTGTAGGAATAATAATGCGTTTCTAACGCGGTAACTAACGAGCGTGTAGGGCGAAACAAACGCACCAGCAGGAAATAGTTACGTCACACGATAACTACCGGCCGACGGTTCGAATGTAGGTCAAGCAATTAGTGTCGCGCGGCGTGCGATAACGACTGTAAACAAACCTCAGCACATTCCTTCGTGCGCGTGCCGCTGTTGACAAACAAACATTCTTAAAGCCAGCGATTAGATACTACCCGTTCTGAAAACATTTTAATACACAATAATCGCAAATACAATATTGTTAATAGACTGTAATTAGGATCAAGTTGTATATATGAAGAACATTAACACACATGTATGTGTCTTTAAATAAGTAATACAACAATGTATAAGTAGCAAGTATAATGACTACAATGTCCGTTTATAATAATTAAAAAAAAAAAAATAATTGTAATTAATACACTCATTTTTTTTGTGAATAAGCAGGGGAGTATATAACAGCACCAAATATCAATTATTTGGAGTTATATGTCAACCTCATACTAGAATCATGTTTAAATAAATTGTAATAGTCAAAACTCCATTTGTATGTAGTAGCGATGAAAATAATGCTTTGTAAAACGACGCACACGTGGCCGTTACATAACCAGCTCGCTGTAGAATGAACAGCCACACCCCAAACTGTTAATTGGTAATATCTCGCAAACTAATAAATTAAGGCGAAATCCAAGATAGCCAAAATGTTTGCCGAAATGTTAGTGATAACGTGTGCGAGTTTTACGCAATATAATTAACAAATAAAAGAGTTAATTAATTTAATGTGAATAACTTCTGTAAAAATAGAGCTACATTAATGAGCTTCTAATATGTCATAAAGATAATATTTTCCAACAGATTGTATATTTTAGATTTTGCACAACTTGGTTTGCAACCAAGATATTGCAAAATAAAACTATCACAGGAAATCCGGACCGACAATTCAGTTCCGCCGATTAATAATATTAGTAATAATATTAATTCTCCGTCTGTGGGAAACTAACTTCGTTTTCACGGACTGAGGGAATTCAAATTTTGTGTAGTAGGGAGAGTGTGTCAGCCAATCAAATCATTTGACGAAATCCCGACCAGCGCGGTGTTTTGGGGCTGAACCATCACTGTACTGCCAGTATTTGCGAAGTACGGACGTAATTCTTCGATCGTCTCGTAACCATAGTTGTGCAGATTCATCAGAAGACTCTACGTGGTCAACACACACAATTACGAACATAGTAAATACAGATCAACTGTACAATTCGTAATTATTGCGTCAAGTCGAGATACTCTTCATTACAACAAACAAGCTTATTGTGTACTACAAGCTGTGGTCACAAGCACGGAAGAGATCTACCAGACTACAAGACCTGACTTCAAGAATACGACAGAGAGGCCGTCTAAACTATTGGTGAACCAGCTGAAGAGCAGAGCTATCACTCGAACGTGACACACACACACACGCTGACGTGCAACGTGCGAATCGACGAGGGACATAAACCAGTTCCAGCAGAAAGCCGCAGACGTTAAAAAACTTCAACCAACAACAGGAGAGGAGAGTGTTGCCGAATTCTGAACTCAACGACCGAATCCAGGACGCTCTAAGCAGATCACTATCTCTAGCAGATCGGACCAGGACAGTGAGGGACAATTTGGAGCAACTCTACCATCCACTTCAAAAACAGGAAAGCAAAATCAACTTATTTATTTTTCAAACGTAAAAGTTTCTATCTTTTTCAATTAAAAGCATTGTAATTTAAACAATTCAGGTGCCATACAAAAATCAAAGACTCTAGTAAATAAGAATAAATTCATTGTGATAATCTGTATAGCAGTAGAAATAATTAGTAAGCTTTAATTAAGAATCAATAGAAATAATACAAAAGCGCTATACAAATCTTAACAAACAATCAAATTTTTAGCTCATACTGCAGTATAACAGAGTCAAATCACTAGAAAATAAAATGACGTGAACTAGACTGTCACGCCTAATTTATTTTTGGAAAATATTTAAATTAACTTCAGAGTTTTTATATTTTATTTTTATTTTTCATTTAAATCCAATTTATTTAAAGCAATTTAATTAAATAAAATAAATTAATTAATTAAATTTGCACTTGCAATTAACTTGTCAAATAACGAGTTTAACTTCTTTTCAATTATCAACCAATTGAAAAACATTAGTCAAGAGAGATTCATTGTTTAGACTATAAGGATAATTGATAATATAACCATTTTATTCTTGTGTGTTATTGGAGTAATAAACAACGTTTTATTACCCCATATTGCATTGTTTTATTGTTGTACGACAAAGCCTACCAGTCTCACAAAATTCTTCCACTTTAAAGTAACTTGTTTTGTGTGTTGTTGCCATAAATTGAGATTACAGACTTGCGAAATTCAAATCCAAAATCCACACGCCCTAGTCGGAAGAAAACCGCAAGATCGGACAGCAGGTAGTAACTCATACACAACACAACACAACAAAAACGCATATAAGTAGAGTTGCATATGTCGCCCTGCACGTGGGGCCAGAAATTAAATTCAAATTAAATTTAATTCACGTTAAAACTAACTTTGCTGTTTTAACTCTTAAAACAGCTGGCGTCCAACTGAACAATCCCCTAAGAAGAGTTTTGTGATTGGTGGTGGTACAGCAGTGAAATTATTGTGTCTTTGAAATTGTTGTGTATTTAAAATGGATATGGATAAAATACTTAAACAAATACAGCAAATGAGCGCGGATTTGACCGCTAATATGAACGCGAAATTTGAACAGAGTGCAGCCAACACTGAGCTCAATATCGCAGAGTTAACGTCCAAAATCGAGGCGCAAAGAGTCAGCCTAACCGAGGCATTAGAGCACAGCAACGCAGACATAAACGCGGAAATTAAACAAAGCACTAAAGAATTAACTGTTAAAGTCGCGGAAATTAGCGAAAGTAATAAAGAGTTAACCGCTAAAGTCGCTGAAATCGGTGAAAAAGTACATACGGTTGATACGAAAATAAATGAACGGTTTAAGGTTTTTGAGACCACAATGCAAAAATCGTTTATCGAACAAGTCACACGTATGGAGGGCCGATTCAAAGAACATATTAGCAGGTGCGAAAAACAAACGCAAGACGTCGCGAAAAAGGTCGACTCGCTCGAGATAAAAATTCAAACGGACGCGACCGAAACGCAACGTCAAGTAAATAGACTCGATGCTTCAATTGTAGAGACGCGATCTAACATAGACTCTAATAAAGAGAGTGTATTACAAACACTTAGCGACGAGATTTTGAAAGTACGACAGGAGGTACGCAGGAGATCCGCTCCTAATATTTTAGTACAAGGTCCTGTCGATGAGAAAATCGTGTGTATTTTACAGGGGAAAATAACGAAAACCCTATTGAATTTTTGTTAGCCTGTGAAAGTGAAATGGCAAGGGTAGGGTCGAGACTCGAAGATTAAGATAAAATACAGTGGGTAGTAAACGCGAAGCGTGATTCGGCGCGTAAATGGTATAACATTGTACGCGATAGAGTGTCCACATACGCGGAGTTCAAACAAAAATTTGAAAACCGGTACTGGAATGCGCACACTCAAAGACTTTTACGCAATGAATTAGAATATGGGCGCTTTGAACGGAAGATGGGTATTACGGCAGAAAATTATATTATCCAGCAGGTCGAGCGCGCGAAGCATTTAACCCCAGCATTTTCAGAGATCGACATAGACACGAAACTACCTTATCATTTTAATCACAATATAAGAGTAGCTGTGTTTACGCAGGGTATACGCACGGTCGATGAACTGCTCATTCTAGTGTCCCAAAGCGAGACAGTTTTTGATTTTGGCGGGTGGCGTTGTAACCGTGATTTTCGCCGGAATAACGAAGGTCAGAATACACGGGAACAATACCATCAGCAACCTGATCAGAGACCAAGTACAAGTTCTACTCCACCCCAGACACCGTCAAAACCCCCAGATAAGACCTTTGAATACAAAGGAAAGCCAAATATCGGTAGACCGAAAGGGCAATATAAGGGTAACGATGGGGCCCCGGTTAGAGCAATTCAAACGGTCGAAAGAGCTAGAAGTGATACAATAGAGCAAGACAGCGATACGAAGAGCAATAAGGACCCTAGCGAGAAGAAAAAAATCGTAAGTTTCCAAAACACTTGGAAACGGGCGCCTCCAAGGGGGGAAGCGCCATAAATCATGCCAAATTATATAAAAATAGAATAGGTAGAAATAAGAAAAATACTAGATTTAAGAAAAGTGATTTTTCTACAGAATTTGGACGCCAGTTAATAAAGTATTCCAACCGGAAGGTACGGAACCATGGTTGGCGGTTAACACAATACAACAATGGACTCCTACAATTGTATGTCCGGTGGAACAGGAACTTGACGGCGACGTTCCCACACAATCAGCCTGGGAAGACGTGGAAGTTATATCCGGTGACGCCTACGAATTCGACGAGTACATAGCGGAATATTGTAGAGCCACCCATAAAAATGGTTACGATATACTGGACGCACTTTAAAAATAATAATTTAATTAAATAATAATTAGAATTAAAATAAATAAACTGAGTTTTATAATAGTATTAATAATAAATTGTAAATAAACTGTGTAGGAATAATAATGCGTTTCTAACGCGGTAACTAACGAGCGTGTAGGGCGAAACAAACGCACCAGCAGGAAATAGTTACGTCACACGATAACTACCGGCCGACGGTTCGAATGTAGGTCAAGCAATTAGTGTCGCGCGGCGTGCGATAACGACTGTAAACAAACCTCAGCACATTCCTTCGTGCGCGTGCCGCTGTTGACAAACAAACATTCTTAAAGCCAGCGATTAGATACTACCCGTTCTGAAAACATTTTAATACACAATAATCGCAAATACAATATTGTTAATAGACTGTAATTAGGATCAAGTTGTATATATGAAGAACATTAACACACATGTATGTGTCTTTAAATAAGTAATACAACAATGTATAAGTAGCAAGTATAATGACTACAATGTCCGTTTATAATAATTAAAAAAAAAAAAATAATTGTAATTAATACACTCATTTTTTTTGTGAATAAGCAGGGGAGTATATAACAGCACCAAATATCAATTATTTGGAGTTATATGTCAACCTCATACTAGAATCATGTTTAAATAAATTGTAATAGTCAAAACTCCATTTGTATGTAGTAGCGATGAAAATAATGCTTTGTAAAACGACGCACACGTGGCCGTTACATAACCAGCTCGCTGTAGAATGAACAGCCACACCCCAAACTGTTAATTGGTAATATCTCGCAAACTAATAAATTAAGGCGAAATCCAAGATAGCCAAAATGTTTGCCGAAATGTTAGTGATAACATGTGCGAGTTTTACGCAATATAATTAACAAATAAAAGAGTTAATTAATTTAATGTGAATAACTTCTGTAAAAATAGAGCTACATTAATGAGCTTCTAATATGTCATAAAGATAATATTTTCCAACAGATTGTATATTTTAGATTTTGCACAACTTGGTTTGCAACCAAGATATTGCAAAATAAAACTATCACAGGAAATCCGGACCGACAATTCAGTTCCGCCGATTAATAATATTAGTAATAATATTAATTCTCCGTCTGTGGGAAACTAACTTCGTTTTCACGGACTGAGGGAATTCAAATTTTGTGTAGTAGGGAGAGTGTGTCAGCCAATCAAATCATTTGA